>JAJJHQ010007619.1:1661067-1813974 GCA_021223825.1 Drosophila ironensis | reverse complement strand
TTTTGTTTGTTTTGTGTGTGCGTTGCCTTTGGCTTTCGTGTTTTCTCTGCTCCCTCACTCATTGTCACGACCAATTGGCCCTGCCCCTCCCTCTCCCGCCCTACCGCACTCCCCCCGCCCGTTGAGAAGCTGTGGCAAAACTTTTTACAAAATGAAATTGTTTTCGTATTAACAATTTCATTAAAATTAAATTACTTTTATTATTCCAACAGGAGAACAAAAACTCTTCTCTCTTCCTCTCCCTCTCCCTCTATCTCTCCCTATCGCGCTCCATCTCTCTCTCCCCCTCTTTCCCTCCCCTTCCCGGAAAAGTCGAAAGCTTGGCGTCTGTTTTCTTCAGCTGTCAAACAAATTAATTGCGCTTTTAATTGATTTTGTTGGCTTTTCAGTGGCCATGAAAGGGGCGGCCGGGGGCGGAAAACAATTAGAAGGACGGTGGGGGGATGAGGGAAGAGGGAAGGGGGAGGGGTGTGTGGGAAAAGCGCTGATCTAATGATCTTTTTGTGGCAAAACAGCTTAATTAACGCTTGAAACCAAGCATGAATATGAATGTGCAAATGAGAGAGACTTCCGCGGAATTAGAATTCCCAACTAGTTCTAGCAGGCAGAACATTACTTAAGCTTCATCGAGCCTGATTTTTTGGGTAATTAAACTAATTTTTCCCTCCCCTCTCCCTTTAGGTCCCCACCGGTTCCCCTCGCCAGACGTCGACCTGAGCGCCTATTTCCTGGACGGGAGCGCATCTCCAGCATGGGATCCTTCCGCTCTCCCCGCCAACGATCTACGGGAAAATGGAGGATCATTGGCCCCTCGGACGCCATCGCCCGCCTTTTGTACCCGGCTGCCGCTTTTCCTGAATCTCCTTACGCATCCACGAATCTTCTGCATCCTCTCACCTGAACCTGGAGATCCGCTGCATCAAAGAAAGGAGATCGAGAACGGGTGGACCACTCCCTTTTGGCCTCATCTCTCCGTCCAACGGACTCGACTTGTAACTTGCGCTGGAAGTGAGCCAAGGATATCAACGTCTGTCTGGCCTGATGCATTGCATCCAAGCGATATCCTAGAGACCAAGGAGATCGAGATCGAGAAAACCTGCCCCCTTTGACCTCGTCTCCCCGCTTGATGGAATCGACTGTCACCTTCGCTCGAAGTTATCCAAGGACCATCGCAACTGAGTCAGTGCATCAAGGCAAGTAAGTCCAAATTACTTATTACTATCTTCACCTAGTTTTGTCAGATTTTTTTTTAATTTGTCTAAAAATATTGTATGTTGCTTTGTTTTTAAATTAACTTCTTTTGTGTTTTTGCTTACCTTTTATTCCTGAAAAGTTTGAAAACCATAGAACGAAAGAGGAACGAACATCCTTCGTATATTTTTGGGCAGGAAGTAAATAACGAAAAACCCAGGAACCTGGAACATAATCCAACGATTTCAAATAAAAACCGATAACGCAGCCTTGTCGAAAAAAGCACTTAATAGCCGGCAATAAAAACGAATGCAAATAATACCCCGCAATACCGCCATAAATAAGAAATTCGCCATTTGCGTGTAACGCCGTATAATAAAGCAAATATCATAAATAGGATGGCCACCACTCGGCGCACTCCCCAAATAAATATCCTTCGCCTCCCCAACTTCGCGCACTGCGGCTCCTTTCACTCTAATCCTGTTTAGCCATTTATTTTATTTAGGCATTTCATAGAACGATTACCATTTGGCAGGCAGCCGCCTGCCCCTCCAAGCGCGCACTCTTTTAGCCAAATGATGCGTAGGCCATAAAAGCGAAGGGGCCATGCCGGAGTCTTGGCCATTTGGTGGGTCGGTGGGCGTGGCACCTGCCCCCGACCATGAGGCAATAGCAAACTGCACCAAATTACTGACCTGGTCTTTAAAAACATAAATATTTAGTCAATATGTTCGAATTTATTTATCATCTCGGAATTAGTTATTTAGTGCCCTGTAACTAACTTAAATACAAAGGTTTATAGTGTTTTTATAGATTGAAGTTTAGGCTGTAGATAAAAAACAAACATGTGGCACTTATGATTCTAAAACAATTCAACAAATTAAAATACTGCAACCAGAAAACTTTCTTGCCNATATACTGCAACCTTCTCAAAAAACATTCTTGCCAGCCAAGAGATATATATTTTGGGGGATGATTCCTTGCTACTTTAATTGTTCTAAATTTTTGAATTGATAGAACAATTTCCCCCAGTGTATAAAACAATTTTTGATGGCGCCAATAAATTGTTGAGGCTCCTTTCGTGCCTACGAATGCGAGTTGAAATGTCGCATCATAAATAAGCGGGAATCGTTTTCAGCGGCAGGACGGGCGGTCGTGCGGATGGGTGACGACGAATGCCAGCCTGGATGTGCCGGGGAAATCGAGGAGATTGAGCCCTGGGCTGGCCTTCGAATAAACCGCAATGCAATTTGGCCTAAAAGAAGTTAATAAAATTTCAACCGATCGGCGCGACTGGGGGATGGCAGGGAGGATTAAATGCTTTTTCCGTGTGGTTCCCCGGGAAAGCGGAGTGACTGCCTGGCTGCCACCATCCACCTTCCACCTTACACTTTCCACTTTCCATCGCTACTTAGCGCTGTCCCTTTCGGGCTATTCATTTTCGGAGGCTGCGCCATTTTGGCTTGGAAAATTTATAAACGTAATTGAGAAGCCTTCGCCGCAGACATAACGGCCACCCACTTTTCGCCACCCAACTGGCCGCACGTAAAATGCATTAACTGGCTTCTTCTTTGCACGTCCTGGTCCCGGATCCGGCTCCTGCTCCTGCTCCTGCTCCTCCCCCGGCTCCGGATCCGGTTACAGTCACGGGCCTGCTCCCCTTGTCCAGCCTCCGTCCGAGGCACTCGCAATTTGGTTTTCGAAAAATAAGCAATTTGTAAATTGAAAATGGTCGTTCCAGGCGTGGCCGAGGCGAGCGGGGGAAATTGCAGTTACATGCGGCCATTTACTAAGCGGGCAATGGGCGGAGGGCTGAGGGCGGTGGGCTGTGGGCGTGGCAGAGGCTAGAGCAGGCATCGCGGAAGCTGGAAATTAATTATTTGCCATTAAGGCTAAGTAGATGATATAAAAAGTGGCAGCAGAGCGTGCTCCAAAGGGGGGCAAGCCGGGAAAAGGGGCTTAGTTGGGTAGCTGGGAAAAGGTGGAGGTGGGGCTCGACTTCTGCAGGCAATTTAGCCAGTCAAGTGCCCATATAAATTACATAAATTTCGCCCAGGACCTGCCAGGCATCAGGAAAAGTGGAAGGTCTCAGGGCAAAAGAAGCAAAAAGTAAAAAATTCCGAGCCCTGGAAAAGTGCAAGAGAAGTTAAGTTGACTCACATAGATTTCTTTAAAATATATTTGGGACAACAAAGCGAAATCAGTGAATCACTTTTATTAATTTGAGCTATGAAATCTGCCAAGAATTTACTTCTAAAACATGAGAAAAATGAAATTAAATTTGCATAAAATTAGTGGTAAAAATGTAAAAAATCATTCCAATCTAACTTCCAATTAGATGTGCCAAAGCGAAACCAATTTGAGTTATGAAATCTGTCTAGGAATTCACATCTAAAACATGAGAAACATTAAATTAAATTCAGTTAAGGAATTCACAATATTTTTAATTCTTTTTGTATAAAATTAGTGGTAAAAATGTAGTTCAAGTGGGGCATACAACTCCCCTAAAATCATTCCAATCTGCCTCCAATTAATCCTTCAGATTCTTTCACAAAACTTTCCCATTTAATTCATGGAACTCATCTGGTAATTGATAACTGACCGAATTATGACAGCTTTGTTGGCCAAAAAGAATTTGACAAAACCCTCCGGCCATCCGACAATGCAGAATGCAACCCGAAACACAGAAAAGATGCAGTTACAGGACGAATCTCTTGCCCTCCACCGGGGCCAAGGATGCTAAGGTGTGTGGCACCACCGAAGCGCCTGCTGGCGTCGAAAACGAATCCCAGACTCATCTATTATGGAGCAAGTAATTCCACTAAAACGAGCCAACCAAGAAAATCCCCAAAAAAAAAAATAGAGCCAGCAAGCGGGGCGGATTGGTCGGAAAAGTCCAAATACAATCAAAGAGGACAAAACAAAATTTAAGCGCAAAATGAAATGAAATTCGGATTGGAAATGAAACTAAAATACAAACTAATGATGAGGGAATGGTTGCAGGGGCAGGAGCAAGGATCTGGGAGCTTGTAGGTGGGCTAGGAAGTAAGCCAACAATAGACAAAGTCATAAATCAGAGCGCCAATTTGCGAGCCTGACAGGATTCTCCCAAAAGGAAGGGCAGGATGTGGGCGGTGGGGAGCAAGAAGAAGCCGAATAGTTTTCCAGCCCGCCCAAAAAGTCAAATCGTCCGGGCTGCACTGCAGGAAAGTGGGGTATAATTGGCAAATGGTGAGAAAATTATATGAAGAGAATTTCAATTTCATTTACAAGTTCTAGATCCCTAGAGATTTTTAATTACTAGATTTTACAGTGGAGACATTCTTGAATACAACTTATCTAACTAATTGTTAATATTTCATAATAAAGAACTGTTATATTATGAAAACTTGTTGGTAACTACAATAAATATTGTTGCTTTGAATTTGTTGTTTGGAAGAAATCGGAACAATCAGAAAACTTAAGAACGTATCGATAACACTACTATATAGAGAATATAGCATTACTTAAATAAGCAAGCAGTTTAATTAACTCGGTTTAATTAACACATTTCGGTTGAATATTTGGTTGAATAATCCTTGAATAGCTCTAAATCTTTTACAACTTATAGGTAATTTATCGATAATTCATCGATGTAACTCTTATTTTTTGGACAGTGCCACATGCGGCCGAATAGGGACTGCAGGAGGCAACAAATTCATTTCGTAATTGTGGCCAACGACCCAAGGGCTAAATAGAGGAGGTTGGGGGTTGGTGGCTAAGGGGTGGTGCTAGAGAGGGGGCGCCTGTGGGTGCGGAAGGACAGTTGGAGGAGCCCATTCAGGCAAACAATAATAAATGGGTTCCAAGATGGCGTCACCGGGATTGGGAATTGCGATTATACGGCGGATTTTCGGGCATGGCCACCATTGGGGCCGCTGGGGTTAGCCATAACCATAATGCTCCATAATAAATTAACTGAAATTCACTTAGTAATTTATTTTGTGTTGCTGTTGTTGTTGTTGGGGCACACAAGATGAGAAATTAATGTAAATAAATTGAGTTGTCAAAAAGCGGCGGGAAAAAATGAAGAACAAAACACGAGTAATGGCAGTGGGAGAGGCAACGAACAAAAAATTATATGCCAAATAAATTCTAACGGTGAGTAATCGTTTTCTCATTGTCGCTGGGAGTGTTTTTTTTGTTACTTCTATTTGGTTTTTTATTCTTTTTTGCAAGGAGACCACCCAAAGGACTAGAGCAAGGTGCTAGGGATGGCACACAAACAAAATCTACTAAGATGTATCATATTATGGCTAATTTATAATATTTTGTGTTATAAATAGTCTCCTCCTAAAATGGATCTTAATAGGTTTTTAAGATCAAGCGATATATCGTGTTGTTATTGACATCCCTACTTCCTCTCCTTGGGCCTCGCCCCATCTCCCTTCCACCGCCACACATTCACCACACTTAACGATGAAAATCCAATTTAAGGCTGCCTCAGTTGTTTGCGCTCTCTTTTTTGGCCCCCTTGGGGTTAGCCAAGGCGTTCTGTCTCGCTCCCCATCGCCCACAAGCCCACGAGCCCACTCCCCGCCCCTCCCCTCGCCCGCTGCTGCTGTCTCGCTCGCTCGCGCCCGGTGCCACCTAAATAAAGTGTAATAAAATAAAGTAGATGGGGATAAGAGAGTGGAGGAGTCGTATTAGAAACACGAGAGTCAAGCTTCCGCTACCCGCTTCCTCGTCTTCGTCTTCGTCCTCGACGTTGACTTCATTTGTTGTTTTTTTTTTCTAACCCCCGCCCCGACCCACCCGTTCACCGCTTGTTTTTGTAGCTCTCCATGCCGAAAATTCAATTTCCACAATGAAAATGCGCGAGAAAATTGTCTTACATAGCGTGACAGTGAGTGCGAGTGAGGGGCGGCGAGTGTGCGAGCGAAATGGCCGACGGCCGGGGCATAACTGTGCTTTGGTTTGCTGACATTTTTGCGCCTGCGCTGGCTCAGAAAATAACGGGAAATGGCAAAGGCGGCGCTTAGGGGCACACATCCCGTTACCCACACTCCCGCTCGCTCGCTCGCTCGCGCGCTCTCCCGCTCACTCGCCAGCGCTTCTGTCTCGCTCTCGCATCAGCCATCTTGCTGCCGGCGCAGATCTAATTTTCTGCCACGTCACTGCCGACTTCGCTGCCTGCGTTGACGTCGCAACATCGGCCAGCACCGTTAGATCATTCGCATTCTGACGTTCCACGCGTTCGGTTCAACACCATCCACACACACAATCGCAAGCGCTCAGTGTCCACACATCAGCTGATTTGCAACAAAAGACGAGATTCGCATGCAAGTGGACGAATACGATACGATTGAAATCCATGCGCCTGGCTTTTCCGTCGGAAAAACATTTCGAAAAACTCTGAAAAACATTTGACAAACAAAAGTGCCGTGCATTGTGCCCCTTGAAAACTTTCTTTTGCGGCCCCATTAGCTCTCAGATTGACTGTGTGATTCGAGGTTGCATCGCACATCCTTTGTGTTTCCGCCGCACATCGAAAAGTTTGGGAAAACTTTGGAGAAAGTGTTTAGACGCTTGGCAAACTTGTGCACCTTTGTCTTACGTGTGTCTTACGTGCTGTGAAAACTGCCAAAAAGTTTGACTCGACAAGAGCGGGGCTGGAAAAGGCACAAGGCGCCCGAAAGGATTTTCTTCTGTGACACGCTTGAAGAATTGCTGCCAAAATTTTCTCGGACGGTAATAAGGTGAGAGAAGGCTATCCAATCTTAAGCTATAACTTATATCTCCGATTGCAACTATTACAAGAGATAATTGAACAGCAAAATATTGGAACTTTTTCATTTGAACGTAGACATCACTTTGTTCAAACCTTTGTAATATTCATTAGAAGTTTGGTTTGAAATAGATTTCACATCTAGCACACAAAATATCCTATATCTTGAGTGGTATTTTCTACCCAGAAAATAAAAACTAGTCTATGAAAACTAGTTCGTATCTCTCTAAATTGCAATCAATTATTTTGAAGGATAAGCGTACCCTTTTTATCTCTTTAAATTAAAAAGCTATTGTTTTGTAAGGATAATTACCTCTCTTCGCTGCAGAAGCATTCAAAGTTAAATTTCACAAGATTTCTGAAGACAAACATGGAAGTACGAAGCATTTTTCGCTCATAATTTATTTAGACGCTTTTAATTTGCATTAAGGAAACTTCCTAATGAGTCTCAATGCGATAAGAATCTCAGCCTCGAGTGCCTACAAGCATTCACAAAAATGTGTCCTGGCTCGTCCTGTTCCGTGTGAGTGCTGAAGTGTCTGGCAAAAGTGTTTGCGCCGATGCCTTTCCTGTCAGAAATCGCACAAAATTTGTGAACACTTGAGGCGGAATAAGGACGAAAAAAAAAAGGTTTGGCAAGGGAATTAAAACCGAAATTGGTGTATGAATAAAGGACTCGGCCGCAGGGATTCAGGGGAAGCTGCGCCGGTTGAAAACTCTGCGCTTAATTGAAGACAGACCAAAAGTTGATCACTCTGCAAATGCAGTTTGAATAATTGATGGTAATTAAGAGAGTGGGAAAAAAAAGGGGGGAAAACACAGAGGAGCCACATGAGTCAGGGCACAAAATCAATGGCAAATGATTCGTCCAACGGGGGGGACGGGGGCGAAAAAGCGGGAAACGAAGTTTCAAATTAAATTGATCAACCGCAAATTAATTGGCAGCCATGCAAACGTTCAACGCTCCACCGGACCGCTGGGTGGCAAGTGGCCACCGGCAAGTGGCAACGGGGGGCTGGTGGTGCGGGAGGCGTTGCAGAGGAGTCAATTGGAGTTGACCAACGAGGCAGGGGGTTTTTTTTTCGCCCCCCTATTTTCCAGCACCATTCGTCGCCAAGTTTCGTTCGATTCGTTCAACTCAATTAGGGTAACACACAGCAGGAAAATCGGGGGTGAAAATGGAGGCTGTTTGGGGGCCCGAGCACAAATAAAATACAATTTGGCATATTTAAATTAGCAAATGGAATTATCATAGAGAACGGTTATTGGCCGTTAGTCCGCAGGAGGTTAGTTCGGCCATGTTTATTGATTGCTTGATTGAATTGAACGTCGAATGGCTAACTGGCCCAAATTGATGGATGGGCACAAACTTTACAAATAAGGGAACTCTCGCATGCAAATTAGATTTCACTTTGGCTTAGGAATTTTAGAACAGGTTTTTTTTTTCGAATTTTAGATTGCATAATTACAGCAAAGATGGGTTAATCATCAGCATATATTAGTTATTTGCTTAATCTTATTACATTTATTTGGACAAGCTGCCTTTGAGACACGAGCTCATCAAATGGAAGCTGTGTATGCAGAGTGAATCAATCCTATAATCCCATGCACCTTATGGTAAATGTATATAACACGGAGAGGCAGACATCTGCGACAATGCGAAGCATATTCTTGATCGAGTCGATCTATCCATGTCCTTCTGTCCGTCTGAATGTTTGAACACGTCGTTCTCGAAGATGGTAAGAGCTAGCGCTATGACTCTTTTTGCTTTTGGTGCGTTATTAATGCAAGCACATCAAGTTTATATCAAATATTTGCCACGCCTCTTTGCGCCTTCGCAATATGCATGTACATGCCTCTACATACTTGACCATAACTTGTAAAAAAGAAGAGCTAGAGACAAACTCATGATTGATAAAGAAGAGAGGATAAATTTAGACTACAGCGTTTCGACTTGCTTTTTGATAGGTAATTGAAACTTTTTCTCACTCAAGTCTTTCCCCGAGGCTTCACAATCATTTAACGACCCCCCGCAAAGTCACAACAAATACTGGGAATAATTTGCTTTAATTAAACAGAAAATTCAATCAAAATATTTATATTACAACAGCAAAAAAAGCGAAAACCAAGGGGTTCCCGTTGGGCGGTATTTCTCCTCATGCGGGCGCCCCGAAGATGACGACAAACATTCACTTTATTCACATATTCAAATGTCACACTAAATTGAAGGGTTCAGCTGACACAAACAATACAGAAAAAAAAAAAAAAATAAAAAACAAAAGGCAGGGGCGCAGCTTCGGTGCATAATTCAATTTACGAAAATTTGCAGTGCAATTTTGCAGCGCTGATTTGTCGGTGGGTGGCTTTCGAGACCACAATTCCGCTTTGCTGCACTCAAGTCTCGGTGTGTTCCTAGGCGCGAGCCAATTGACACAATCAAATTCGAACCTCGCAAATTCGCTTAATGCGCCGCGAGACAAAGCCCGAACCTGGGCGGAAAATTAAATGCCCAACCAAAGCGGCAATCATGGGGAAAACTGTCCCGAGACTGAGACAACAGTCAAACCATCAAATGGCAAACTATTTAACAAGTTATAACTTCTTCCTTTGGAAATACTTGACTTAAATTCAACTGGTGATTTGTAATAACTGGTTTGAGAGGCAGGGAAATTTGTGTGGCTGTGTCCACATTAGGGAGGCCTCACTGTTTCCACCCTGCTGCAATCAAAAAGCCCACTCGAAGTCGGATCATCAGCAGACGCAGCCTGCGCCAGTTTAGTTTGATTATGTCGGACAGTCGGACAATTTCAAAAACGGATGCACTTTGCTTCGGTGGCAAAAGTGATAACCTCATCACCTACACCGCCCACGCCCCCGCACCAGCCCACAACCCACCCACGTCCAGTTGCATTTCCATTTCCATATCATCTCACCTCAGTGGGAAATTATCGCGCTTGTGGTTTGGCCACAAAAACAAAGCACTGGCCACCAAAAAAAAAAAAAACAGCTCTGAAAATGGGAGGAAAAACTAGAACTAGGCGAGTGTGTGGGTGGGCGGTGGTGGGCAATTTTGCAAATGCGTTTAAGTGGCTCTAATGCCAGCGGGGTGGGGCAGCCGGCGGCGGAGATCGAGGCGGAGGGATGGATGCGCACGTGGATACGCTCAAACATCCATGCATCCCCTGGACGCAGTCCGGCTGCTGCGAATTATGCCATTTTCTGGCATCTGACGGATGCAAATGTATCCAGTTTGCAGTGCAGTATCTCGTGCCTCGCATCTGGCTCGTTTAGTCGCGTTTTGGCAAAGCTGAGATTCATCTCGCCGATAAGTCCATTACGAAGCGATCTTGAGCAAACTGGGTGACCTTCAAGAGGTTGCAAGATGTTGTAATTTACTAATAAAATAACCACAAAACTAGGGGGGATAAGTTCCCAAAGAAAATCGTAAAATATCAGAAAGAAAGTGTATCACTAAGATAGAAAAAATACATTTTATTTATGGGTATTTTTGCCTCAAAGTTCTGGAAAGATTTTGTGTTTTTTGAAGCCTTTAATTGCCACAAAACACTTGATTCTAGACTATTATTTGAAAGATTCTGGCTTCAAACTATTTGTGTCTATGAATTTATCTTTAAAACACTCTTTTCCCTTGAATTTCCAACAATTTAAAGCCCCTCCTGCCACCTTGCTGGGCGAATTCATTGCTNAAAAAAAAAAAACAGCTCTGAAAATGGGAGGAAAAACTAGAACTAGGCGAGTGTGTGGGTGGGCGGTGGTGGGCAATTTTGCAAATGCGTTTAAGTGGCTCTAATGCCAGCGGGGTGGGGCAGCCGGCGGCGGAGATCGAGGCGGAGGGATGGATGCGCACGTGGATACGCTCAAACATCCATGCATCCCCTGGACGCAGTCCGGCTGCTGCGAATTATGCCATTTTCTGGCATCTGACGGATGCAAATGTATCCAGTTTGCAGTGCAGTATCTCGTGCCTCGCATCTGGCTCGTTTAGTCGCGTTTTGGCAAAGCTGAGATTCATCTCGCCGATAAATCCATTACGAAGCGATCTTGAGCAAACTGGGTGACCTTCAAGAGGTTGCAAGATGTTGTAATTTACTAATAAAATAACCACAAAACTAGGGGAATAAGAGTTCCCAAAGAGTATCGTAAAATATCAGAAAGAAAGTACATTTTATTTAAGCTTACAAGATGAGTATTTTTGACGCAAAGATCTGGAAAAATTTAGTGTTTCTTGAAGCCTTAAATTGCCACAAAACACGTAATTCTTGACGTTTGTTTGAGAGATTCTGGCTTTAAACTATTCGTGTCTATGAATTTATCTTTAAAACACTCTTTTCCCTTGAATTTCCAACAATTTAAAGCCCCTCCTGCCACCTTGCCGGGCGAATTCATTGCTTCTGGGTGTTGCACTCGCTGATTGACTTGTGTTTCCATTTTTAATTTGGTTAATTCAAATTAATCAAGCGACAGTTGATAATTCCTGCTCCTCGCTGGCGCTGCAAAATGCATTTGTTGCATGGAAAGTGCATTGGCATTGGAGTCCAGACTCATGCATATTTATATTCATGTTCATATACATATATTCATTCGGCTTGTTGTTTTTTATTTTGTTCGCCGTTGTCGTTGTCGTTGTCGATGTCGCTGGCGTTGTCGTTGTCCAGACGCATTTCCCACTTTGTTGTTTGCTCAATTAATGCAATTGCTCGTTTTGTCTCTTTCGCTGCTGGTTGTTGCTTTTGTTGCTCGTGACATTATTAATTTATATTTTTATTACTTTTTATAGCTGCAGCTGTTGCATAATGCCCTCAGCAGTTGTCGCTTCAGTCGCTGCGACCAAATTGCATTATATTCTGATGCGTTTTAATTAATTTTGAGTTAATTTCGTATTTTATTATTTCTGCCTCTGTTCGAGGCTGCTGCACTAATTTAAACAATTGGGGTGTCGGCAGGAGAGGGCTGCAAATAAGTTGTGATTTATAAGTTTTTGGGATTTAATTTGAGAAATTAAGTTTAGGTTGATCCCTCCACTTGGGAATACATTCGAGATTTTAGAGGCGTCTTCCCAGTCGAGAATACATTTGAGAGTTAGGAGGCGTTTGTATTATTTATTGTAGGATCTATAGTTCTTAAAAAATCCTTATAAATACTACAATAAAAAAAAAATTGTGCCTTTTTATAGTTGAGGGCGATTAATTTGGAGAACTTTTAAAAGAGTAGGTAGATCCCTCCAGTCGGGAAAACACTAGAGAGTTGAAGGAGTTAAAAGGCACGTGTTTCATTTATTAAAGGAACTATAGTTCTTAAAAAAACCCGAAAAAATACAAATAAATTAACCTCTTTATAGTTAAATGGTCTTGCCTTTTTAACCATTTAATCCAACTGATTGAGCAAGAATTCAATTGCAAATGCTATCAACGCGAGTGGTTCGAGCTTCGCAGCTTTTCCGAAATTGTAGGACCTATCGGCTCCAAACCTCCTGCCCGCCTAATGCAATTTTGCGAACACTGCGTCCCCATCCCCAGCCCCATCTGCCTCTGCATCTGCATCCGCATCCGCTTTGGTGTGATCCCCCCGCCCTGGCTCCCTGTCCAGGATTCGCTGTAATCCTCCCGTTCTGATTGAATTTCCCCGTTTTTGGCGACGGCTCGTGGCAGAAACTAGCGCAGGCTTCCATTGCCAAAGCCCCATGTCCCGTGTCCGTGTGTCCATGTCCATCCGTGGACCGGGGTGGACAACAAAGGCTTACCACACAGATTTCCAGCAATCTGCCAGTCCCGGTCTCGCCTCTGCCGCCCTCGCCCCCTGGCTCCTCCCCCCGCTTTCCGGCATTTTCCATTCGCTTTCCCTGCTCCCCCTGTGCGAGTGTGTGTTTTGGGGGGGAAATGCAGGGCAGTCAAATCGAAATCGTTGCGCTGTTTAGTGCGCACTTAATTGAATTTCGCGTGTGCTGCTCGCTCGCACAGACACTCCATCGCCGAGCGAGCGAGTTGTGTTGCATTGTCTAGGCCACAAACATTGCCAAGTGCATTCCGTGCAATTGGATAATTGCATTTGGCTTGGCGTCGCATGTTCCCAGCTCCCGGTAGTCAGTTCCCGGTAGCCAGTTCCCGGTTGCAAAGCGGCGTCACCTGTTTTTGTCACCTTCTGCTGCAGGTGAGCAAATGCCCAGGTGACGACAATTAGCCAGGTTAGCCGAAAAGCAGCCAATTTCCCGGGTATCACAAAGAATTTAGGAATAATTCTGCCCCAAAAAGCATCGAATTTCTAGGGTATAAATCAGAACAGCTTTCTGCCAATGAATAATCCGCTGTCTCTGCAGTTTTATTCAAATTCCAGTGAAAGTAATTAAATTCTCCTTGCAACGTTCTTCGCAATCTGCTAGAGAGTCAAACCTATTCCGGTTTCCGCCACATCCGCCGTAATTGAAGGGCAAGCACTCGTCGGTATTCGGGTAATACGTATAATAAATCAATGAACCATGGCATTGTATATACCCCATACCAATGGCGGCGGGCCTCTCCCCACAGCGGGCTAATAAGAAAAAAAAATTAAATTTATTTCCACAAAAACACCCAAGACTTACGTTCTCGTAATCCCACAACAGCTCCGATCAGGATGAAGAATAAAGCAAATAATGCCAGGGATTTCATATTTCTGTTCTCAAGTAATATCTGCGGGATATAAACTGTTCGATTCTAGTGGTTTGTGACAACTGAAGATTTATACACAACCTGAACCCTATAAAATACTCTTAGGCATATAATATACGGCATAAATTAAAGGTTAGCAAATGGGGTTTTATAGATATTAGATTAGATTTCTCGGAAATCCTATTATACAAATAGCTTAATGTCATGCTCATTAGTTATTTGATGACAAAACAGAACTAAGAAGTAAAGCCTGTAAAGCTATTTATTAAATCCTCCATCAGGGACATGCTTAGTCCAAAAGGACATGCATCTTCTCCTCGCATCCTTCTCTAGTGTTGGAAAAGTGGCCCTGTATTTTGTAGGCTCTAGATCTGAATTGATTGCAGCTGTTCCAGACAGCTGCATAGGTATATCCTGAATATACAAACCATGGACAATTGGTTCTTTAAAACAAATTGCTGGAAGTGCAATCATTACTTTCTAAGAAACTGGAAAAACCTTCAAAATGCACGCTGTTTTTGGCCCAAAACGATTCCTAATGCAAATGCCATCTAAATAACTACGATTGATAAATTAATTTAATCAAAAAACTAGTAGTTTTGCTGGGTTCTTTCCGGAGGAATATCAGATTTGCGGATTTGCAGCATAATCAGTAAAAATTCTAAGCCGCAACTGTTTTTAAGTATTTATTGCATTTGTTTTCCTAAAAGACGGAATGTATGAAACCGCTCAGTAGACTCTGGATCTGGGACAGGGTTCTGTTGATGATGGCCATGAAGCCGCTTTCCTCGGATGGCGAATTTCCCATGCACTTCGATCGACATCCATCTCGGGTGCGGAAAAAGTTACCTTTCGCCATGCAAGCCTCCACACGAATACTTTTGCATCGGTTTTTTGACTCGGAAAATGTGTATCCGCGAATGCTCTCCTTGCAATCCCCTGACACCTCGGGCTCATTCTTGCAAATAGCTTACAAATTTGATTGTCAATAATAGTTTATAGCTAAATTATTTGTATCGTTCTACTCACGATCCTTTTGGGCCAGTGCAAAAGCAGTTAGGACCAGTACCAAGAAAAATATTCGTAGATTTGCTTCCATTTTCGAGGATTTGCTGGAGGGTAAACTTTCGGTTTGAAATGTTTTAGCGCGACTGAAAATCAAAAATCTTGGGGAAGCCTCTTGTGAAACCAATTAGTTTTTATTACTTGCCATTAAAATGGCTAACTAATGCTTTAATTTCATGCTTAAATTGCTTCAAGTCAAGCTAAAAAAATTTGCATAACTTGCTTAAACAATTTGCAACTAAATTGCCATATAGTATGGGCTTCTCATTTTTACCCAAATTTAGGCCTATTCATACATATAATATTCTCCTAGTCTCTCTGTAATTTACATATTAATAAGAAATTTCATTACTTTTGTCTTCTGTTAATTCTGTGACTTATAATTATATTTTATTTATCTAATTATCTACAAATTTTTGTATTTGGTCAGTGGAATATTCGTATCTTATTAATAGCAACATTTTTGGAAGACTACAAGACTTCTTTTAAATAAAAGATCAAAAAGATGTATTGTTAGGGAAATGCTGATCAATGTTTATTCATCCCAGCTTTTAAGGAATACATCAATTGCTTATTTACAAGTGAATGTTAGAAGCAATCCCCGACAGGACCCGTTCCACTGTGTCGCCCGGGAAGTTTGAGACTCTTGAAAGTAGATCCTCGACCCGTTCCCCAGCTCTGTCAAGGAAGTACGTGAAGGGAGCTTCCCTCAGGCTGTTGAACTGCTTGCACCTTTCCTCGCACTCATGTCTCGAGGTGAAAAAGTTCCCGGTCATTGTACAACCTGTGCCAGCAAAGTTTGTGCACCGATTTCGAATGGGACTGTACCGATATCCTTGAAAGTCCACATCGCAGAGTCCTACGGGCAGCGGCTCCAGCAGGCAGACCGCTAAACAAAGTATTTGTTAGTATTTTATTTAAATGAATAGGTTTCTTTTCAATACTCACGTTCCTGGGCTAGGACAATGCCAATCAGGAAAGACATCAGCAATACTAAGGCAACGAACTTCATTTTTCCTGTCTTTAATGAGAACTGTTCTCGTAGAGTTGTTCGCGAAGACTGAATGTTTTCACCTACAAAATGCCTAGAAATGCGCTCAGTTTGCTCTTAAAACCGCGGCTTGATCTACATAGCAATGGGTTTTTAATTTTATTGACTAATTTATGAATTTTCATTTGACGTTTCGATTTATTTTAAGCTAAACCCATATCGCTCAATAGGCATCAGTAAGAGGAGAGACATTACGTATCAGAAGTCATCCGGATAATGACAAATTTGTATTCATTTAAAACCATTAGAAAACAGAAGTGTAAAGGTGGTATTTGGGAACTACCATAAAACTTCTCATCAAGTATTCGAAAGCCGAACACTGCATTCCAGTGAACATTTCTGCAGGGAAATTGTCTATGAAAAATGATTAGGTATTTCTCTCACTATTTCACTATTTTTCGTCTAGCATTCAACGAAAGGAATCAGGACGAAAGGAATGCTAGTGTTTCATTTTATCGGTTTTTTGTAAACTAAGTGTTGTTTAATAAACTAAGACCAGTGTTGTTCAATAAACTATGATCAGTGTTGTTCAAAGTTTTAGTAGTAGGCGTCGCGTTTAAATTCGTTTCAGTGCATAACTACTTTATTTTCAGTGCTGCTAACTTTTCTCCATTGTATCATATATATTCATTATAGAAACTGGCATTTAAGTAGTATTTGAATATTTTTTAATCTATATTATTTTATTTTCTCATCTGGTTGGACATTTTACAGAAGTTTTATTCTTTACAATTTAGATCATATATAATAAAGAAATTTTCATATAATTTTTTTTTTTCATTTTCTCATTGGGTTTTTTTCTCCTGTTGTGAACTTTACAGAAGTTACAGTTTACCTTTACAACCTTTACAATTTAAAAGATAAAATTTAATAAGAAAAAATATTCATATAGTTTAATCCACATTTAATTGTATATAATTAAAATTCATTATAAATTTAACAAGTAAAAAACTGTCATATAACTATGATGTGATTATATTATGGTATATAATATCTAATTTTCTCTTTGGCTTGTTTATTATTGTGCTATTATTTCCAGAAGTCTTTACAATTTAAAGGATCAAATTATTTAAAAAAAAAACCTATATAATGCCGACTCTTTGGTCACTAGTTTTCGAGGGGTAAAAAGGAAAAATAAATCGCAAAATTGAAGAGTTTTTAACTTTTATATTTCGTTGCCAAAAGAAAACCGTTTACAAAATGTTCAGAAAACGGAGAGCAATATTTTGTAGGGTAAACATATTAATTTAGTATAATCTTAACCAGGAAAAACCTTCCTTGCACCTTGTTTCGCACTCATGTCTGGTCTTGAAAAAGTTTCCCACCACTTGACAGCCGCTTGTGGCAAAGCTGGTGCATTTATTCCATTCCTTGATATAGGTAAATCCTGATTGGACGGTTTCACAGTTTCCCTGAATATAAGGCTCAAACCGGCAGATCACTAGTAAAATTACATAATTTTTACAACCAATAGCTTTTCTCATATGATTACTTACTTTATTTTTGGCATAGAACTAACGCCATCCAAGAAAATAGCAATGAAAATGTGGCAAAGAGTTTCATTCTGCTGGAGCGGTCACCTGGCTTCTCAGATTCTCATATTCACCGCGTTTTTTTTAATGATTTAAGCAGCGAAGGTGTCGTAAAAATGAATACAAAATTTGCATATAAATTGCTTGCTAGTTTTTCAGCAAATAACCCGATGGAACTCTGAAACCAATGAATTATTTAAACTTAGTGCCGTCCATGGCTAATGTGTTCCTAGTAATTGAGCAATTTTCAGCTCCACATCCTTGGAATTTTAACAGAGTTTGGCCAAAACACATCCATCATTTACGTCCGATTTCGGTTTTAATGCGAACTCAGTGCCAAAGTAAAAGCCCTGTCCAATTTGTGTCTCATTCAGTGGAGATTTGCACATAGTTTTGCCAACTAATTTGGACCATCTACCCATTTCCATTAGAGTGGCGGCGTATAATCTCCGCAGCTCCATGTCCGGGACATTAAAATTTCAAAAATCAATTTCAGGAATAGCATTTTGATTTGATTTAAATGTAACGCCCCAAGGTCCGCCGACCCAAGTGAGAGCTTTCCCTCTAACGCCCATGGATGCCTCTATTATCCTGGGGTGCTTTGCACCACAAAATCCACTGCTCCTCGCCCTTTCCCTTTGTCCCTCTGCCTCTGACTGCCCTGTGACCTCTCATCTCGGACGATGGTGTGTGGTACCTGGTGCAGAGCTCCTGTGCCTATTTAATACGTCCAAAATAATTCAGCATAAATAATTCAGTGGAAATTAATTCACTCACAACGCCAGTAACACGGCCTCCACTCCTCTGCCACCCAGCTCCAAAACCCTCTGCGCGTTGGCACTAAAACTTTAGAGCCCGGTCGAGAGCTCCAGTGGACCAGGGCCTATCTATAAAGCCTGGATATACAGCATCCAGGCAGCTGGATGCTATCCAGCAGCCAACATCCTGCAGGCCGCATGTGCAACATTAGACACGAAATGGCAATTTTCCATTTGGCAAATGAGTTTTGCGGCCGACGGACTCCAAATATAACAATTATGCAAAATTACAAATTCTCGCAATTCTAATGGAATGCCGGGCCCAGGAGAGGGGCGTGGTTGCTGCTGCCGGGGCGGGGAGGGACAGGTGAGGGCAACGCTGGGTCTCGGCGCTAAATGGAAATTTATTGGCGCCACTTGTCGAGGGTCGACTTTTGGGAACGCGGCCACATCTGCGACCAGGACACAGGCGGCAGCATACCGAGTTTTACACTGCCAAAAAGATACAAGCAGACTGGTTTATTCAACCAGAAGAACCTGTCAAAAAGCAGGGTAACAAATCTTATATTTTCTGTAATTTTTCACAGTGCCTTCGGGACACAAAAGTAGGCAGGACACGCGCTGCCGGCGAGCACGTTAAATTATTTTGCGTGTGTAAATTTGGCGGAAATAGTCTGTAACATGATATGCTAACACTTGTGGTGCTGTGGTGCAGGGCAGTCGCTGGGTGGTGCTGGCGCTACTGCTGCTGCTGCTGCTGGGAGTCGTGTGGCAGGGACCATAAATAAAATTCATAAAATTTTTTGAACAAATTTACTCAAATAAATTAAAACGAGGATGGCAAGGCTGACAAGTAGGTGACCCCTGGCCCGTGCAGCTGCCTGGTGGTCTCGTCTCGTTGGGTGGGGCTTAGCAGCTGGCTTATGGCCAGTGTGCCACACACATAGAGGAGTAACAATTAATTTTAATTGCAATTGAAATGTAACTGCAAATGTGATAGCCCAAAAAAAAACCTGGCAAAGATGGATGTGCGAACACAGGAAATTGGCATGTGACCATGAATAAAGAAGCAGTGGCTAAAAAGTTGAAAAGGAAATAATCATGCAAATGCAAGCGCCAGCTATGACTTATTAATAAAGAATGCTTTTCGCAAATTGAAATTCAAATTCTTGTTTTAACATTGAAACAATCGCCGCTAGACTTTGCTTAATTAATATTCTTTTCGCTTGGGTCATAGAGGCTTTCCCACCCATATCAATTACATGTTTGAAGAGATCTTCGCTATCGGTGGATCTTTGTCGGGACCCTCGGCAAGAAGAACTTTCCCCGGAGGCACAATAGTAGTTTCCCATCTGCCTTTGGGGTTATGCATGCTGGCAGGGAAATTCCTCGACTAATTAAGCCGCAAAGTGCATTTGGAAAGGCGCCAGTGGAAGGCAGGCATCGGCTCATAACTGATGTGAGTTCATCAAGACCAGTTACAGTTGTGGCCAATCGAGAGTCGCTCGACTCTTTTGCGGCAAATGCAATTAATTTAAATCAATTGATTCGTTTGAGGACAATTTAATTGTATGCAGACGACGGCACACAATGCAGTAGATGCCAACGAGTACATCGAACGTTGAACGTGGAACGTTGAAAACCGAGAGGCTGGCAAGCCAGCGACCGGCTAGCAGGCATTCAAGATATGCAAAAGCAGATGAAATCGATTGTAGATGATTTGTCAGAAGTCTGTAATTGCCTTTAATTGAATCGAATTGAGTTTGAGGTGCATATGACAACATTAAAGGCGACGCAGAGTCGCCCCACAAAAGTACCCGCATCCATCGGTTTTTACTCGGTCCCAATTCCCCCTTTCCAATTGAATTGTGCACTTAAATTACAAGTTTCTTGTTCATCATCGCCTTTGATGATTGGCAAGTGAATTTATCAAAATTATATGCAATTTAAAGATTCTTTTTCACAATTTCACAACCGCTGTCGGGCTCATGAGATGTGATTCCAGGCTATTAACCATTTTGTATGCTTTGATATTTCAGCTCGGTCCTGCAGCCGCGGGCAGAGGAATGTTTTGCTACCAGTGCCCGCCCGCCCTTCACCCCTGCGGTCCCCATCCCCCGCGCCTGCCAACGCTCGACTATCCGTTCGCCGCCACCCATCCATGTGAGTATACTCGTAGATCGCACATCTTACAGATACTTTGAGTCACAGAGGAAATTCCAAAGCAGTGGGGGCACAGATTTTCAACTAGGGAGCCGGTCAAAAAAGAAAAAAAAAATGATATCTCTCCGATTTTTTGGTTCTACATATTTTGTTTGTGTCATTTTACACATTCCCTTTTCACTGTCAACTTCGGATGATGTGCACATGTCGATTCCCTTTTGTTCGAGACATTCACAGCTTTTTAGGAGCCGAAAGGGCTACGGGCTGCCCACCGCTGTTCCGAAGACTCCTCGCTTCAATAAGGTTCTTTAGGCAGTTTTAGAATATCTTGCAGCCTTAAGTAAATAAACCACCCTATTGGTTAGTGAAACATATGTATAGTATGTTGCCGAAACAGATGTATTTGGGACTGGCAAAAGGGCAATCTTGCCGCTCTCATCGAATTAAATTTAGATTAAAAGCCAATGATAATCGGCGCTGCCTCAATGGATTACTCCGCGTATCTGCGTATCTTTGCATCTAGCAGTTACATTAACGAATTATTCTATTAGCAGCACCAGGGCGGCGAGTGAGTGAGTGGCAAGGGACTCGGCGTATCAGATTTCATGGTCGCACATGTCGAGAGTTTGCTGTTTGCCTTTGTTTCCAAAGTTTGCCACTCGGTCAGAGGGTAAGTGGCAGGCAAGCCAACATAGAAGGGAGGATTACGAACGTATTCAAAATTAAAGAAGTATGAACGATGATAGCCGAGTGTCTTGACAATAAAAAATGTTCTCTTTTTATTATGATACATAGCATTCAAATTGCAACACATTTATGTCCTTTGCGCAGGTGGAAGTGGGCGTAACCGTCTGATGTTTGCAAAGCAGATAGATATTGACTCTGCCAATGTAATATCCGAATTTAGTGTTTATAGGGTTAACATTAAGGACGCCACAGAATTTCGCGGTTTGTGGGGGATCGGGGAATGGTAGCCGATTTTTAGAATAACCTTCTGCTGAACTGGTATCACAATGTTCTGAATATGCAATTGTTTTTACTCTATCAATAATAGTCTCCAAGATCTAGGCGTCCTACAGATATATGGACAGACGGACATGGCTACATCGACTCGTCTGGTCAAGAGCTTCCTTCTCCCTGTTACATACATTCGCATAACCGGTTGTAAATAAAATTTTTGCATCAGCAAAAAGTCAGAGGATGTACTCTAAACTCTAGATAGATGGGGAATTTCTGGCACATAAAAATTCCATTAAACGCCCTTTCGACATTTCGGTGAATTTGGTGTAAGGAAAAGCCACAGCGCTGCAATTTGATTTCCTAGTGCCCGGCGAGGAGCCCTTCCATATTCCCGCCGCCCAACCGATTCCAAACCAAATAAACTTTGCCCGCCACTCCGGAGGCTCCAACGCCATATAACTATAATTGAATAAAAAAAAAGCCAGCACCCAAAAGGGAGCCAGAGGAGGCAGCCCAATCGATATTCGAATGCAGAATGCAGGGGGGTTATTTTTTGGAGCAAGGAGTGGCCAAAGGCAAAGCCAAGCAAACGTGAACGTGTCGGAAAGTGAAGCGATCCATTCGAATCGGAATTGCCATGGAATGGTGATGGCGATGGTGATGGTGATGGGCCGCACTCGTACGTACGAGGAGGGAATTTTGGATTTCATTTCATGCAATTATCGGTTGGCAAAGCGTTAATGCTTTGGCATGCAAATTTTCCTTCGACGAACGGAATGCGGCGACAGATTTCGACAGATTTTCAAAGTGAGTCGTCGGTTGAGTGCCGAGGCATTTATCGAAAATCATAAATCAAAGCGCCACCCGCCGACGGAATAGTTTATTGATTTTTTTCCCCCCTCTAACCAACCATCCATAAAAGGCACCGCCATCGGCACAAAATATGTTACCAAAAAACTCGCCACAAATGCAGTGCATTTAGTGGTGCTTGGATTTTCACCATGTGCCATGTAATGGGATTAGATGAAGACTTACGAACGCATTACGTAACATCGAGGCACGTAGATCTCTGTGCGGCCCCCTGCCGCACCGCACTTGCTTGCGCCTCCTCAGTTACCTCTGTAATCCTAATCAGGTGCAAATTCCATTTACTCTTGACTGATTCAATATGACAGCCGGATAGACAGACGGCGAGGCGATAACTTATGTTCCATCGGGGAGTTGGGTAGGACGCCCCCGGGTCAGGGAACGGTCGAAGGGTCCTCCGAGGAGCTGTCGCTTTTGATTTGCGACAGCTTAAGGACCCTAATGTAATTTGCAGAAGGATAATGAGCAGACTGGGCCCTCACTGAGGGAATTTGAGAGTTTTGAGTGGGATTGGGCTAAGTAATTACTTGCAGGAGAAGAAGCCCCAGCAGTTCTTCGGTTAAATCTCATCCACAGGTTTTTCACTTAAGTAAACCAATAAATATTGCTGGCAAATCACAATAAAAAATACCCGGGCATGGCTGATTTGCATAGCTAATTCAATTTACTGGCTGCTGCTTCGAGATTCCGATTCCCCCGAGCAAACGGAATTGACACCGAGAATGCCTCTCAATTGCTAAACTAATTTAAAATTTTGCCAACGCGTGCCGGGACTTTGGAAGCACTGAAATCGAGACGGTGACACTTTTCGACCCTATGCAGGGGGAGTTCTCGAGTTTCCATGCCCAAGGAAAACTAGGCCAGCACACGAAAACTATAATGAATGCTAATTCCTGGCTCTCAGATTAAGTAAGCGAAACTGAAACTGAAATCGAATGAGAATTGATTTTTGCTTCGTGCGGATACAAGGATACTCGGATACACGGATACCAGGATACAAGGATGCTGTACAGAAATGGCAGACAAAGTTGCAGACATGTTTCTTGCGGGTACCCAAGTCGTGGGAGTGGGCGGACGGTGGGTGGAGCAGAGTTGATTGCAAGGACTCTTGACTCGCCTGCTCTCAGACCGAAAATCCCTTAATGATGGTTTCGCTTGTTATGCCAAATGTTTAAAAATTGAATTATCTCCCATTACCGGCGCAGCTAACGAGCAGACGCAGAGCAGCTTCTGTGCACTCGGAAAAACTAGGGGGTAGCCTTAAATAAACTAACCAGTTTTAGATGGTAACATCGGTATCGGTTTTTAGGTGGATTTGGATTGCACAGATGGGTTTGTGTTCCTATTCCTAGCATCAGCTTAGGTTTTAGATCAGCGGTGGGCAGCCCATAGCTCCTTCGACCCACCGCTGCTTTAGATCATAACATTGATCATGAAGTAGAACCAATTATTAAACAATATATGATATTGCTTTTATGACTAATACTATTTGCAATTTGGCCTTAAGAATTTATACTCAAGCTTTGAAAGGCACTAAAAACTAGATGCATGGACAAGCTTCTTTGACAATCTATATTTCATTAAATCATCCCCATTTCTTTGGGTGTACAAAGAGACTGTCTGCTTGGGTGCCAGAGCAAGACAGAGGGATACAATCGAAGGGAGACAGGGATATATGCCCAGAGACATAGACGGTTGCCTGTTGGTTGGCTTGTCTGCGCCCCTTTGCGTACTTTTTGAATCAATTTGCCAACAAGGATTTGTTAATCCTGTCTTCCTGACAAGTGCGGTTAGTTGACTTGTTGTTGCTGCTGCTGCTGTTGCTGTTGCCACATGACGTTTGATGTTTCGAGTTTGGGTAAAATTGGGAGGCGGAAATCCTCCATCGAACAGGGTGGTTGTTCTGTTCTGTTCGGTTTTGGGCAAAGCTTTCAGCATGAAATTCTTATTGCCCGGTTTTTGGGTAGCTTTGCTGCTGATGCTGCTGGTGCTGCTGTTGCTGCTGATGCTGCTGCGCTTTGGGATTTGCACTCGAAACCTAATTGTGCTAATTGCCAGCCGCTTGGACGTCAGTGGTACGATTCTGGTCTCTTCTTTTTGGGCCCGAAGCATTTTTGGCCAGCAAATGCCGGGGCCCCCTTTTCCTGGGGCATTTCCATTTGCATTTTAGGCAATTATTGGCTGCAAAGAATTTGATTAGCAAGAAAATTGCACAGCCGCTGCAGGCTGAAGCAGGAAAATGGTCTGGCGATGAGCAAATGAGGCATCTGGTGATCGGGGTCACCAAAAGAGTTCAGCGAAATGTGTGATATCTCATCGAGAAGTACATGAAACCTTGTACCTCTTACTCGATTTGAATTAATCATTTTTCGAAGCCTATCCCTTTCGATTTCCCAGTTTCTTCACGCCTACATCTCTAATGGGAACCGAGGTGACCCCCTGATAGCTCCTCCCCTGGGAAGCAAAAATTATTCCGAGTGCACATAGCTCAACTCATCGACTATTCGATTAGGCAGTCTCCTTTGCCGAAACTCTTTGAACTGATTGCTGGATCCTGGCCCCGGCATGCGTGCTTCATTAGCAAAAGTCCTTGGCAAAGTCCTACCTGAGCCCGCAGCGCAAAAGAAACCCAATGCACGGAGAGTGGAAACGTTTTCTAATTATTTTCATAATTAAATATTAATCGATGGCAGGCATAGCGACACTTGGCCCAAAACAGCGCCAGGGAGGCGGAGCAAAACGTAGCAAACAACATTAGTGCGCATTACATGGAATCTCTGGGGATTCCGGGACACAGAGATAGAGACTAAAGGGGCGGGACCAGGTCCGGAATTGGGATCGGGATCGGGGCTGGGGGCGACCTTCAGCTTGGCTGGATGGCGAAAATGAATGGCAAAGTAACAACATTTCAGCTAATCGGATTAGAGCCCCCAAAAAAGTTGACACACAGCCGGAGAAAAACAGACGGAGAGGAAAAGCGTGGCGTGGCGTGGCGAGGGCGCAAAAGACAGAAGCTTTTCGGGGCTTTGGCAAGACAGGGAAATTAAAATTAAATTTTGCAATTTGCCAGCTAATTATTTATTTAAAATCAAATTGAAAATTAATTTTACAACACGACCGAACCGGAGAGTCCGGCCGAAAAAGGTCCAACAAAGTTTCCGCTCTTTCGACTTTGGTTTTCCATTTTCCAGGGAGGCGCTCGTCCACGGGGTTACGAGGGGCAGGGGAAGGGATTTTCGGGCGGAGGTCAAGTGGGGCTGTCAACGCTTTTCCTCTCGCTACACTCCCCTCCCCCCCACTGGCAAGGCGAACTCAAAAGGCAGTTATAAAATATTTTGTAGCATACAAAATGGCGCTGCTGCTAGAAAATTCAATTAGCCTGCAATTTTTGGCAACAGCTGGCTTTCAGCAAAAGCCAAGTTGGCCAAGCTGCCAGGCAGGGGAGAGGGAAAACTTTTGGCATGAATGAATTCGAAGGCAGTTATAGTTGGGTCATTTAAAATTTAGAGAAAACTTTGGCATGTCCGGAGTTATTGAAAAAAGTAATGGAATTCTCTAGCTATATCAAAATTATCTAGTTGAAGAAATGTTTGCGTAGAAGTTTAATATTTACCAGCTGGAAAAATAAGGATTTACCTGCAATATTACATCGAAAAAGCACCAACTCTTTCTCAAGAGCCATCCCTTCAAAAGTTACCGGGAAAAACTCATTTTTTTTGGCCCCGAACTAATCCCTTTAGTATACTTAATTCATAGCCACTAGTCGGCGAAGACACATCCCAGCTTAGTGGCACTTATAGTCTAGCGCCCCTGGTCTAGCGTTGCAACTATTCGAATTACGACAGCTAATGCCACACCTCGCCGGCTTCTTTTAATCTCTTAATTTCTACAGATACCAGCTACTCGTATCATCCTGCCATCCACGATGAGACCTTTGTCCGGCGGAAGCAGCGACGGAATCGCACCACCTTCACATTGCAACAGGTAAGCGGAGCCGGATCCGGCCAGGCGAAGGAAAAGTGTATAGTAAATTTTTAATTTGTGCAACAGCTGGAGGAGCTGGAAACGGCCTTTGCCCAGACCCACTATCCGGACGTGTTTACTCGCGAGGATCTGGCCATGAAAATCAACCTGACCGAGGCTCGGGTGCAGGTAAGAAAAAAAACCCTTCTGAGATTTAAAAAAAGGGAAAAATTATGCAAAAGAAAAAGGTTAAGAGAAATATGAAATTCAGCGAAGAAACTCACGAAATCATATCAAATTTCATAAGTATGTACATAAAGTGTAGGACAACCCTAGACCGGTCGGTCGGTCACGCAGTCTGATCAAAGCTCTCGTTATATAATATACATTTATATATTCGCACATAACCCCTCCTGCGACCCGATTAATAATGCATATGCATGCCGAACGGGCCCAAGGATCCGGGGATTACAAACGGGTTCGGGGTTTTTTGGGGTGGCATGTAGCAAACCTAATGCAATAACATTGCCTTTAAAAAATATTTTCTATATACATTTTCAATGAGGTCGGGGGCTGCGAGGCCCAAAAACAACCAAGCAGCAAAATATGCAAAGTTCTTAAGCGTTAACAGGCGAAAATATAACGAACCAAAAAATACAAAATAATGAAATGAAAAAAGAAAGTGCAAAGTTGGCAGGGGGCTTCCAGCAAATTGCTCTCCTCTGGAAAAATCGAATTTGTTTTTCAATATACAAAGTTGGAGAAGGGTTTTGCCGAGGCCGGAGGGTAATGGAAATGGAAGTTCCAGGCGGTTGGCAGTCAAAGGAGGTACTTCCTTTGCATATTGTAAATATTATTCAATCAACTATATTATATCAATTAGTTTGTAAGTTTGTAAGCGAAGATTGAAAGGGCAATTTCAAGAGTAACCTTGGTGGCATTACTCAACATTAACGTCACTTATTCGCAATAATCTGTGGCAATTGCCAGTCCAAAATTAGAAGACATTTCAATTTGTGTGTGCAGATGCAAATTGAGTCAGGAAGAGATGGTTAGTGCTCCGGGAAAATGCAAATAAACGCTGTAATCATTAGACGGTGGCAATTTGCATGGAATTGTGGGCTGCATTTGTCAGATTAGTGCACGGCAAGCTGACAATTAGCGGATCTATGTGCTTTCACGGCTTTCGTGTCGCAGAGATGCGAAAGATACCCGGATACCCTCAGATACTCGGGGGATCCGCAGTGGGCGAACTGAGCGAATCTCCGGCCACTCGAGCACGTCGACTTGTAAGGTTGAAAGCAAATTATGCACACGGCGAGTGGAAATGAAAATGGAAATGGAAATGCGAGGCGGTAGCTGCAACTGCAACTTAATGAGGATGCAACACTAACTAGACACGTTCCAGCGTGGGCCCACGCACACTTTGGTGGCTATTAAAAACACTTTGGTGGCGTTACGACATCCTCTCTATTTTTCTATTTCCGGCACAATTAGCTCAAGACCTGCAAGTTGTAGTACTTGTTTTTCTTTCCCAGGCGTAACCAGATACTTGCAATTCAATTTGCCATAAAAAATAGCCGGGCAACTTGATATTCCTATTTTGAGTATTTGTCAAGTCAAGTTTTGGGACACTTGTCGCAAACACGTGTACTTGTCAGCCTAACAAAGTTACAAGTTAATAATACGAAATGAAAACTCACCCCACACCAGCGTTTTCCCGTCAAATGTTGCCAACTTTTTTGCCGGACAGCGTCCGCAGTTGCTTAACAGAATTGTGGAAATAACTGCGGCGAAAAGTGTGGAAAAAAGCGGGCAAAAAATGGGGGAAAACAGCGTTCTGACTGGACAGCTTAGTCTGGGATTTCGATAATGGAATGAATGCCAAATATTTTGATGAGGGTGCGCGCACACCACCAGTGGCTTTTCCTTCGCTCGTTTTTCCAACCGCATTTTGACACATTCCTCTCGCTGGTCGCCTGTTTTTTTTATTTGGTGTTTTTTCCCGGGCACACCAACACCGGAGCGGAAATAAATTTTATAATAAAATTTATTATGTGTACTTCGTTTGATTCCCCAACATCCCTGGCTCCTGTTTAGCCGCTCACTTGCCTGTAACCTGATACGTTTTCCACGGGATTTTTTCATCTGTCAATTTTTGATGCCCACCCAGCGACCCCGGGAATTGCCAGTGCCGCTGTTCCGTGTTCCCTGATCCCAGTTCCCTGTTTTTGCTTCAGTTTCATTGAAAAAATCATTTACTTAATGTACAGCAGCGAGCTTATGGTTTAAACCCGGCCCCAGCTGGATCAGGGATGTGCCATGCAAAATACATGGCGACGCACCTGACAAGGACAAAGCACTTTGAAGTCGAGCTGATGCCGAAGAGCCCGTCTAATAAGTGATATTGATTGATAAATGAGTGGGAAATTTGATTTTTGAATCGACGAGGGGGAGAGATTTTTTCCAAAAGGTAACGAGGGGTGAAACCGGAAGGATACCTGCACTTCTCGAGGGTTTTGCGCCATCAATTTGGGTTTAATGTGAATGCAACTAGCAAGCTTTGATCCTAAGCTATCCGAATGGCAATCAGTGTCTTAGGGACTCATTCATTACTCATGTGCTAAGCCCACAGAGTGCCCCCAAAGTGGAAGTTATCAATTTCCCTGGGCAGAGCGATAAATAATGAAGTTGTTAACCCCACCGCGATTACCGCCTCTCACGAATTTCCGTTTATTCCACCTCATACATAACTAATTCGATTAGAATTAATGTGTGCAGCATGACAATTCGCCGGGCACCACCCACCTATTAAGGGTCCGAAAACCACCCGTTTGGAAGTGCACCACCACCCACTCGAATGGCCGCCAAAGGGCTGTTCACCGCACATAAAGCCAATAATTGATAATTTATTATAATCACGGGGTCCAAGTAGCAATGTGAGGAGCTCTGCGGGAAAAGAACTACAGCAAAAGCACTGCACAAAATCCAAGAATATAAAGAAAGAAGACAGCTTTTTAAAAAGGGTTTATAGTCTGGGAAGCGGGTTTTAATTGTGATTCGAATAGTACTCATCTTGGCGTACTCAAAGTCAAGTGAAAGGAGCTATCTAAATAAAAATTTGGAAAATCTAAGGATATGAGGAAAGCTTTTTAAACAAGCTTTAGAGTCTGGAGAACCTTTTCTAGTTTTTATTCGAATACTACTCAACCTGAAAGATAATTCAAAATCATGGGAATGGGCAGCATTTAACTGCGAATAATTCGTATATTTAGTTCTTAAGTAGGTGTTGATCTGTTAATACGATTTTTCCTTGATGAGGAATACTTTTTTCCGAAAGTGTAGCAGGCTGATGGGACTGCCTGTCAAATAATTGCATTTGCTCGGGTAATCCTTTAATGCTGATCCAAGTTGATGGCCGCCTCGGTTGCCACTCCAATCGTATCGAATCGAGTCTGCCTTATGTTGGCCTCAGGATATGGGCGGTTTCGAAACCACCCGAAGGAAGGAAGGAAGGACGTACAGAAGGGTGGTGCTCGCAAGTGGTGCGGTGTGGTTTTCGGCTGCTGCGGTAGCCCAATTATTGTTGTTGCCACTGCCGCTGCGGCTCTCGGTTGCAAAGGGTTCAGCCAGGAGCAAAATGCGTTTGATATTAACACATCTGTTCATTCATTCCACTTGAGCGGCGTCATCGGCATCCTTGCCAGTCCTGCTGCCGGTCGCTGCGTGGTCCTTGGGTGTTGTTTGCATTGAGTGTTTCGGGACAAACTGTTTGCGGAAGCTAATGGTGCGCACTTGTCCATAATTACCCGGCACTCGCTTCCCCCTTTTTTTTTCGCCGCCAGGATCCCGGCTTCCTTTGGGTGGTGTTTACCTTTTGTTCGCTCCCATTGTTTCCTTTTTGTTTCTTCCTGCGTGTAATTCGCTGTGTAACAACTTTATGTATTGTTTACACAGCCCCCTCTGCCTCTGCCCCTGCCCCTGCCCTTGGCCCTTGTTCTGTGTGTTTGCTTATTTGTTTTCGTTTTCATGGCAAATCGGTTTTCGTGTAACTTGTAACCGCAAAAATTGTGTTTGCCCAGTGTATATGAATAATTATTGTGCTCCCTATTGTTCTTTGGAAGTTATGCTATATTTTCGCCGCCTTTGGGCGTTTCCTTGGGTAAATAAATTACTTGAAGTGGCTCGAGGGGTCCTTTGCAGGATCCTTGCGAACGTGTTGATTAGGAGTGACATGTTCATTGGGCGGATGCATTTTCAAAGCAATATGGGACAGGGGTTTTGGATGTTATGCTTGCTAATCGATGTTTAAGAACCCAGGCAAACATGTATATCTTTGTAGATGCTTATAAACAACATTTGGAGACACAATTTGTATTTAAGCTAACAGAACAGGCTGCCTAAAGCGACGTCTTCAAGCGGATAAGCTTGTAGACGTCACACTTTTTTGTCATTTGCACGGACAGAAGTAGGCGTAACTGGCTGATTTTTGCTACTCAGATTGATATTGGCTCTTCCAATATACTACACAAGTTTAGTGCCACTTGAGTTAAAACTGTGAACGCCACAGAATTTCCGGGTTTTTGGTAGTGCGGGGAATGGTAGCTAATTTTAAAAACAAACTTGTGCTCAAATGGTATTCCCAAATTCTGAATATGCAATTAGTTTTTTTTCATCTATTGTAGTCTCCAAGATCTAGGCGTTCATATTGACGGGTGGACAGGCGGTCATGGCTAGATTGACTCGCCTGTTGATGCTATGAGCTCGGAAAAGCTACCTTCTTCCTGTTACATTTGTTTGAATTCAACAAAAATTGTTCTTTTTAAGAACCGGGTCTAAAAAAAGAGTATACTTTACCTTTTTTTGCTACAGTACGTACTGTATTATTTATGTAAAAAATGCATTCTAAACTTGACATTACTCCGCAGAGTAGTAAGCGACTAGCACTTAGTTAAAGACCTGCCTCTCCTAAAAGTATGCCTTTATATTTGCTCTTAAGTCTTGGAAGATTTTCCCGTGTCCGATGATATCCTTAGCATCTGCATATCTTAAGAAAGAAATGTATTTCCTGATAAAAGTATACACACCAAAAAATCCCTGTTTACCTCCAGGCCCACCCATTTCTCGGGTAATTCCTGGAAAGCAATCAAGAAGCTTAACCATGCGAATTGAATAAACAAGAAATGCGTTAAATTTGTGTAATAAAACAAAAGCAAAATTGTGCATGAAATTATAATTGAAACCCGGGGTGGGGGGCGAAGAAAGAGCGAGAGAGCGCCGGAGGGAGAGAGACAGACGCAGACAATTGTTTTTCATTATTCAATTTTTGTCATAATAACAGGGAGCAGCTTCCATCTCGTTTTCGCCCCCCCTGCACACACACATTGTAGAATATATCGCTCTCCCGCTCTGCATCCACCCCCAGGGCCACCCACACACCAACACACCCACACAACCCCACCCGTACACACAGGGAAAAAAAGTTTGCCCGGCCATATTTTATTGGTAATGTGCTTATGGCATAAATATTGTATTAAGTAACTGGTGGGCGTCACCACCAAAAAGCGAGGGAAACATGGAAAAGTTCAGGCCCCCGCGGGGGTTGGGCTGCTCTTCCTGCTGGGGGGTGGTGGCTTCTTCTTCCTTCTGGGGGTTGGATTGTGCGCAATTTATTGTTTGCCAAGGAAAAAAGGAGCAGGGCGGCCGGGCAGGAGCAGGAGCTGGGGCAGGAGCAGGAAGCAGCTCCCAGGGCGGATGGCTGGGGGAAACATGGCGGATAAAATATACACAGCCGGAATGTGAGAAAGAGAGAGGGGCAGGGATGGAGCGAAAGAGATGCGATGAGGCGGAGAATTAAGGGAAGTCAGCCGTTTGCCTTGGGGCCAAGGAATGTTGAAATTGCTTTATGCTGCGTTATGATTACAACAATGGAGCCAAAATGCCAACTTTTGCACAATTTCTAATTTGAATTTTGATTAGGAAATTTACTTACACACGCACACACACACAATACACACTACACACACACACACGCAGACATTGTGATTTCCATCCAAAATGGCGCCCTGCCCGGAAAATCCCATTAGAGGGCGCTCTAAGCTGGGGAATCAGCGCAAACCGGAACTAAAAGCAAACGAAACGAACGGGAAGTGGAAGTAGAAGCGTGGGGGCTTAGGAAAATTCAGGGAAAACCCGGGGAGCAGGGGGGGAAGGAAACACGCGCGCATAAGCAATCCAAAAGGATGTGTCTAAGGATGCCGGGGCATTGTCTTGATTGAGCCTCATTAGAGCTAAGGCATGTGTGAGTTTGGTCTCCCCCGCAACCTTTTTGCACCCCAAAAACTCCCCCCCACTGGTCGTCCCCCCCTCAATTTAGGCGCTGATTACAGGGAAAATTTGTTTTGTCTTCGTTGGGAAAATTGAAAATCAGATTTTGTTTGTTTACGTCTTAGATTGGCAGCCGGGAGCGGGTGAGGCGGGTGCAACAAATTGTTAAAGTTTCTGAGGTGGAAAATTCCGTTTATTGTTTTCCCTCCGCAAAACAATTTTCCAACTCCTCCTCCCGCTCTCTCTCCCTCTCTCTCTGTCGGCTGTGTCTGTGGGTTTTGGCAAAGTTTTTCAATTTTCAATTGGCTGGCAGCGGGAGCCAACAAGCAAAGTTGCCTCGTGGCACAAGTAATAATAATAGACATGTGGTCATATCAAGGCGGTCTTTCCCAATCTCGAAACTTTCCCAATTTCATTCGGGCTCTGTGTCTGCTCCTCCTGTTGCAGGTTTGGTTCCAGAATCGAAGGGCCAAGTGGCGCAAGGCCGAGAGGCTCAAGGATGAGCAGCGCAAGCGGGAAAACGGCGAGAGCTCCAGCTCCCTGGATAAGGTAATTCTTTGCGAAATATTTAATGATTTTCAGATAGTTTGTACCATGAATTTGTTAACCCCCGCAGCTGCACGACTCTCGCGAATCCTCGCCAGACATAACCGGCGAAATAGACGATGATATGGACGACCTGCCGCCCCGCCAGCGTTCCCACAGCCCCCTGGCCAATGGACCGCTGGAGCAGCAGCACTCGCACTCGCACTCCCATTCCCGCAGCCCGGCCGGGGGCATGCACCTCGACTCCAGTGACAATGAGCGCCCCCTGTCCTCCAACCAGCTGACAGCCACCCCGCACTCCGCCTCCCAGTCCTTGGGATCCATCAGCGCCGGATCGCCGTCGCCCTCGGGTCTGAGGGATCGCAGCACGCCATTGGGCGTGGGCGGAGGAGCCGGACCGAGCAGCCCCTCGAACTCGCGGAACACGGACTCACCCATCGAGGTGGGCGGACCGATGTCGCTGACCACGGGCTCTCGCATGACGGGCGGACCCTCCTCCAACAACTCCGCCTCGTCCACGCCCACGCCCACAACGCCGCATGCCCCGCAACTGCCGCACTCCTCGGCGGCGGCAGCAGCGGCCTTCGGGAGTCACATATTCGGGAACTTTGGAGGCGCCACCGGGGCCACCGATAGGTGAGTAACCAAAGAAACCTAGATGGTAGCTCCCTGCTTTCTCCCTCAGACCTTTAGATGCTTATCTGGGCAGACAAAAGATAGTACCTCTGCCCGTTTGGATAGCACGTGTCCGCCATATCGATGATGCCCAGCGCATCATTAGCGGGGGGTCGAAACTGGGATTTCTTATCCCTCCCTCAGATCGGGGAAACAGGGGCTGGAGGACGAGGGGTGGAGATTGCTCTCTTAATGTTTCCGCTGGCGCACACGACATCCGCTGACCGGAAGTGCGCCAATGGAATTTAAACGTTTTCCATCCAAAACATTAAGTAGAACGCCTTCCGCTGCGCACGCCTGTTCAATAACCCGTGAGTCGGGAAAATCCAGCGAATGAAAGAAAAGCAGGGAAAAGAATCGAGAATGAAGAGAGAGATAAGCACCGCAGGAGACGTAAAGGGAAAAGTGCACTGAGCAAAAGAATGTGTCGATTTCAAAGAAAAGAAAACCTAGGGATGTCTAAGAATGATATGTTATTTTGACGTCCTCTGTAACCCTTGGGAAATTCTGTTTTTCCCGCCCAATCTTGACAGTTTTTGCAACAAATTTTTTCACTGTTTGGCTGATAAATTTATTCCGAGTGCCCTCAAGTGCAAAGTACAGAAAAATGGCAGAAACCGAGTCAAGAATCGCATTGTCCATCCAGCCAAGCATCTAATGACATTACTGCTCTCATTGCGGTCATTGTCTGGCAAAAGTTCCCTCAGCCCTTGGCTTCGACCTCCCCTTCTCGCCCCTCCCCTGCAATCAATTGCTAATTTAGTCATCGTCACCAGCAAGAAAAAAAAACACTAGAAGAGCGAAGGATATTTTGATGTTACGAGCAGGACAGCCCAGCCCACTTAGGGGTGACATTTGTCGCAATCCCGCTTTGCTGGATTTTGTAAATATTTGCCCGGGAAATTCGCCACCAGGGGGGTGGTTGGCTGGACCCGTTTTTATTTTTCCTGCCAGTTGTTTTTGTCGCTGCTTGATGACAAAATGCGACACTTGCCATAAATTTTATTGTTTGTTTGTCTAATTCCTTTGTAAGTGGAAGCTTAATGACACGCAGGCAATTAGCAGATCGTTGGGTTTATAATCGTTTTGAATGTGCCAAGGAACAGGGGATTGTACGGGTACAGGGGTGCTGATATGGATATTCCCCAGGGGGTGTGTTCTAGTGGCATGGTAATTGATTTACTTGCTAATGAACTGGCGAATTTCACTTACTATTCCGCTGTAATCCCATAAATATGGAAATATGCAAGCAGGCTAAATAAGAGACTTTCCAGATGTCAAAATAAATTATTTTTACAAAAATTATAGCAGTTAGTCTGACTTAAAGTGGAATATGATAACATAACTCAATGAACTATGAAGGTAATACAATAATCTCTTATTTGGCATTCAATATATGTCAAAATAAATGATTTATATAAAAATAAACTAGTTATTCCGACTATAAGTGCAATTTGAAATGGGTTACCCTTTAAATTTCAAGATCTATAAAGATATTATATTTTGTATTCAATCAATAGGGAATTATTCAACGAATCTAAATAGGATATTTTTCAGATGTCAAAATAAAATGTTAATACACAAATTCTACCAGTTATTCCGACTAAAAGTGGAATACGTAAAGATAACTCAATAAATTACAAGATCTATAGAGATTTAGTTCTTTTGCCAATTGGTTAAGTAACCAATTTCATAATGCATTCGAAGATGAAAGCGCGCATACTTTTCCGAACAGATTTCCTATCCGATTTCCCGCTTGCCTCTTCATTTTGTATTCATAATGAATATTAACTCGGTTTCCCTTCGCTTTTTTAGCCACTCAGATCAGAAATTCAAAAAATGCCCGGCCACAAGGCCATAAAAAGCTACTTGAAAATAAATTGGGCGTAAACGAGGGTGTTTTGTTTGTCGTCTGAATTTCGCCGCATATGCCACAAGCCCAGCGACGCACAAAAGGCGCTGTCTCTGGGAGTTATATAGAATTTGTTTTTTATATTGTACGAAAAAAATACCCCTCCCGTGGCAAGTTTTGCCCTTAATCGATGGGCGGTCTCATCAGCCGGCAAAGAGGCCACGGGCGGGCCAAAAAAGACTTCTGGCTCACATGTCAACGCGCGCGAACAACAAACATTACACCACAATAAAAAAAAGGAGAACACCATCCGGTGGCGACATAATAGTGCAGCATCAGGACCCGTAAGGACATCCCACTGGGCAGGGGCACGCGTTGCTGAATCATTCCTTGGCCCCCCCCGTCGGGTGTGCTGTTGTAACGGTTGACCAAATCAATTCCGAATTTCGAGCACTCAGAGCAGAGTCCGTGATATCTCCTCCTCGCCAGGGATATTGTTATTCAAATGCCCCGGGCACCGGATGTCCTTGCCATCCATCGCCCAATCTGAGCATCTCGATCTGACGGATGCCATGCGTTTCATCGCAAACACATTTGTCATTGCATTAGTCAGGGACTCGAACAAAGGCAAAAACTAAATAAATAATTATCGAACACTAATCTGCACTTGTCCCAGTCCCAGTGCGGGTCCGCAAGGTCGTCGAGTGACGCAAGAGGGTGCTCCAGAGGTGCCTGGCACTTCGCGGGGGAAACTGGTTTGGCCCAGCGAATTGCACAAAATTATACAAATTATGCAACGAGCCAAAAGCCAGTTAAGTGCAGTTTTTTATGGAGACTCGTGCAATACCTAAACGGTGACGAAAATGAGCCAACGCCACAATAAATTTAAGCAGAACAGTTTGTGCTCAAGCAGTCAATATTTGTCATACTCGTATCTTCCAACAAGTAGAAACGCTGTAGTCGAGATTTCTCGACAACGGGCTACCTATTTGCATAATCATTTAGTTGTATAGATTAAATATTATAGCCCCAAATGAAGTCACAGCAGAAATAGGTAATATGACGCCATCTGGGATAGACCCTTTGAACATATCGGTTGGGCGTATCTTTATTATTTGTTGTCTGATCTTTATAAAACTTGGCACACAGTTAGATATTACAATTTTTTGCCCTAAGCATTAAGATTTATATCGATTTCTTTAAACATTTCCGAGATATAGACAAATACAAGAACAAACAGTTTTTTGAAAATGCAAATGCGGAAAGGAGCGCAAACAATGTTAGATATTATATATATTATATTTTGCGCCTATATGCAACGCACTTAAAGCCAAAAGAAATTAGCTCTAGCTCCTACCATGCCGGAGAACAACGTCTTTATACAAACAGAGAGACATAACTAGATCAACTCGGCTGTTGATGCTGATATATGTATTTCTTTTTAAGAATCGGCCATTACTAATAGTTCTCATAGGATTGAGAATTCCTAGTAAAACTCAATATATACGGTGTTGTGAATACAACAGCCTCATTATCACTGCTCTGGGAAAATGTCTCTACCTCTAAATGTCAGCTAAAAATGCTAATTGAATACCCAACAGCACTCGCAAAACTCCCTGCTTTTGCCCCATTTTATGTGAAATACTTTATGCACAAATAACTAAATACCTGTATGTATTACAGCAGCGGGAAATTGCCCTGAAAATACCTAAATATAAATAGCGCAGCAGTACATGGGAATTGGCCAAAATTACGGGCATATACCCCATGCTTATGTACCTGATTACAGGTGTGCGGTGTGCTTCTGGTGGCGCACACGAATGCGAGTGCTTGAATAATAAATTAGGCAAATATTTTAATATTCATCATGCAATTAAAATAAGCTGCCTTCGCTCCCCCAGCCCCCAATCCCACTCCCACAGATTCCACAAACTTTTTGGGGTAGCCTAATATAATAAGCATTATGTGGAGCACTGAAGGGGGCGGGAATACCCGAAAAGTTTTGTGGAGCGCAAAAAATGAGGGAAAAGGAAAAATACATTTTGCGGAAATTGAGTTTGACTTGCCGGCATGCTAAGCCTGTGTAGGTGTTGATTGCTTGAGTTTAATTTGTTAGAATTGCGTAAAGCATTAAAATGTTTGCCCGACTAATTACACGCCCATGCATGGTGGTGGCGGTGACGGTGACGGGGGCGGAGCTTCCTTGGGGGTTGCCAAGCGCCATGTGAGTGGAGTGAAAACTTTATCCTTGGCCAAATGCAATCTGAGAAAAGTGCGAAAATTTTAAGAAAAACTTTTGTGGCAACTCAAGGTAGAAAGCTGCCTGCGACGGAGCCACCAAGATTGACATTGACAGTCGCTGCTTCTCCCCCAACCCGCTTGGGTTTTCTCGGCAAATCTTTGGCCTGCCTAGAGGAAAAGTTATGTACTAACTAACGAGCTCAACGACAACACTCGAGCTTGTGAATGTCTTAATTAGGGCGATGGATGCAGGAGGGGCGGCTGTGTGTGCAGGTCTGGCAATTAAGGCGGCGGCAGTCGAGTGGGCGTGGGACATGACACACACCCTTCCTCCCAAGCTATCACTCGACAAACACCGGGTTGACTAGAACAAAAGATGGGCTTAACAATAGGAAATTATAAGATGATAGCACAAGTTATGGAAAACCAGAATTTAGAAATTTATACGCCCACAATTTCTGGGAAATACCACTCAATTTTCTTTGTTGAAATGCTTTATTATTAAAGTAATCGAAGGAGGTATCTTTCCTCTTGCAACTGCATAAAACTCCATAAAATCGTAACCCTAATACCCCAATAATAATTGAAAGATCTGCCTGTTCTGATGCTGCCAGAGCTTTTCCCAGTGCAGTGATGTCGCCTAGAGGCATCACCATATTTTAGTCAGTTACCCAAAAACCAGGAGGGAAAGAGACTCACGCTTGCCCGGGAAATTCAGAGTCCCCGAAAGGCGAGGGGGGCTGAAAAAAGGGGGTGGTTTGGGGCATGCTAGAGGGGTACTTCAGGGGGTGCAAAGAGGGGTCGGTGGTGATGGTGGTGGCGAATTCTAGAACCCCAAGCAGCCCCAAGCTGCTGTGACTCGGGTCCGAGGCATCTGCTGGATGTGCACATGCAAAATTTAATTACGACCAAAGGATGAGTGCTTAATTATACGCAAACATTTAAGTTTACTGCTTTTTTCGCAACTAGAGAGCAGGGGGGTTGAGTGAGGGTATGGGTGTGGATGTGGGTGTGGTGTCTACACCCGAGTGTTTGCCTTCGCTGCTATTTGAGTTTTCTCATCTCGCATTTGCCGCTTGGACTTTTGCTTTTTGGGGGCTCGCAGCTTAATTAGGGGCCAGGGGCAAAATGTGAGCTTTTCAAATTTGTTCAAACTTTAAGCACTAAGATGGAAAATATTCGTAGGATTTGATGTCAAGGGTTTAAGGATTTATCCATCCACCAGACTCAAGGTCCATCTAATTGAATTGCCTCTAAATTCCAACTTAAAACAGGCTGCCGCATTGGAAATTCTGTTTCAAGCGGCCAAACGTTTTGCGTTCTCCAACTGCCCTGAAAAAACGTCAAGAAAATAAACAGTGAAGACCAGGGAAAGCGGCGAAACCTCGGAAAATCACGGCAAATTGTGGGAGTACAAGGGAAAGCCAAAAAAACATGGCCAGCTTAGGCAGCCTGGACGGTGGGGTGGCGGAGAAAATTTGTGTGCAGCACGAGGGAAAATAAAAAGCGAAAATCACGGAGAATTAAAAGCGACAACGGCCGCGACGCTTGTGGTCCTTTTTCCTGGTAAATGTGGTCGCGAATGCCCATCCCCGTCCCGGGAGCTTCTCCCCAAGCCCTGATCCCATCACATTTCGTTGCCCAACTCGATTAGCATTCGGCAGAGCCGCCAGATTTGTTATGGCCACAGAGCCGGCGAGGCCTCCCTTCGCGGAAAATGATTAGATTTTAGACGCATTTCCCAGGATGTGTTTTCGGCCGGCGGCCTAATGTAAATTTGAACAAATGGAAATTGAATTTCTAACTCAAGTCTGGCACTTGCGCGGGATAATTAAACGCAATTACTTCGCATCAGAAAAACTGTATACATAATATGCCATAATTTTATTAATGGGGATTATGCGAGTGCGATAGGAATTTATCAATTCCACGAAATGTTGGCTCACTTATCAATTAACATTTTCAAATTGCATTAAGTGTTTTTTATTGGCGGTCCGGGGTGGGGATTGTTTTTTACTCCCGTTCCCAATACCACTTCCATTTCCATTTCCACTTCCATTGCCTTGACATGCGACTAAGCGTAATATTTCATTCAATTAAAACGATCAAAACGAAATATGCCAACGGGGTGTTGACGACACCCCTTCGCCCGTCGCCGCACTCGCATGCACAATATTTAGGTTTATTAATAATAATGCAATTACGCATAAAAATGTTTTAATTTATTTCAATTAAGCGTTAATTAAAACCCTGTTTGTTGTATTTGTTTGCTTTGTGTTTTGCGTTTTGCGTTTTGCGGGCTGTGTGGCTCGTTTTTTACTCGATTTTACATTTGCCCTGCTTAATGGGCGCGTGGAAGCGAAATGCAAAGCAGCTCTTGATCCGGAGGTCGATTGAAAAGTTATCAATACTTTGAGTATATCTAATCCTATGTGTATTTTTTATTTTCTTCTTGCAGCAACTGCGGCTTCCGACCGGTTCTCAGCGAGCAGAGCGCCGTGGCAGCTGCGGCGGCGGCAGCGGCCGCCCAACGAACCGCCAACCACCCGCCGCTCTTCCTGCCGCCCCACCTGGCCGCCCAGTTCACCCACCAGCCGCTCTTCCCCGGCCTCAAAGGTGCGTAAAACCCTGCAAATCAATAGCCCCATCAATCAGCCGCAGTATCCATCAAATCAAGCTAAGTTAATCGAATCAGAAGTGGGGAAACAACAGGTGATGCTCACTGCGCAGGAAATCAATTAAATTGATGACGATAATCTGAGCGCACTGATTTGGAGTTGGGTTGCAGATCCGTCAACTTATTAATAGAGTCTAGATTCTAGACATTATCTGCACACGAAGTTTGCATTCATATAGTATAGTCGTATGCTCTAAATAGTTTCGAGTACATTCTGCAATAGCCATAAAACAATTGTTGTTATGCTTGTCCATCACCGCTCCAGGTTGTCCAAGTTACCACAAGGAGATACCATGTTCATTATCAATTAGATTACGTCTCTAGCTCTTAGCAACTCGAAGACGGACAAACAGACGGACATGCTTGCTCTGCTTTGATAAACAACTCCCTCAAGCTGATTGTTATAATAATACATCGCATGACTAATGGAGCCACATATAATAGGCCTAAACAAAAAGAATTACGTGTGTAGCTCTTAGCAACTCGGAGATCGACGTGGTCATACAGACGGACAAACGGACAGACAGACAGACAGACGGACAGACAGACGGATGTGCCTGTTCTGCATTGATAAGCCGCACCATCAAGCTAGTTATTATTATAATAATTATTATGCATTGCATGACTAATAGAGCCGCCTAAATTCACTGTCTCATTGCACTTAATGGCGTTAAATACAAGAATTTCCTTATAAATTCCACCAAAAAGTACCTCATTTATGAACTGAAATCATTGTTTTTCCCTTGCAGGTGTGTCGCCCTTCCAGAGCCTGTGCTCCTGCTGCTCCCTGAAGCCGCCGCCGCCGCCCGGCTCCTCGGTGGTGGCGCCGCTCAGCGTGCCCGTGAGCAGCAGCTCGGCGGCCAGTTCGCCGGAGTCGCCGAAATCCTCCGGCCAGGGCTCCGGCCATGATCCGCGCTCCAATTCGGTGGCCGAGCTGCGACGGAAGGCGCAGGAGCACTCGGCGGCCCTGCTGCAATCCCTGCACGCGGCCGCCGCCGCAGGACTGGCCTTTCCGGGCCTCCATTTGCCGCCGCTCTCCTTCGCCCACCACCCGGCTTTGGGGCAGCACGGGGTCAATCACAACAACAACAACACGCTGAGGATGAAGCACGAGGCACAGGACATGACCATGAACGGCCTGGGCCCCGGCTCGGGATCCTCGGGCATTGCCTCGGGCGTTGGGATGCCGGTAAACTCATCGGCAGCTCTTTTGGACTTGGCCGAATCGGCGGTGGCCTATCAGCAGCAGCAGCAAGCGCAGCAGCAGCAGCAACACGCCACACTCTCGCCCCCCACCACGCCCACTCAACCGGCTGGGGCGGTGGGCGTGGCCGGAACTGAGGGATCGCCGGGATCGGCAGCGGGTCCTGGTGCTGGAAATCCCAGCAGTTTCAACGGAAACGCGGTGCTAACCAAAAGTGAATAAGTGTGCAATTTGGAGAAAGGTCAAGTAGATCAGGTCACAGATTTTGTTGGATTTAAATTAAGAATAATTTAGGAATTTAAAAATCGATGGATAGCAAATATAATGCTCTGTATCAACTGTAAATGCCTTCAAGATTGTCGTGGCTTTTGTTAATGAATGAATGCTAGAAAAATCCCTCAAAATCTGTGCAACCATCTATTGGGTTTTGTAATAATCGAAGGAAAACTTGTATAAGTAAGCTAAGCAGTAGTTTAACTCTAAGTTGATAAGAAAATCTAACAACACACATATTATACAAAAAGCAAAAGCACAAAAAAAGCAACACATTATAAATATATACAAGCACTTAAAAAACTATATATAAACATTAGCATCATAGTTAGCAGGAACAGATTTGAACCTTCTGACAGATAACCTTTGGGCGAAAGCGGCGACAGCAGGCGATTCGAACGATTAACAATATCAATTAACAGGCATATGCATATGAAACTATATGGAAAAAATGAATACAATAACGTATACAATTAAAAAATGAAATATATGTAAACACGAACAATTCATAGAGCTAGCTAACAAACGAGAAATGCAAATATATAGCCTAGCCTAATCACACAGAATCGGACACTAATTACTGTAAGCGCGTCAAACCAATATTAATTAAAGTTAAACAAGTTAATAATGCAAACAATAAAGATCGTACTAGGATAACAAGTCACGTGTTTTGCGTTTCATTTGAATTTATTTCAGGTGTGTAAGGTGGGTGTGTCCTTAGACTTTGCAGGCCTGCTCGCAGGACCTCTTGGTGTCGAAGTTGTTTTGGTTGCCCTTGCAGCCCGTGTAGTAGAACTGAATGCACTCGTTGGCCTCAGGGCGATAGGTCCACTTTTGGACCTGGGCCTTGCAGGTGCCCATGGCTCCAAAGGTCTCCCCGCAAATGGCTAAAAAATATTAAAACAATTATTACCAGCTCGCAGGGCTTAAAGGCTGTTAAGACAAAAAACTTGTGCTTTACTTACGACTCTTTAGCTTGGCCAAAGCAACTCCCAACAGGCAGCAGAGCAGCAGGAAAGCAGCAAAGAATTTCATTTTAAAAATTAAATTTGGTGCTTGCAATTTCGACCTCGACTTTTCAATTAAAACTGAGCAACTTTTGAGGAAGATCCGATCGTTATATAGACTCAAACCGGATGGCTTATCAGTTTTAAGGGGTCAAAGCGCCACTTTGTTTGCCTTAGCCCACACAACCTTCTAGTGTAGTGCGAGTTGTTTGCCTTTGTTTTATATAAATCAACACATAATATATGGTATAGTTTTTGCAAAATAAGCCGGCAAAAAAACCTAATCAAGTATTAAATATGATGGAATACCATTTCATTAGGGTAATCAAACTTGAACTTTATTAACTTATGAGCATAATTTGTTTACAAAATTTGGGGCTTGCAATTCCTCTCGCATTCTTCTGGGGTTGCAAATCTGTTTGCAGTTCCTTGGCAGCCGCTGTAGTTGAAGGGACTGCATTCGCCTGTTTTCTGGTTGTACGACCAATTTGGAATAATGGAACGACAAGGCCCCGCAACAGCAAACTCCTCGGCGCAAATTGCTGGAATTATAAGGGTTTATTTACACATGACACTTGCTTAACCAATTGTCAAGAACATACGATTTTTACGCTGGGCCAAGACGGCTCCCAAAAAGCAGCAGAGCAGCACGAAAACACCAAAGTATTTCATATTGATAAATTATAGTAGGTTTTGTTGGGCTTTGGAGATATTGACTGGCGACTGACGAGGTAAAACTGAGCGAAGATCGACGAAGCTGCGATCATTATATAGGCCCAAACCGGATCGTGTTGCTTATCAAGCGCCGAGGGTCGAACGCGATGTCTGTGGGACTTTTTTGTTGATTTTTTTTCGATTGCCCAGTATTGACAACAACAATACACCTTGAAATTATAGTGAGACGTTTTCTGTTGTTTTGAGATGCTTTATTTTGCTGTATTTTTGTCTTGGGTCTGTTTGTTTTGGTTTTCAGACTTGGTGGTTTTTTGTTGAATTTTGAGAGCGGGCTTTACCCGCGGAGGCAAACATGTTTGTGGACCTCTTGAGTGCTTAGTCCTTGCAGGCCTTCTCGCACTCGTCCTTGGAGGAGAACTGATTGGAATTTCCGCCGCAGCCCCCGAACACGAATTGCGAGCAGGAATTCTGTGAGGCATCATAGGTCCAGGTGGGCATGAAAGCCATGCAGGCCGCAGAATCCTGGGGCATCCCATCCATCGAAGCCTGTTGACTGCAGCTCTCTGGGAACATCCCATTAGATGGGGTTACATAGCCGGTACCTCGTAGAACTTACCAGGCTTGCCATGGACAACAAATCTGCTGCTGAGGAGGGCCAGCAGTATGGCAATCACAAGTATTCCCAAGCACTTCATTTTTACACGGATCACGCAGCTGCACAAGCAATGCTCCAGAGGAGCCCTGGGAGCAGCTTATAAAGTCGAGTGCATATAGAAATCGGAAGCAAAAGATCTGGAAAGAATCTGGTTCTTATCGTTGTCTGCATAGCTAGAGCCTGACGTCTATATAGCTTAGAGTTGGCAGATAAGCACGTCCACAATATAAATACATATATAATCAAGAAGATTACATAAAACAAGAAGAGTTTATGGCGATTTATAGGGAATAAAAATAGGGAGCATCGCAGTATTTCCATTCCAAACACTTGGCCTGGAAAGTTTATGGAATTGAATCGATTATCATAAATGTCTTAGTTAAATGAAAAACACTAATTGGGAAAAAATTTACCTAAATGCTGTTACTGCTATTACCCAATAAACGTGATGTCTCTTTCGTTTAAAAGAAATCGCTAATCAAGAACATTAAAAGATGTTTTAACATAAAGATTCATATTTTTATAGTGATCATAATCCAATTGCTGGCATTTAATGGCAGAATCGGAACTTGAAACATTTATAGTTGTGTTTTATTGACAATTTATGCCATTGCCATTGCCTCCGCGAACTTCCTAGATTAGAGGAAAGCATTTGTTTAAACGTATTTTATAAGACTCGACCAGAACAGTCTATCCCTCTGTTATTTGCACCATCCATGCTTAAATTAATTATATTCCATATCTAAACAACAGATGACAACAAATTTATATAAATAATTTGAATTTTCGCACCTTCAAGATGACCACTTGGTTTATTTTATAGAACATGATTTTGCCAATCTAAACGAAAAAGCTGTGAGCCGATTTAAACGCATTGTTTCACCAAAATTTTTAACACTTTATTGAGTTTATTTGTTTAACTTATTCCAGGCACTTTTTCTCACAATCTTCTTTAGATGAAAATCGGTTATCGTTGCCACCGCAGCCGCCGAAGACAAAAAATACGCATTCATTTTTAGCAGCATTGTACGAATATGAAGGAAAATACGCCTCACAGGCAATCCTCGTCTCTGGATTTCCGTCTATGGAATGCGGTTGCCCGCAGATTTCTAGAAGGAATTTCCCCAAGTTAATTGAACTTTTCGAATCGTGAAACTAACCGTTCGCTTACCATGTTTGAGTCCAAGTGAAGAGGCAGCCAAAGCAGCAATCACAGCAAAAAACATCAGCAGCTTCATTTTGGAGAAGAATCTGTAACCTGTAGCTTTGAAATACGAATCTAAACTGACGGTAGAACACTTAAGGTCGCCCAATTTATAGAAAACTGAATAAAGGCTTATCAACAAACCGAGAATAACAAACAAATTGATCAATTGTTGGTTGTGAAATGTTTTACAGATTAATCAGACAATCCATTCAAGTACAATCACATATTTGCGCTTTATTGTTATTACTAAAATTATAAGTTTTTCATAGTTTTGAAGTACACTTAAAGTTAGTTCAAACACTGGGCTTCGCAGTCCTCTCGGGTCAGGAAGCGATTGTCATTGCCCTGGCAGCCTCCGTAGATGAATTTGACGCATTCATTTCGTTGGGAATCGTAGGAGTAGTTCGGGATGTAGGCAGTACAGGCGATTACTCCGCCGTTTTTCGAGTGAGGCAGATCGCAAATTGCTACGGATTGTATGGCAAATATAAATCACAATGGGTTGGAAAATACTCGCACAAAAACTAACCATTTTTCGCAGCCACTGAGAAAGCCGAAAAGAGGGCAAACACAACCAGGAAGATAAACAGCTTCATAGCGCAACGATTGGGTACTTCTTTGGGAACTAACCGAACTCAACTGAAGCCTAAACATCCAGAGAGATGTTTTTATATGGGCAGCACTAAACACCCCGCCGCACTAACTTAGATAAGCGGAACAGCAAAAGCAATTTGTTGACAAGTCGCACAAACTCAGGTTTCAAACAAATTGCCGGGAAATCTCCACAAATTTCGCACCGATTTATGTAAATATTTTTTACTGCCCGCGATGTGCCGGCCAAATGATTGTTTACTTTCGTCAGCTTGTTGGCACTGGCACTCGGCTTGTTTCCAGAACTGTTTGCCAACCGCCAGACAGGGAAAGCCCCCGCCACTACACGCGGGGTTATAATTGTATGTGGTACGATTACCTAGTATTTATATGGGAGACACAATGGGCCCGCCTGGAACAGCGTGTCAAAAGGTGTGTTGACACTCTGTGTTGTTTATGAATAGATTCACCAGTGAAAAGGAGGGAAAATCACCACCCTAATTACCGATTTACAAATACATTGTTTCGCATGTCACATGAGTCACTCCACACGTCACTCGGGGCTTTGGCAATTTGTTCTAAGTAAAGGCTCGTAGAATTGCTTGTATTGTAGACTTCTGCATGAGTGAAACCAAAACGGCAATTGAATCACCTATTCTAGAAGTGGGCACACTTTTTTTTTTCCGCAGAGTATATTTGGGTATGACTGAATGGGGTAGTATTCCATAGTTGTTAAGATTGGTGTGCAGTACCTATTCCATAGTTGTACAGCAAAATTAGTGTGGAGTAGTAAACACTATACAGTGTTTTGGTGTGGAGTAGTCAACACTCTACAGTGTTTTGGTAAATGCCTTAAATCCTTTCCTTTGCAGGAATATTATTAAATGAAACCGCTTTCCAAAATGTCAGTTATAATTTCCCGAAATAAATTATTTTATTGCAATATTTTCTAAGATTGACAACAAATTTATATAAATGATTTGACTTTTTTGCTTTTACAAGATGCCCATTTACTTTATTTTATAGATCCAGATTTTGCCAACTTAAACGAAAGATTTAAAGGCTGCACAATTTATTTCCACATGATTTTTACAACAATATTTGGTATATTTCTTTAACTTATTCCAGGCACTTCTCCTCGCAATCTTCTTTACTTAAAAATCGATTATCGTTGCCACCGCAGCCGCCGTAGGTAAAAGATACGCATTCATTTTTAGCAGCATTGTACGAATATAAGAAAAACATCGCATAACAGACAATCCCCGTCTCAGGAAATCCGTCTATGGAATGCGGTTGCCCGCAGATTTCTAGAAGGAATTTCCCAATGTAGTTCAACTTTATGAATCGAGAAACTAACCGTTCGCTTACCATGTTTGAGTCCAAGTGAAGAGGCTGCCAAAGCAGCAATCACAGCGAAGAATATAAGCTTCATTTTGGAGAAGAATCTGTAACCTGTAGCTTTGAAATACGAATTTACACTGAGGGTAGAACACTAAAGGTCCCCCAATTTATAGAAAACTGAATAAGGGCTTATCAACAAACTGAAAACAACAAAAACTTGATCAATTGTTGGCTGTAAAATTTTGTACAGATTTACAGATTCATACAGATTAGACATTAAGTAGAGTCACATTTTTGCGCTTTATAGTATAGCTAGGAGCATCATTTTTAGTCCGCCAAGTCCACTGATCGTCAAACAAATCCACAAATTACGTACGGATCGGACAATAAATATAGAAGATATAACCAATTGAAGTTTTACTCACCCCCTAGGCAACGGCATGTTGCACAACCTGGGGTGACGTCTTACGTATCTTCCTTGTCTTCAATTCGTGCATGTATGTGTGCACGTGCTGACGAATATCCGTAAATTATTTGAAAAAAAAAGAAATGGTTGATAAAGAAAAGAGGTGCGAGAAATCTGGAATACAGCGTTCCTACCGGCCAAATGGTTATTTGTTTTCGTTAGCTTGTTGGCAATCGGCTTGTTCCCAGAACTGAGCTTCTGTTTGCCAACCGCCAGAAAGTGAAAGCCCCACCCCGCCTGTGTACAGCGGATTAGAATTGTATGTGGTATGAATTGATTCTCCAGTGATAAGGCGGTAAAATCACCTCATTACCGATTTACAAGTTGTTTTCCATGTCACTAGTAGACGCACTACACACGTCACTCGGCACTTTGGCAATTTGTTCTAAGTAAAGGCCCCTAGAATTGCTTGTATTGCTTATTATTACAGAAACTGCGCTATATTTGCGTATTCTTGGAAATGAATAGAATTGCTTGTATTGCATTTTATTACAGAGCTCTATTTGAGTATTCTTGGAAATGATTTTTACACCATGTACCTAAAGGTACAAATGGTATATTAACTTTGTGAAAATGTATGTGACAGGTAGAAGGAGACGTATCCGACCGCATAAAGTTTCTTGATCGTCTGTCCGTCTGTCCGTCTGTCATTCTTCGAGATGGTAAGAGCTAGAGACGTAATTCTATTTGTTTTAGGTCCATATATGACTATGCATATGGAGTTTACTTTAAATTTTGCCACGCCCCTTTTTCGCCTTGGTGATTTGAATAAAACTGTATTTTTTCCACATATTTGACAATATATCGAAAATGGTAGAAGCTTAAGACATAATTAAGACATAAATAGTATATATTCTTAATACGTTTAGTCTATATTACAATCACAATCATTTCGCCTTTAAAATTTTCTAAGAAAAATATATTCTCCTCCATATTTGTCTTTATCTCCGAAATGGTTAGAGTCATATATGTAAATCTTTCTGCTTAAAGTTAAAAATTTAAATATCTAGTCATCTGGTAAGTTTTATGAAGATCGAACAGAAAATAATGGCGATACGGCCTTTGCCAGAGTCAACGCCTGGTGTATGTCAGGTGAAAATAAGTACATGGTATCTCGTTGTCCAGAAATCTACGGCCATATGTAAATGGATTTTTTTCTCGGACCATTACCTTTAAATGAAATAGAACTGTCTAATGGTTGGAAAATTGCTTGAAATCAGTAATGTCATACATTTTAATAAAGGGAAACTCGTATGTGATGCTCACATATACATATTTATATTGCATTTAATTTACAAATATCCAAGAAATTCGGATAGGATCAGAAATTGTGTTTTTAGAAAAAGTCCTGACTCCGATAGCTCCTGAATACATGATCATGAATACGAAAGAATGTAATTAAACCCTAAAATTTTAAATTTCAACGAATAACTGCCACAAAAATCGCAATTGGAAATGCCAAATGTATTCTCTTACCCCAACTTACTTTCAAAGTAAGTCCACGAATATAATAATCTTTCAAATGCCACCCGATAAGCAACCCCAAGCCATTTGCCAACATTATTTTTTTATTTTTTAAATTATATTTTTTAGAGCGTAGTCAAAAGTAATGATCGAGCTTATTCCTTGCACTTTTGCTCGCACTCCTCCTGAGTTAAGAACCTGTTGTCGTTGCCACCGCAGCCGCCGTAGACAAAAGATACGCATTCATTCCCAGCAGCATTGTACGAATATGAGGGAAAAATCGCTAGACAAATGCCGTCCACGGAATGCGGTTGCCCGCAGATTTCTAAAAGGAATTTGCCAAGTTAATTGACTTTTCGAATCGTGAAACTAAGCGTTCGGTTACCATTTTTGAGTCCAAGTGAAGAGGCTGCCAAAGCAGCAATCACAGCGAAGAATATCAGCAGCTTCATTTTGGAGAAGAATCTGTAACCTGTAGCTTTGAAATACTAATTTAAACTGACGGTAGAACACTAAAGGTCGCCCAATTTATAGAAAACTGATTAAAGGCTTATCAACAAACTGAAAACTGAAAGCAACAAACAAATTGATCAATTGTTGGCTGTAAAATCTTTTACAGATTTACAGATTAATAAAGATTAGACATCAAGTAGAGTCACATTTTTGCGCTTTATAGTATTGTTATTACTAAAATATTAAGTTTATCATAGTTTTGAAGTACACTTAAAGTTACACCAGTCCAAACACTGGGTAGCTCGGGATGTGGGCAGTGCAGGCGATTACCCCGCCGTTATTCGAGTGAGGCAGATCGGAAACAGCTACGAGTTGTATGGCAAATATAAATCATTCCGCCTTCGTAATTTGCATAAAACTGTATATTCTTCGACATATTTGCCCATAACTTTCACAAAATAAGAGCTAGAGACCTATTTCTTTTTGCATTAGGTCCGTTTTGCTATTATGCAGAAAATGTCATTTTCAGATATTTGTCACGTCATTTCCGCCCTCGTGTTTGAAAAAATACGAGCTGACGAAAATGAAATAATTACGAGAAATCTCGAATACAGCGTTCCTACTTTTTTTACTGCCCTCGATGTGCCGGCCAAATGGTTATTTGCTTTCGTCAGCTTGTCGGCTTGTTCCCAGAATTGAGATTCTGTTTGCCAACCGCCTGAAAGGGAAAGCCCCCCCCGCGCCTGTGTACAGCGGATTATAATTGAATGTGGTACGATTACCTAGAATTTATATGGGAGACACAAAGGGCCCGCCTGGCACAGCGTGTCAAAAGGTGTGTTGACACTCTGTGGTGTTTATGAATAGATTCTCCAGTGATAAGGCGGGAAAAACAACTAATTACCGATTTACAAATATATTGTTTCGCATGTCACATGAGTCACATAAGTAAAGGCTCGTAGAATTGCTTGCATTGCTTATTTATTACACAAAAACTGCGCTCTATTTGCGTATTCTTGGAAATGATTTTTACACCATGTACCCAAAGGTATAAAATGGTATATTAACTTTGTGAAAATTTATATAACAGGCAGAAGGAGACGTATCAGACCCCATAAAATTTCTTGATCGTCTGTCCGTCCGTCCGTCTGTATTTATGAACACGTCATTCTCCAAAATGGTAAGAGCTAGAGACGTAATTAGTCTTAGGTCCATTATATGTATACGTATATGGAGTTTATTATAAAATCTTGCCACGCCCCCTATCGCCTTGGTGGTTTGCATTAAACTGTATTTTCTTCCACATATTTGACAATGTCTCGAAAATGGTAGAAGCTTAAGACATAATTCTTTTTGTTTTAGGTGCGTTTAGTATATAATATATACAATATATTATTTATATACATAGTATATATACTATATATCCACGCTTCATTTCGCCTTTACAATTTTCTAAGAACAATATATTCTCCTGCATATTTGTCTTTATATTCGAAATGGTTAGAGCCATATATGTAAATCTCTCTGTTACAGTTAATAATTTAAATATCTAATCATCTGATAAGTTTTATAAAGATCGAACAGAAAATAATGATGATACGGCCTTTGCCAGAGTCAATGCTTGGTGTATGTCTGGTGAAAATAAGTACATTGTATCTCGTTGTCCAGAATTCTCGACTACAGCGTTTCTACTAGTTTTCTCTTTGAATAATGCACACTGTTTACTATACATTTTTATTGCACCTGTAATTACAGCTTGACGACGCCATAAATCATTTGATAATGGATTTTTTCCTTGGACCACTACCATAAAATTAAATAGAACTGTCTAATAGTTGGACAATTGTTTGGAATCAGTAATGTCATACATTTTAATAAATGGCTACTCGTATGTAATTTCTAATTTTCACAGAGATGCTCACATCTATTTCTATTGGATTTAATTTACCAATTTCCAAGAAATTCGGATAGGATCACAAATTGTGTTTTTGAGAAAACCTTGACTCCGATAGCTTCGTTTAGCTGATCATGAATAAAAAAGATGTAATTAAATCTTATACCCAATAATATAACCGAAACTATTAAATTTTTATCGAATATCTGACACAAAAGCCGCAATTGAAAATGCCAAATTTAATCTCCTAGCCCCAACTTCCAATTATTCATTAGACTTCACGAAAAGATTCTTACTTTCAAAGTAAGTATATGAAAATAATAATCTTTCAATGTCACCCGATAAACAACTAAAACACCAAGCCATTTGCCAACAGTATTATTTTTCTTATATTTTAAATCATATTTGTTAGAGCGTAGTCAAAAGTAATGATCGAGCTTATTCCTTGCACTTTTGCTCGCACTCCTCCTGAGTGAAGAACCTGTTGTCGTTGCCACCGCATCCGCCGTAAATGAACCTCTCGCAGGAGTTGCTCTCCGGGTGGTAACTGTACCTGGGCATGTAGGCAGTACATACAATGTGTCCGTTGCCTTCAGCAGCTGCCGGCAGACCACAGACGGCTAAGAATTGAAAAGCACAGCTTTAGAGCCATTGAAACCATTGGGAGGTTGACTAATCCAACTCACGATCCTTGAGGCCCAGGGCCAGGCCCAGGAGGGCAAACATCAGGCAAATAGCAGCGATGACCTTCATACTGATCGGATTTTGCTAGCACACAAATTTCTATTCCGGATTCTCTGGAACGACTATGGCTGATGAAGGTCCAAACCCGGATTATATACGATTCTCCCGTACCTAAAACTTATTGATTCCTTATCGATTGAGCTTATCGATGCGCTCGTGAACTTTTTTTTTAAATTTCCTTAGAAGGCATACGGGGATCTACGCCCCTTTGTGACCTTTTGGTTAGCTATAGCACGTAACAATAAACCAATAAACAAGTGACTAGCGTCTGGTGACAGTGCGATGAATAAGATCCCTTGGATGTCTTCTGTTAACGATTCCGGTACTGTTGCAGCCTTTTATTGTACCGGCTGGAGATTAATCTGCCCGGCGATCGTGGCTAGATTAGGATCCCTGTGCAGAGTGACGTTGTTGCGCCCAAAATTTCAATGCTATTATAATGTGTTAAAAACCAGGTGAAACTGAGAATCGGGTATTTATATTCGAGACACTCGACTATAATCGTTCTTACTTGTTCTTTTTTGCAGTATGTCTGTTTAATAATTACGGAGATAATGACATTCTAAGATTTTTGCCAAGCCCCTTTCCGCCCACTGATCGTCAAACACTTACATGCAAAATTACGGCCAGATCGGACAATAAATATAGATGATATGACCAATTAAAGTTTTACCCACCCCTTCCCACGGCATGCTGCTACACAATCGGGTGACGTCACCCGTTTCTTCTTTGACTTTGATCCGTCGCACGTGTATGTGTGTGGGTGTATGTATGCAGAATACTTACCGAAGTGTATGTATGTGTGCACGTGCTGATTGTTTGGATGTCAACAAAAAAATTGATAAATTATTTGAAAAACAAAAAATTAAATACAAATAAATGGTTAATAAACAAAAGAGGTACATGGTATCTCGTTGTCGAGAAATCTCGACTGCAGCGTTTCTACTTGTTTTCTCTTTGAATAATGCAAATTCGTTCATATATATTTTTATTGCACCTGTAATTACAGCTTGACGGCGCCATAAATCATTTGATAATGGATTTTTTCCTCGAGCTATTACCTTAAAAATAAAAGGAACTGCCTAATGGTTTGCACACTAACGGAAATCAGTAATGTCATATATTTTAATATATGGCTACTCGTATGGGAATTTATAATTTGCACAGAGATGCTCACATCTACATATAGCTGTTGGATTTAATTGACAAATATCCAAAATTCGAATAAGACCAGAAATTGTGTTTTTGGAAAATTCCTGAATCCGATAGTTTCGATCATGAATACGAAAGCAATATCAATTAAATTTTGTTTATAAAAGCAATATTTGCTGGCATAAAACGGATTACGAAAATTGCTTTAATTTAGAAAATGCCTTAAATCCTTTCTCTTGCAGGAATATGATTAAATGAAAGCGCTTTCCAAAATGTTTGGGTTTTCCAAACATTAATGTTTCCAAACATGATGGTGAAAGGGGGTTCCAAATCTCATACCAATTATCAATACAAAGGCTCAGTTAAATCCTTAAAAAAAAGTTAAAAATTTTCCTCGAAAATTGTCAAAAGCACCTAACCAACAAAGCCAAGGAGCAGTTAAAATTTGAAAAAAAAAATTATAGAAATTCGAGACCAAAGAACAGTTAATATTTGAAAAATAAATTTACATATTTTCTCTGACTAACCGCCTTTCCAACGATCAGTTAAAATTTTAAAAATTAAATTCAAATTTAAATTCAAATTCCAAACCGCCAAACCAATTTTTCCACCCGCCGTTTTAATAATTCCCAACTAGTTCTGACAAAAAAATCATTACTTAAGCTCGAGAAATCTGATTTTTTGGGTAAGTAATTAAAATTTGTTTTTTTCGTTCTAGCTTCTGGATTAACCAAGGAGGGATGCGCAGCTCCAGCTTTGGGTCCACCAGTTCCAGATGTCAGCGACCGCCTGGTCAAGCAAGTGGATGCCGAGGATTATGATCCTCATCTGTCCCTGGCTCTCAACGTTCCGGTATCGTCGTGTTGGCAGCAGTGTCGCCGTTTGCAGATGTCCAGGGATCTGCTGTGCCAACTGTGATGCAGGGCATCGAAGCAATCCGCGGCGCCAAAGGGAGGTACGACTTGATTCCGGCGACCGGATATCCAAGCCCGCCATCCGTAGCCAGCTGCTTATCACCGCTGATAGGTGTCTAAGGATCTGCTGCACCAACTGTGATGCACTTCATCGAGGCTATCCGCGGCGCCAAGAGGAACTACGACTTGATTCCGGCGTCTGCTCCGATCGGCGACCGAATGTCCAAGCCTGCTACCAATAGCCAGCTGTTCCGCGGTTGTCCATGTAACCGATTCCCTGACCACCTTAAGAATCGGATCCGCCAACTCCCGATGCCGACGATCGCCAAGAAACGACGCGAACTGCGAGGATCATCACTCTGATGGACGCGTTTTCATCACCGTCGCCACCGCTGTAAGGTATGTGAACATCCCATCGCCACATCTGGAAATGCCAAATTTATTCTCATAGCCTCCACATGCTCGTGCTTCCAATTCTTCAATAGACTTCCCGAAAAGAAACTTACTTTCATAGTAAGTGTGTGAATATAATAATCTTTCAATGTGACCCGATAAGAAACTAAAACACCAAGCCATTTGCCAACAATATTATTTTTCTTATTTTTTAAATCATATTTTTTAGATCGTAGTCAAAAGTAATGATAGAGCTTATTCCTTGCACTTTTGCTCGCAAGCCTCTTGAGTGTAGAACCTGTTGTCGTTGCCACCGCATCCGCCGAAAGTGAACTTCTCGCAGGAGTTGCTCGCCGGGTGGTAAGTGAAGCTGGGAACGTAGGCAGCACACTTGATGAGTCCGTTGCCATCAGCAGCTGCCGGCAGACCACAGACGGCTGAGAAATGAAAAGTACAGCTTTAGAGCCATTGAAACCATTGGGAAGTTGACTAATCCAACTCACGATCCTTGAGGCCCAGGGTCAGGCCCAGGAGGGCAAACATCAGGCAGATAGCAGCGATGAACTTCATACTGATCGGATTTTGCTAGCACACAAATTTCTATTCCGGCTTCTCTGGACCGACTATGGCTGACGAAGGTCCGACACCGGATTATATACGATTCTCCCGCAACTGAAACTAATTGATCCCTCTGTGGAGCTTATCGACTCGCTCGTGAACTTGCGGTTCAAGTTAACAAGTGCTCGTGAAATTAATGAACAAATAGTCGAGACACTCGACAATGTGTGTTATGTACGAAAATTGATTGTATTATTAGAGATGAAGTCGAGGGCCGGGCGGACCATAAATAGTGTACTATCTACTAGGCACAAACAAAACGAACGTGATTATAAGTATTAAGGACTGATGGTCGCTTCGGGGATCTCCTCGGTGGACTGCTCGGGGGCCTGCTCGGTGGACAGCTCGGTGGGGACTTCTGTGGAGAGAGTGCCCTTGCCTAAACAGGCACTCTGGCACTGCTCCAGGGTCTCGAAGTTGTTCGTGTTGCCGGCACAGCCGCCGTAGATGAACTCCTCGCAGGCGTTGTTATCCACATTGTAGCCAAAGCGATAGAACAGCGCAAAGCAGCGTCCCATCTCCATGGGCTGGTGGCAGACCTCAGCGATGTTCCTCTCCGGTTGGGGCGAGACCGGGGCGGGATCTCCAGCCTTCTCGACCACCACGACCGGAGGAGCTGCCAGGATGCCGGCGGCAGCCAGGAGGAGAACCGCGATCACAGTATAACTGAGGCTATATCCGAAGCACATTTCGATGCTGAATGATGGGGCTATCCGGCGATGCGCAGGCTTAAATACGTACACTGCCACTCACGTAGCTGCCGTTTTTGTCGCAAAGTTGTTTCCTCTTTTTGTGTACTTTTTTACTTGTCTTTTTTATCGGAGCTATAGCCACAACGGCAGCGTATTTGCCCAACTGATTCGTGTAAATAACGACGGTGCGAGTCTGTGACGTCTCTACGAGCACATCACCTGGCCGGGCCGGCATTTGGGGGGCCATGGAATGTCCAATTGTCAACCTTCAGTATGCAGTTCAACGCTCCAGCTGGCGGGGAGCTCACTCATAATGCCGCCCATAAAATCATATTCTGATTTGTTTCCGCACCGCCCGGCGATCGAAGCGATGCGACTCGGCTTAGAAACCCCGATCACGTTTTGTCATTAAGCGGGGTTTTTTTCAGCGACTCGTTAATGGTTTCTATCGCGAGACATCCAGTTCCGCTTTTATAGCCAAATCGCACTTCGATCAGGTAGGTCAGTTAGGCTGCTCAACTAGTCGCAAAGTTGTATTCTTAATTTTTCTCATCTTTCCCCATTGTTTGCTTCAATTTGAAGCTCCGGATTTGGTTTTGCGAAGCTAAAAGTATTAAAAAATCTAAGCAAATTTTAACTGAGCTGAAATCGGAGGTTCCCGCCTTTTTCTCGGTTGAAACACTCCCTTATTCAGATTCCCATCGAATGTTTTTCGAATTTTCTATCTTAATTTGAGTTTCTAAATCTCTTTGGTCAAAATGAGAAGAAGCTTGGGCAACACCCTAAGCGCCCAAAGATCAAAATTACTCGTATATATCCAATGCCTTAATTAAGGAAACTATTTTACTTATTTTCCTCTTAAATTGCTATATTTCCTCACGAATCGAATTCAAATTCAGAGCATTTGACTTTACGAACTTATAAGGTTCAGAAACTGGTGGTATCGCTCGGCCAAAAGCAAATTCCCAATAATTTGCCTTGGTAATGATATATAGTAGTCATTTGCATTGCACTGCAAATTGAAAAGCCTAATAAACTTGTTATTAACTGCTTAGTCATCAACGCTCTTTGGATTAAAAAAATAAATAAATAGTACGTATATACAAATAATGAAAACTTCTTTATTTTAGCAATTTTTAGATTTGAAAGACGCAGTAAGTGGAAAAGTATTCCTTTAGCAATTCTACGATTTTTTGCTGTATAAAAATAAACAATTGTAGTTTATTGAATTCTTTGCTATGAGTTAACAGATCTTAAATTTGTATAGATTTGTTCGATTTTTCGTTTACTTTTTTGGAAGGCAGGCCTGCTCGCAGGTTTGCCGGAAGCCCCAGCGATTGTCGTTGCCACGGCAGCCACCATATTTGAAGGTCTCGCAGATATTTTTATCCTTGTTGTAGTAGAATCGCTCCAGGCTCATGCGGCACGGTCCCGGATCCAGAGGCTGCAGACACTTGGGATCTATAACATAGTGTGACATTAATATTTGCAGTCATTAGATAACTGACAACCTAAATAATTCTATGAACTTATCACATGGAAATCAAAAACTTGGAATCATTTTTCTTTGCTAGCAAAGTGATTGTCCTCGGATGACCCACCTGGTTGTGAAATCAGAGCCCTTGGGGTCGTTGGAACTGGAGGCTGTGCTTTTGCAGGTGTTACAGGAGACACTTGTGCCACATTTTTCGGCTTGATATTGCTGTCATTTGGTGTCGCCACAGCCTGTGTTAGTTGTATAACAGTGAGCAATATAAGTGCCCCCAGGCAGAGAATCTGGGTCAACCTGAATAGCATTTTTGATAACTGGCCGTTAATAAAGTCGAGTGACAACTGAACTAATCAGCGTTCAGTTCAGAGATGAATCCAGGTCTCAATCTCTCGCAGCATTTCACTCAAATTGCACAGAGCTAAAAACTTGCCAGGGTTACACAGAAATAAATATTATAAATGTTTTTTACACGCTATGAATTTAGATTTCCCGACTTTTCATTTAAATTGAGTTATTTCATAGACCAAAAATAAAATACTTATAATAGGAATGAATTGCTTGAAATAAGTGAACCTATAGTCACCCTAATTGTTTAAATACCGGACTTTGTTTGGTAATTTTTTGTTTCTGTCAATGGGGAGGTATTTACGCTGTTAATTTGAGTTTATTAATTGAAATCACTCAACCGCTCTCTGAGTTTGCAACCAGCGAAGCGTTCATCTCTGATTGCTAATACTCAACGTTGAGTGCTGTGTTCGTCACTAAATTCAAATAAATTCTAAAAGCAAACATTGTAATAAAATTTACATGAATATCTAACAGCAAATATTTATAGAGAACGCTCAAGTCAATGGGTATAAGAACGGATATAAATACCCGGTTTTCAAGTTTTTATTGAAAAGCTTGTGGGCGCAACACTNAGACAGACACGGACGGACGCAGGGACAGGGGGCTTTTGATTTTGGACAAGAATGTATATACTTTATGAGATCGGAAAAGCTTCCTTTTCGCTGTTACATACATTCGTCCAAATTCAATATACCCTTGTTATTTTCAAGAACCGGGTGTAAAAATAACCATGAAGAATTTTAGATTTCAGTCTTTTGAAACTTCCAGAACGAGACAGTTCGTGCAAATGAATTTAATTAAAATAGGTTTTTTGTTCGCCCATCTGGCACTTGCAATGGATTTAAAGGATCGTGAGTATGATCAAAAATCCTTATTCAAGCCCTGACCATTATTTCTCTTAGCCGTCTGCGGACAGCAGCCTGCTAAAAACGGCGATCGAGGAAGAGTTTGCAGAGCGTATATACCAAGATTTACCTTTAATTCAGAGAAAAACGAATGCTCAAAGTTTATCTACGGCGGCTGCGGTGGCAACCAAAATCGGTTCACCACCAATACAAAATGTGAAGCCATGTGCAAGCAGTGAATTTGTAATTTTTGTGAATCCATGTATATTAGCAAATAAAATTAAATTAAAATTTAAACATTTATTTCGTGTGACCACATTGATTTACGGCCCGGATCGCATTGGATACAGCTAGTTAGGCTCGCGGTTTGGAAGTATTGATGTTATATTAGTAGTAAAAAATATATGACATTCGTTAGAACCCAACAGTAATGGAGTAACGAAATGGAGCTTCTTGTTATACTATACTTCCTGCTTATCGGCCAAGCTTTGGGGTTGAAATCTAGTAGGTTTAACTCCGAATATGTTATAAATATATGGTTACTAATTCCTTTAAGCAGTCTGCGATCTTAGGCCTCCCAAGGATCTAAGCCTGTGCACGGGTGTACGCATAAGACACTACTACTACTATACCAAAGTAAACCAATGTTTAAGTTTCTACCACAGCAGATGCGGTGGCAACACATATATGAGCCGAGCAATGTGTGAGACCAAATGCAAAAGGAAATTGAACGATTATGAATTGAACGATTATAGTCTTTAAAAAAGTCTTTAAAAATTTAAATATTGTATTTTAACTTGGTGCTCACATGGTAGAGTAACGATGGCAAATCACATGTAGTTATTATTTCAATAGAGAAAAGCGTTACAATTGTGTTATGGACGTCTTAGTCACAAGCTTATAACAACCATGAATCAATATATGGTATTACAGGTTTCAGTCTTTTAAAACTACCGGAGACAGTTTGTATCAATGAATTTAATTGCCAAATTATGTTTTTTGTTCGCCCTTCTGGTACATGTAATGGGACTGAAGGATCGTGAGTATGATCGTAAAGCCGTATCCATTATCCAAACCCTGATCTTGTTTTCCTTAGCAATTTGCGGACAGAGGCATTCTAAAAATGGCGAAGGTATGAAAGTTTGCTCAGCGTATATGCCGAGATATACCTACAATTCGGATGAAAACGAATGCTTACATTTTATCTTCGGTGGCTGCCATGGCAATGACAACCAGTTCTATATGAAATCGGAATGTGAAAACAAGTGCAAGGAATAAATTTGTAATTTGGCCAAATAAAGGGAAAAATTAAATTAAATAGAAACTTAAACATTTTCTAAGCCATTTATTTGGTGTGACAACACTGATTAACGGCTTAGATCGCATTGGATATAGCTAGTTAGGATCGCGGGTGGAGGGTTTTATTGATGTTACGTCAGTCGATACCCAGCAATTACTAAATGAAGCCTCTTTTCATACTTTGCTGCCTGCCTTTGCACAAAGGAGTAATTGGGAATTATAAGCATTGAATTTTGTCTTTAAAAAATAAAAACATTGGTTTTTAAACTATTGCTTATTGGGTAGAGGGGAGTGACAACAATCGCATTAGTAGTGCAACTAACGGTGGCAAATCGCAAACTGTTGCTGCTAGGGTTTCAATTGAATAAAGCGTTACACTAGCGATATGGACGGCTTAGTCACAAGCTTAGGGGGATGCCAAACACATGTTTCTAAATCCTCAAAAATAAACTCATCATGAAGGTATTGTGGATAATTTTCTGGCTTGCTACCGTGGCAATTGCCAACAAAACTAGGGATCGTGAGTATATTCGATGGGCTCTTCCTAAATTTAAAGTAATACTCTTCCTATTTAGCCAGTTGCTATCAGAAGCCTGGAGTTAATGGAGCAGGCTTTGGGGTGTGCCAGGTCATGAACCGCATGTACTCCTACTATCCCAATAAAGGGGAGTGCCTAGAGTTTATCTATAACGGATGTGGTGGCAACAATAACCGCTTTTTCTTTAAAGAGGTTTGCGAGGATAAGTGCAAAGTGGACACCAATGCTGCTGCGTAATCCATCCCCACAAATATTAGTCACTGAAAATATTGATTGGCGTATTGCTTGTATTGCTTTTGTCAAGTTAAAGTACTTAAGTATAGCGAATAGAATTAGATGCAGCTAATATTTAAAAGCCCCCAACGGGCTCGCCTCTATTTCATTTGGACAAGCCCATAGAAACGGTGCACAAGTAAATTCATATAAAATGAAGCATTTGTTTGTCGTTGGCCTGATGCTTATGTGTACGAGTATTAGGCCAGGATTATGTTTGAAAAATAGTAAGTATTCCAATGAGTCAGAAGCCAGGTGACGATTGAAAAATCTTTTCAGTAATTTGCGATCTTGAGCCTTTCGTTCAAGATGAGTCCAAGTGCGATGAACTGCAATCTGCATATTCTTTTAATAAATTAAATAACGAATGCACATTCTGGCAAGGCTGCAAAGGAAACGAAAACTTTTTCCACTCTAAAGATGCGTGTGAGCTTAAGTGCAAGGAACAATTATAAATCGCTGTTTTGATTTGAAATCTAGCTTGTCAAGATAAACTGTAGTTGTGAAATCAATTTAGTTTTGTATTCCTCCCAGAGCAAGTGGGCGATAAACTGCAAAATTTGCATAACAAATGTAAATGTCATGGCCATGGCTAATATTGTCCGACGACAGTTATCGTTATTAGGATATGTAAGGGTATGCCACCTGGTGGGGCTCATTAAATTTTCAGTGTGCAGAATGGGAAAGGTCGTGGATGACTGGTGTGCCTGAGGTCCTTGGGCAGGGGCGGTAATTAGAGTCATATTAGGTCCCAAATGCTAAGCAAGTCGACGCAAGGCAAGACAAGGCTGAGTCGAAGGACAACAAAAACGGTGCCAGGTGTTAATGTGCAGTGCAAATTGAATTATCACCCAAAATGACGATGATGTAAATGCTGCTGATGATGTAACGATAATGATAATGCCGATACGATGACTTGATTCCGAGGCAGAGGCTCTGAAGGAGTGGGGACTATCTGCATGGCCGTGCTATTTATTCATTAGCCCGCACACATCAGGGGAGCGGGTCCAGAGGGGCCGAACATTTCGGGCCTGATTGAGTGGCCAAAATGTCAGGCTTATGGCCGTGTGTAAGTGTCCCTCTGCGGGGTGAAAATTCAGTTAACTGTTTAATTTGCCTGAAATAATTGAAATATCGCTCTCGTTGAATGCCGCCCGTTATTCTGGACCGATTTAATTACCAAATTTGTGACTGGCACTGGCATTTCCCGAAAATAGTTGACATTTCTATTCAGCTTTTGCTCCAAGAAAAATGGCATTGTCACTGGCAAAGGGCGGGGAAAAATGTTGTTGGACGTATCTTCATTATTTACTGTCCGATCTTCAGGAAACTTGCTACATGGATAGATATTATAATTTATAACTTGGTCAAACCATTTCAAAGGTATAGCCTAATATTTGTACAATAATTTACGGGTACATACATAGCCTAATATTTGTACAATAATTTACGGGTACATACATGATGTAATAAGGAAATAATTTATTTTATAATCCGAAAGGGCATACGCAAATTGTCATTAGTAAAATGATGGTACGGGTAAGTGAAATGTGTAAAAATAGTATATTAGTCACAACCGACATTGTCACCAAGCCGCTTTAAAAATTGTATTGCAGCATCATCAACTAAAAAGTTCAGTTCTTAATCCCAAAAGAAAATGAGGATTCTTTAAACTGCTTTCCTACTTATTACAACAATAGGAGTTTCGTTGGCCATACCAAGTTAGTCTAAGAGGAAAATTTGTATTCAAATATTTCTTTAGGTTTTTGATTGCTGCCTACGAGGCAAATGTCCTGCGAGCATTTCCAAATGGGCGTATCATTTCATCTATAGCGGATGTAAAGGCAATAAAAATAATTTCCATACCGAAAATTCCTGCAAAGTCGTATGCATGGGTGCTTGATACATAAATGAGTAAATGCTGATTCCTAAATAAATTCACTAATACAGTGTAAGAAACAAACCCATAGTTTTGCATATTTTAGAGGTAACTATGTTAAATATTATTGGTCACAGTCATGACAATAATAGAACGGCTTTCAAAATGTTATTCCAGCACCGTCTACTGAAGAGATCTGTTTATAATTCCTTAAGAAAATGCAGATTTTGAGAATAGCTTGCCTAATCATTGCCACAATTAGAGTTTCGTTGGCCAGACGAAATAGTAAGTCTAAGGAAACATTTTTATTCAAATGAGTTATGTGTCACTATTTCTCTAGAACTTTGTTTCCTGCCCATCACACCTGGCAAATGTCGACACAAATTTAACAGATGGGCGTATCTAGCTAAACAAAAAGATTGCGTTCCATTCACCTATAGCGGTTGTAGAAAAAATGCAAATAACTTCTTTTCCAAAAGGGGCTGCCAAACAGTGTGCATGGATTCACGTAAATAATTCACGTCAATGCTGTTACCTCAATAAATTCACTACTACCATGTAAGAAACGAAACCATAGTCTTGCATATTTTAATGGTAACTATGCTAAATATTATTAGTCACAGTCGTGACAATATCGAAACGGCTTCTTAAATGTTATTCCAGCACCGTCCACTGAAGGGATCAGTTCGTAATTCCAAGCGAAAATGCAGATTTTGAGAGTTGCTTGCCTAATCATTGCCACAATTGGAGTTTCGTTGGCCGATCGTAAGCCTTTGGAGGACTTTTTTATTAACATTAACTATAAATTCTGATGGCCCATATTTTTACAGCCCTTTGTGAACTGCCTACCCTAGCAGGCCCTTGTAAGGGCGGATTTCAGAGATTTGCATTTTCACCTGATAAAAAGGAGTGCGTTAAATTTATATATGGCGGCTGTAGAGGCAATGCCAATAATTTTGTAACCAAAGTAGAATGCGAGCAAAGATGCAAGAAATAACGAAAATAATGTTTTATAATAATAAACAAGTAGGAACGCTGTAGTCGAGATTTCTCGACAACGAGATACCATGTTCCTCTTTTCTTTATCAACCAATTATTGTTTAATTTTTTTTTTTAATAATTCAAGAAATTTTATATTTGTTGTTATCCAAACAAGGAAGAGACAGATGACGTCGTCCAGCATGTGTAGCAACATGCCATTGCCGCAGGAAGGGGTGGCTCAAGATTCAATTGGTCATATCTTCAATATTTATAGTCAAATCTTGACGTAATTTTGCATGTTTGACGAACAGTGGACTCAGCGGACATGGCTGTATCGACTCGGCTGTTGATCCTGATCAAGAATATATATACTTTATGGGGTTTGAGATTTCTCCTTCTGCCTGTTACATACATTTGCACAAGGTTAATATACCATTTGTACCTTAAGGTACATGGTGTAAAAATATGTACATAAAAAGTAACCCTAAGCTTTGCTATTTTCTACTCAGTTGAATATTATTGGTCACAGTCGTGACAATATCGGAACAGCTTCTAAAATGTTATTCCAGTACCGTCCACTGAAGGGATCAGTTCGTAATTCCAAGTGAAAATGCAGCTTTTGAGAGTTGCTTGCCTAATCATTGCCACAATTGGAGTTTCGTTGGCCGATCGAGAACGTAAGTCTTTGGACATTTTTATACAAATGAACTACATATAAATTCTGATGGCCCATATTTTTACAGCCCTTTGTGAGCTGCCTACCCTAGCAGGCCTTTGTAGAGGCGCATTTCCGAGATTTGCATTTTCACCTGATAAAAAGGAGTGCGTTCAATTTATATATGGCGGCTGCAGGGGCAATTCCAATAATTTTATATCCAAAGATGAATGCGAGCAAAAATGTATGAAATAACAAAATCAATGTTTTATAATAATAAACAAGTAGAAACGCTGTAGTCAAGATTTCTCGACTACGAGATACCATGTACCTTTTTTCTTTATCAACATTTTTTTTTAAATTTATTCTTTAAATAATTAATCAAATTTTATTTTTGTTGACATCCAAACAGAGAAGAGGCGGATGATGTCATCCAGCATGTGTAGCAGCATGCCGTTAGCGAGGGAAGGGGTGGGTAAAACTTTAATTGGTCTTATCTTCAATATTTATAGTCCAATCATTACATTTTTTTAACTTCCGTGATAATCATATTAGTTACATTGCCGGGTTCTAAATATTAGATGATCTACACCAGTTGGAAAAACACTTCCTAATTCTGCTTTCCAATTGAAGAGAAAATGAAGAGGTTTATGCTTGCCTGTTTGATGTGGACGTTTTTCGGGATCTCGCTGGCTCTAAAGGATCGTAAGCTCTTAAAAATTGTTTATATATTGTTTTTAGTAATTATAATAATATCTCTTCCATTAGCTATATGTAAACTTCCCATTATTGGAGGAAACTGTAAAGAAAAACTTGAAAAATTTGCTTATGTATCTGGTAGTTATGGAGAAAACCAATGCGCCCTTTTTCTATACAGTGGCTGCAAAGGCAACGAAAATAATTTTGCTACATTAAAGGAATGCGAGGACAAGTGCAAAGAATAGTATTGTTAACCAAAACCGTAATGGTAAAGATTACCATCAGCGGATTATTCAGCTAATTTAAGCAAACTAATAATGGTTGCAGTTTTGCCAAGGTTCGCATAGATCAATGCTTTATTTTAAAATGAAAAGTTTGTTTAAGTTCAGTCGTTGTGAAATACAAAAATATCTAAAACATAAAGGCCGTTTTCTGCACTTCCAAGTCTTTGGGTAAATATTTGACTATAAAAATTACAATTTTAATAGTTATAGGCGTTAAAAAAATTAGTCACAGCTATTTACAAAATGCATGTCTCACCACCTTCAACTTTTAGGTATTCTAGTTCAGCCAGTTTCCTTTTACCAACCGACAATGCGTCTGTTGCTAGTTTATGGTTTTCTTATTTCCCTTGCCAGTTTCGCATTAGGCCTAAAGGACCGTAAGTTGGCTAAATCATTTAATTATTATGCAACATTCTGAATCATGGGCTCTTTTTTTTAGCGATTTGTAAACTGCCTACTGAACCAGGACTTTGTGTGGCTTCGATTTTGAGGTATACGTATGACCCTGTAAAAAACGCCTGCGTTACTTTTGAATACGGAGGCTGTAAGGGAAATAAAAATAACTTCCTTGACCAGAGCGACTGCGAGAAAAAGTGCATGGAATAATTTATTTAAATAATGTCTAAGTATCAAATATCACATGCGGCATTGATTAATAAATAATTGGCGCTATTATTTACTATTTTTAGAGGAAAAAGTCACATCAAATACTTGATAATAAACAAATAATCGGAGAAATGGGTCAAATTCTTTTGTTTAGATTGATTGAACAGAAAATGTAATAACCATAAAGGTTTGATTGTATTCAATTCACTATGAACTGTGTTTATAAATATTAATTACTATTGGATTATTCCGAATGAGTGAAATGAGTTTTTCCAGCTCGTAAAGCCATCCTTGTAGAAACAAAACAAGAAGAACTTTCAGGCAACTTGTAGTGGAAGTCGAGGCTGAAATTGAAATTGAAATTGAAAGTTTCTGGCTGTTCAATCAATCGGCTGGCTGCTCACCATTAAGCTGCTTTTTGTTGTTTTCCATTGAAATGCGGAACATGTTTTTGTTGCCTTCTGCCAAGTGTTATTTTACGTCATCTCCGCGATCGGCATTGGTTATGAGCGGTATTGCAGGGTAACAAATTGGGGGGTGCCACTACCTCACCGAATAAATAGAGAAAATAATTATTAAAATTATATATTTGAATTACAAAGCAGCTAGATCCAAACTGAGAAGATTGTATTAGCTATATTGAAAGTAATTATTATGGAAATTCATGGGCAGGTTATAGCCTAGTTGCTTTGGCCTAAGCAGCTCGCCTCATAACTGCTAACTTGGTCAATGTTGAATATTGGCAAAATGGAAAAAAACCTGAGAAAAACGGGTATGAGCATTTGAACGCATTTGTAAACACACAGACCAATGCTAAGAGAGCCCGGCTCAGTGGGCTTTTGGCCAAAGAACGCGACGGTCGAGTGACAAGATGCCAGCTCCCTGGCAGTTGCTTCTGTGGGTGCTCTTGCTTTCAATTCCCAACCGATCAGAGGCTGCCTCCAAGAGAGGTGATACATCCACCTGTTAGGGACTACCCGGACTCCTCCTCAGTAATGTTGTGTTGTTTTCGCAGTGAAATTGTGTCTCCAGCCGACGATCAGTGGCCGGTGCTTTGGCTATGTGGAGAGCTATGCCTACAATCCCATCAAGCGTCATTGCGAGCCCTTCATCTACGGCGGCTGCGGGGGCAACGACAATCGCTTTGCCACCAAAGCCGAGTGCGAGTTCAGCTGCCGCGATGTTTGAAAATGTCATCTGGCAAAAACGGGGGGCGTACTTTTGGGGAATGCTATTACTTGCAATGCACAGACTATCATATAGTTGAAATAAAGAGTATTGGGGTATGGTAAACATCGAGTTTGGTTGGGTATAAAAACAAAGCTTTGCACAATGATTTAGAGAACTTTACGTAAATAATCTGCACATAGTAGGCAACCTCGTGCATGCGAATATGCTGGCCTATCACCGTGATAATGGAGCAACCCGGGTAAGTTAACAACAAAGACTATATGTTTTGTTTATAAATATGTTTATATATATTCAATGCGTGGTTTCATTGGCCTTTGCTCTGTTGCGCCGCTTCACGTGTCGCGCATTATTGCAGATCTTGTCACAATCCGCCAGGGTATCAAACAGTCGTTTACTGCTGCAGCCCATGTACCGGCAACGTTGCAGCTCCGGGTCATAGTAGATGCCCACTGTGGTGGGCACACACAATCCCGTCGTGCTCGGCACCACCTGGCAAAGATCCCCTTAAAAGACAATGAACAAAATGTTAACATATAATAAGTTTTACTCAGGTATTCCACCATAATATCAGCAGAAAACATCTTGTAAAATTAAAGACTAACATATAATTTTTAAACACTTACGAACTAATGCTGCAACTGGAGATTGCTGATGCAGGAGCACAGCAAACAACAAGCACATCCAAATGGGGCCTTTCATTTTTGTGATCACTTTGTCCTGCTATCGGTAGCGGTTTGCGATGGGGAATGATGTTACCGTCGATTTCCTCGATTTTTTCGATTTTTTTAAGGGTTTTTCACAGCTGATTCCGACGAATCGCCTGTCTGCTTAGTCAGCTCTGTATTGCAACTGTGTTTTTCTCCCTGATGTCAATCTGGTTCAGGACAAGCACAAATGCGCAGCAGTCGCTCGCCGCCATATATAAGAGGCACAGGCGGCACAGAATATGTCAGATTCTATAATGGATGTGAGCTTCTAGTATATGGATGATCGGCCGATCTGTCTGCCCTTATTTTTGTCCGCTGAATTTAATGAGTTTCTTATACCCGCAACCACAAAGTTCAGCCAAAGAAATCAGCAAAATATCGTCGCAGCAACAACTGCCCAAAAAATGATTTGTCACAGGTGATTCAAGTGCGACGGACGTTGTATTTCTAGGTATATCTACGGCAGCTCTTCTTGGAGTAATTGCGAAATTATTCTTTAAATTGCCAAATATATTAATTAGTTAAGTGAAAATGAAACGGATTTGGCTCGCCACACTTTTGGTCACTGACTAAATATTGAGTCGCGAACTCGACTTGAAACCTCGAACAAAAGGCAAGCCAGAGCTCAGATTTGTAATCAGGCCTCTGCTGGCAGAATTAAATATACGTACACTGACAAAAATATTACCAAGTTCCACCAAAACAGAATAAAACATTTAAAATTATATGCCACTTTTTTTGTTGCAATAAGGAATGCAATAAAGAGATTTTCTAGGAAAACCATTATACCAGAATTTGAACTGCATGCATTTTTCAATTTTTCTGGGTGCTTGGCTTGATAAGGCTTCAAATACATTGTCAACGAAATCGACACTACGCCGTCTCGCGGAGATTTTTCCATGTGCGATCTATGATGATGAATACTTGCGATCCCCCCGAGGCCGGGAGATGGGTGGCGATCACTCCGGGGATTGGCTCTCCTCCGGATTCCGGCTAGAACCGACGGCTGCCAGTTGCAGAAGGCCGAGAGTCGAGAATCGAGAATTGAGAATTGAGAATCGAGAGGAGCGCTGCAGTCGGACGAGTAATGTGTTATGGTTTGCGTGGTCCGCGGGTGATAAGATGAATTTCCATGACGTACAAGCACCGAACTTTGAATGCCCTCCGAATTCAAAAAGTTATCGGGAAATCTAATCCAATGACACTCAATTAGAACGTAATGCTTATGGGGGTCAGACGATCAAGTTAGCCCTTGTACCGTATTCTCGACGAAAGGTTGATGTACTAAAAAGATGTTTCTTCCAATGTGGCATTACCATAAGCCTATTGAAATTGTATCCCAAATTTGCTGGATATTTAACTGTAGATATTCAAAGATTTGACACTTCCTGGTGCTCGAGAGATATCAAATTATCTAGCACACTTCCTGGTGCTCGAGAGATATCAAATTATCTAGCACAACTATCAAGTGACTGGTTATCTGCATAACACATATAAAAAGTGTTTGCCAACAAGTATTTGCTAAATGCAACTCTATTTTGCAGTCAAAGTATGAATAACTAACCTATGAGACCCTTTGTTTTATAGAGCAGCACTGGCAGATGCTAACGTAAGCCCTGTTTCAGTGTTCAACTAAGTATGGTGGCATTATTGTCAAACAGGCCACAGTTCCAGATTGCGTACACGTTTCGATAGTGCGGCAGGCGAACAAACAAATATATATACTATAGTTACGTCATAGGTCAACGGGTCGCATGATTGACATCCCTCGGGAGATTAGGAGCTTCGACGCAATTCGCTTGCCGCTAAACAAGCCAGACAGGCATGGCCATCGTAAACCCATTCACAAGTGCAGCATATTCGTTTACGGATTCATTTATTCGTTATCGTATCTATCTTTATTTCTGCCGTAGCCATGGACGCACGTGCTGACACAGTCCTGGAGGCTGCTGAAACTTTGGCCCGGCTTCAGGTGACGGGCCCCAATGGAATACTTCTGGCAATCCAAAATAGCCGGCTCATAGTAGTATCCCTCGAACTCAATGGTGCCAATGCCCTCGGAACGGGGTGGAGGTTGCTTGCATATATCTGAGGAGAGCCAAATAGAAATAAAAAAGGTAAATAAACTTTGTAATCAGCATTGCAAATGCACCCCCAACAAAACAATTATCTCTTGAGGTTCGGGGGGTCTCCTAGGCTGTCACCACTCACCCGGTATGACGGGCAGGCTGGGGGCAAAGCGCCCCTCAGTCTGGTGGTGTTGGAGGAGCCCTCCCAGCAGAACCACCAACAGCAACAGCGACATCTGCACCACCGACGCAGGCCTAGGTCGTGACATCTGAACGGGCGACGAGCAACTGAGTGCGCGATCGGATGTGCCGCCAGCTTCGGGCTCGAGTGGAAGCCACGTATCGGAGCGGACTTTTTAGCAGCGATAAGGAAAAGATGCCCTAGGCCGAGGGCTCAGTAACAACAACGAACCCTCTCGCGCAATCACTTGGCTGCCAAGCAGCTGAATCAAGCAGAAATTGCTTCTCAGTTGTGTACAACCAATCGGGCGAGAGTTTTGACTAAACCGATTAAAGCCCTACAAGATATGGTTATTTTTTGTTTAATTAAAAATATATAAAGACTATGCTCTAACTAATATAGAAAATACTAAGCTAGAGCAACTCATTCAGGTGGACATCCTTGCGAACGGCATTGTTGAATCCCTCCTTGTAGCGATACCAAATAGGGCTCTTCACAATGGCATCAGTTTTGGCTGGAAAACAAATATATTTGGATAACGAAATGGGCAAATAAGCAATATAAAACACGCACCTTCATCAGCTTGCGAGGCCGAAACTGATTTGTGAGTAATGCGGCCGAAAAAATCTTTTGTGAGCTGAAAATAAAACATTAATTTATAGAACCAGTAAGATAAGCAAACTATTTAAGTAAAAGCACACAAAATACTCGTACACCAAGTAAATACTGAGATAAACGCTCTGACAATACGATTATTATCATTAAAGCATTAGAAGCTAAATGGGGGCACAAGCATCTGTAAACAGAAGAGATTTCCCACCCCGGAATGAGGTAGCTCGCTCGAGTCAGCTTCGCTTAAGGAGGGCAATAAATGTTCGTTTGCGCTGATCCCACATTACGACCCCAATGACAATCCTCTTGGAATCCCCTTATGGGTTATTAGCTTTTCACGGATTTTCGACGCAGGAGCAAACATTGTGGAATAGGATACAGACAAGTTCGGCGCAAAGAGTGTGCGCATTTTTAGCGAAAATTTGCAAGTAAATTGCTGCTAAGTAAATGCAAGGCATGCAAATGGCATCCTTTGAGTCGTCTCCCACCTGCTGTTTGGGTGCATTCGATGTCGAAATTGCTTTCGGCTTCAATGTTTGCAAATGATTGGGCAGCTGGGTCTTCTTTTTCGCGGCGGGAGCTTTCTTGGAGGGCTCTCCACCCTTCGGAGCAGCGCGACGGATCCGCTCCAGGTCCACTTCGCGGGCAATCAACTGGCGACTGAAGTAGGGAAGCGTGAGTCCAGGAAAGCCTGAAAGGAGTATACCCATAAATAAAAGTCTTTTCCCAAATCAACAAGCCAACGCACCGGGAAAGGCACTCAGGGCATCCAGATCCGGCTCCGTTTGAAACACATAGTGTCCCTCGAGGGACTTAACCTGGACAAATGTCAGGCCAAGATCCACCATCACCTCGATGGTATGTCTCAGGTCGTGTTGCTCCCTGGTGAAATTATGGTGAAATTATTTAAATAAATCTGCAGAAAATGCCCAAAGTCAAACACTCACTTAACGGACAACAACTGGACCGCCACCGAGCGCAGTTGCGGTGACAGGATCCTCTTCAGCATGGGCACCGTGTCGAGCAATAGAATCCTGCCCTGTCCCACGCCCAGGGCCGCGGTGGTGACACCTTTGCGCAGGGCCTGAAAGATGTTCCTCTGGTTGGTGCTCTTCTGCTGGAACTGCCAAAGAAATATGCAAAAAGAGGTTGCCCGGTGAGTAAACAGTGCGAAATCTATGCAGGAGTCTCATTAATCTTGTGATTGCATTTGAGGCACATAATGGACAAGAAATTACAAGGCTTGATTGTGTTGATTATGCACTTTCCACAGGCCCTGGCCGGGGTTGTTTGCCCTGGCTAATGACGCCTGCATAAATCATGAGCCTGCCTCAAAGAAGCCTCTCTGTGCCGTTGAAAAGAAATAATGTGGCCCGGGGCCATCATCTTGCCGGTCATCGCATTTGCTTCTATTTTTTGTAACCCCTTTGGTTGATTTTTTTTTTTGCTCTGCTCACCTCAAAGCCACGCGTGGGAAATGCAATTTTCGGCCAGGCCAGGGTGGCAAACAGCAGGTGCCACACGACAAAGCCGTACTGCAGATACGGATACACACTGTAGTTCTGCTGCCTGCTAATCTGGTGCTGCAGCGTATCCGTGAAGCAAAACCACTTGAGGGCCTCACAAACGCCGTGGAAATCCGGATCGGGCATCTTTTGCTGCAGATAATTCTCGTACACGCCTTGGGTTAATCTGCGTTGGACATTTTAGTAAATTACTAAACACACTCGGAGGTTAACAGACCTTTCGTAATCCCCGCTAGAATGAACCACATCCAGGACATTCCGCACTCGTGTGCCCACCGACATATTGGTCATGGTAACCTGCGCGGGCTCCTCGGAATTGTTGGCATCCGTTTGCAGAGTTTTTCGAGGGCGTTGTATCTGCAAGGAACAAGTAAGACCGATTAATATCAAATGTTTCGACTGTAAATACCTAGTTCTTGGTTTTCACCTTGAGCATTTGAGTTTTTGGTTTATTTATTCTACCAATGGCATATCAAAAATCAGAAAACAATATATCCTGTTCTATTTTTTTAAAACCGGCTATAAAAACAAAGGTTCTCTAGCTTAAACTCACTCGAAAAATGGCATCCCACACTTCAAAGAGGCCTTGATGCCTGTCCTTTTGTCCCAGATTATTGTTTAACACATCCTGAAGCGTTAGGCTATGCTTTTGGGCACTAAAAGAAATAATATTTAAAGCTAAAATTTGATAAAATGTATAAAGTTTTTTACTTGAAAAACTGCATGGATGAAATGCAACTCCTCACATCGTTGCCCGATTTCTCCGCCAAGGCAATCAGTGATCCAAAATCCGTTTTAAGTTCTTCGCGCTGGGCAATTTTGACAAGTCTGGTAATGAAAGTAACGCCGGTTTAGATCGATTTTAGTGCTGTAACAAACCATTACCTTTCAGCTAGACGCGCTGAATCGATGGGCGGGAAAGTGACCACGAAGGCAACTTGGCGCAAAGGACGAAGTGCCGGATCGTAGACATCGTTGCAGATGCAGATGATGGGACGCCGGAGGACATTGTGCTCGGCTTTGGCGCCCTTGCCCTTCACTTTGCTGTAGATGCCGTCGTTAGCGAACTTTACCAGATACTCGATGGACTGACGCGGCGCGCCATCGATTTCATCTGCGTTTCGTTAAATAGATGAAGCATTATCTTCTTTTTAACCTATTGCTTAACCCACCTAAGACAATGCAGTTTGGTCGCTTGTCGGCATTCAGGACCGATGACATTTGGGTCCCATTTTCGAGGGCCAATTTGAAGGCCTCCGGACTGCGATCATCGGAGGCATTGATCTCCCGAACATTGTAGCCCGCGTGCCGGGCAATGGTGTGCGCCAGCGTGGTCTTCCCCAATCCGGGTGGGCCGCACAGCAGAGCCACCTTTTGCATGGGCCGCCCCAGTGCGTCCACATTCGTGTTGAGAGCCTGCCGCGACTTCCGCTGCCTCCAGCCACCGTTGGACTCGAATTTTCCAGTGCGCTTGTTGAAGCTATTCAGCTGGTTACTTGCTCCGCCGCCTCCTTCACCCGTGGCTGCTGCCTCCTGTTCCTGTTTGCTGTGAAAGGCTTTGCCGAAGACCACCTTGTCCCACATCTTCAGCCAGTAGAGCAGACTGCGGTTGGTCATTTCATCGGAGAGCAGGTCGATGTACTTCCTGGGCTTGTACTTGTCCACCCAGAGACGTCCTGCCTCCGAGTTGGTTTCCATCTCTGTTATTTCGGTTATATCTGCCTCCTGGTCACTGTTGCTGCGACGAAGGACCTGTGGAGGAAGTAAACTTATCATAATTGTACTTGTGGAGTGGGCTAAGAAAGACCCACCAATTCCCTGGCCTCCTGCCAGATCTTCTCCTTCGCATCGCCCAAAAGACTGCCCACCACCTCGCCCCGGGCGGTGATCATGGCCAGCTGCCTTTGCTCGTAGTCCTCGGAGTGAAATCGCACATAAATCCTCTCGAGATCACTTCTTTGTAAGGCCAAAAATGGCCAGTTGGGGATCTCATACGAGAGATTCCGCATCTTGAAGTCGTGCAGGGCCCGCAACCGACTGACATCGTCCTTGCGCACAGTTTTGCTCGACTCGCGCATTTTCCGGCGCAGCTCCAAAATCCTTTCGATGGCCTCGTTGTCGCGCTGCTCCTCCGTCCTGGCCTTCTTCACCATCGGATCCTCGTAGGACTCGTGACAGAGATCGTCAATGTCGCCGAAGAGATCGCGCTCCAGGCGCCGTTTATTGGCGTTCTTGAGGCCCACCTCCTGCAACTGATGGGCGGCCGCATTGAGCAGTGGTTCCGTGTCCATGTCCAAGTCCATGTCCCTCAGCTTTTCCTTGCTGGTCACCTGAGTGGCGTCCAGCTCCTGGATGGCCGGCATTCGTTGAAAGGGCGTGGAGCACACCCGCCCGCCCTGCGGACCCTTCGGTGTGCCAAAGAGCCTCCGGTTTACGGGGCCGCCTCCCAACTCCGCCTCGCTCTCCGCCAGCTGACTGGCCCCTCCGAAGGTGATCTGCGAGAGCTGCGGCGATCCCAGCGTGGAGTTGCCGAACCGCGAGGCATCCTTCAGGCCGGCGGGTGCCCGGTTCTCCTTTTGCTTCTGCTCCGCCTGCTTGGAGGTGCTGGGGCCATCGTAGGCATCGAATTCGTGGGGAACATCCTCCAGGAGCTCGAGCTCGTCCTGGTACTGCAGCTCGAACTCCTCGTTCTCGTCGGGATACTGATCCATTGTCGGGAACACGAACCTAAACTTGAGTCGGAATCGGCACCGAAATGTAAACAATTTCGCGGTTGGTGAAACTTCCCGCCAAAAGGGAAAATCAGCTGTTCGAGCGTATCTTTTAGATACTTTACATACCAGGGATGCATCTTTACATACCAAAGGAAACGTTCCAGCAAAGAATACTAATTATTTTCAAATGTTTTGTAAGGCAAACAAGTGCATCCTGATAAGTTTTGTTTAGAATTTCATAAATTAAACAATTTCGCGGGCCTAAGACTACCCACCAAAAGATAAAATCAGTCGTTTGGAGGTATCTTTCAAATACCTTACATGCTACTTTACATTTGCATATACTGCAGTCATGAGCAGTGCAACTATTTGATTTTAATTATAATTTAAGTAAACTTAAGTCTTGGAATACAAATTTTTTAAGGTTTGATAGCCAAATTAACTATTATATTTAAAATATATTATTTTTTATTTTCAAACTATTAAAACTAATAAAAACAAATTATAATTAAAAATAAATGAAATTTTTTGTTCCCAAAAAATTGTATCTATAAATAAAAATTGGTAATTATAATTATTAATTTAAGCACATATAAAATTACTGTTTGTTGGGTTATATTTATGTGTACTTTTGGATTTTTGCGCTACCAGCTGAAGGGCATACCGCTTAGTTATCCGCCTCTCTCGCCGGCGACCCGATTTCCGAAAGAGAGTGTTGTGGGGTCTTCGATTTGGCTGAAAATAATGCAACTCACAGTTATAGCTCGCATCGGATCGGTCGCTGTGGCGACAGCGCTCGCATCGCGCAGATAGTACGGCATTATCCGAGGCAGTATCTTCCGTGGCAATGCCACGCCCCCGCGTCACCCGGAAAACAACAGAGGAAACCCTTTTCTTGTGCCGCTGAATTGGCTGGGAAAACAGCTGCTACACCCGTCCCGTATAGGAGATAGGAGAGGAAAAGCAAGGAAAAGCGAGGAAAAAGGCAACAGCAGCGGCAGCATTGCATTTGTTGATACATAGTCCTCGCCCCCGAAACTCAAGGTAGGTTTGTCTGTAAGTGAAAGCTGCGGGCTGATAAACGAATGCCATTTACGTCATCAACTGATAAGGTCAATGCCTGAAATCGGACTGCAACCCAGATATAAGGCTACATATTGCCAATATCTGGCACTAAATCGGGTATGAATGGAAAGCGTGTGAATCATGCCAGCGATTAGACTTTAAACCCTGGCAGGGTCGGCGGGGTTCTTGTACAGTGGAAAGTGTCTAAAGTAAACAAAGAGATTCTGCTTTAAAGTATTGTAAATTGAGAAAATTCCAGACTACAATGTGGTTAGAGGGTCATTTAGTAGTGCTGTGTGTTTTCCTAAAGGTGCAATTACAAATAAGAACACGAAACAGTTTTGCAAGATCGATTCTTATTGAAGAATGAAGTTTACTCGCCTTAAATGCACTCCATAGCAAATTGAATCTTTGAAATTACGAATAAAGCATGACATATCATTAAAAATCTAGTAATACGCACATTGGAATCATATCATACAACTTATTTTGCTTAAATAAACCATCCAGCCAATAAGATCTTAAATATTACCAAGTATATATTGTACAATTACAAAAATACGAGTAACTCAGGTGTGGCAGCTTATCATAGTTAATCTGGTAATACATTTAATATCTTTCAATAATTTAGGTTTACACGCATAGATTAAATGCACTCCATAGAAAATTAGCTCTTTAAATTACGAAACAGGCCTGACATAAAGAAATCTAATTTTTCACGCTCAGATTAAAGAAACCAAAAAGCAAACAAGATCTCAAATATTATCAAGTATATACAATTACAAAACTCACTCTTGGGGGGCAGCGTATCAAGTGGAAATCTGGTGAATTCCGGAAGACCTCCTCCAATCCCAATGTACTTCTCAATTCTGCGCAATTATTTACACAATGTCAATAAATTTATGCGCCCTTCTTTAGATTTCAAGATTTAAGAAGTATGGAAAGTAATGCGTCTAAATATGAGCGTATCACCGGTAATCTAGAATTATTTGTACATGCATGCAATATAGCAAATAAGATCTGAAAAATACAGCTGTTGCCACACTCAAGAAGTTTATATTCATGGTATCTTTCGATTTGTTATTGTTATGCCCCACTTCCTTATCTAACGTTGCACAATTCTTTGTTTACAGACTTTTGCGATGCAGAATTGGCTGGCCTCCCACGATGGCGAGGATGACGCCATGGCGGCCCCCTCGTCTTGTCCTTCCTCCGCGGAAAATGGCCACCGACTGAGCACCCAGAACCGCCGTATCTTCGGCGACATAACCACCAATCGATTGTGGACATTTCGGGTGCTAATGCACCAGGATCTGGCCCCCAACGAACAGTTGGCCATTGTGGGCAACTGCGAGGCCCTGGGCAATTGGCAGCACACGGGAGCGGCTATTCTGGCCAAAGACGATGACCAGGACAGCAATCTGTGGACGGCGGAGGTGTATATACCCCGGCACTGTGCCACCGAGTATCGGTATATGGTCTGTGCGGTGGATCCGAGCTCAGAACAGCTATTGGTTCGTCGCTGGGAGACACAATTGCAGGTTTGGATAGCTTTTTGATAGAACTATAGAAGTATCTTTAACTTTTCCCCTTCTGTTACAGCCCCGGGTGATCCAGGAACTGGATGAGCAACCCTCGCAGGATAGCCCGGACATTTTCGGCTCAGTCAACGGTCAGGAGAAAGTGGACCGGGGCTGGTTGACCAAAGAGTCCATAGTGCAGCTGAAGTTCTTTTACGCTCCGTTCACTTGGAAGCAGCGCATGAAACGCCGGCACGTCCAGGTCAAAGTTACGCCCATGAATCTGAGGATACCCACCGCCAGTTGTGATTCCATGGCGCCCGTCTCCCCGCTAGAGGATTCTCTGTCAAACGACACCCATGACACCAAGGAGAACGGTGGAGAGTCCACGGCGTTCGCCTTCAGCGAGGTGGTCACCCTGAGTGCCGACGAGTGCGAAATTCGGAGCCAGGAGCAGTTCGGAACCGGCTGCGGGCCCGGCGACTTGGTCATATTCCACTTGACCGTGAGCGACATGGAGAACACCGCGTATCTGATCGACCTTTACAGCTACAGCTCGCGCGTGGCCAAGGAGGATGGACCGCCCAATCACCTGGGCTACCATTACGTGCTGCCCAATCTCTTCAAGCGATCGGAGGGCAACTTGGAGCTACCTATTACCTGTGCCAAGGGCCATCGGCCGTTGGGAATGATGCAATTGGGTTACCTGATTGTTAAGCCCTCCTCGCTGAGCGCCCACATGGACATGCGGGTGAGCTATGCTCGCTATTGGAACAACAAGTGGACGGGCCTGGATGTGGGCCATCGCGGCTCGGGTACGAGCTTCAAGGCCAAGGACACGGTGATCCGGGAGAACACGATAACCTCGCTGAAGAATGCGGCCGATCATGGGGCCGATATGGTGGAATTCGATGTCCAGCTGAGCAAGGATTTGGTGCCGGTGGTCTATCATGATTTTATGATCTATGTTTCCCTCAAGTCCAAGTGCAGCATGCAGGAGCACGATTTCCTGGCCCTTCCCATGCGGGAGCTCTCGCTGGAGCAGCTGAAGAAGTTAAAGGTCTATCACACGGCCGAGGGACTCTCGCGGGAGACGCGCTCCTTTCACAACGACGACCTGCTGGAGCATCAGCCCTTCCCGCAGCTGGCCGACGTCCTGGACGCCCTCGACATACACGTGGGATTCAACATCGAAATCAAGTGGTCACAGCGGCTGCAGGATGGCAAAATGGAGGAGGAGTTCGAGCATGTGATCGATCGGAATCTCTACATCGACTGCATACTGGATGTGGTGATGCGGAAGGCGGGAAGTCGTCGCATCGTCCTCAGCTGCTTCGATCCCGATATCTGCACGATGCTGCGCTTCAAGCAGAACCGCTACCCGGTGATGTTCCTCACTCTGGGGCGGACGACGCGGTACGAACAGTATTTGGACCCCAGAGGCAACTCCATGGAGCTGGCCACCTGGCATGCGGTGGCCATGCAGCTGCTGGGCATTGTGGCGCACACAGAGGACTTGCTGCGAGATCCCAGCCAGGTAACGTGATCCACTCGACGATCGAAAACTGTGAACCATTCAGCCACGGACGCTTTTAGGTGAATCTGGCCAAGGAGCGTGGATTGGTGCTGTTCTGCTGGGGCGACGACAACAACTCCAAGGACACTATCAAGCTGCTCAAGGGGCTCGGCCTGCATGCCATCATATATGACAAAATGGATGTTCTCACCAGCAAGGAGGTGAAGGTGAGCACTCCCTTCTGTTTCAGCTCAATGCTCGTGCACACTAACATTGATTATCGATTTGGCAGCAAAGCGTCTTCCATCTCCAGGCCAAGGACAGCCAGAAGGAGCTGCTGAAGCTGCAGGCCCTGGAAACGGGACATGTCTGGCACACTGCTCCCGATGGCAGCGAGGAGCAACAGGCTTAGGAAAAGGCTGCTCGCCCCTGCTCGAATATTTCATACTCATTACAGTACACAAAATATCGCTATAGGACCAACAAAACTCATCTGGTTTCCATTTCAGCCTCAGATTGCGGATTCATCTTTCACTTAGCCAATTGCATTTGTTTTGTAAACATAGCCTAATTCAAAATGTATTTATGAACTGTCCAACGAAAGGATAAGAAACTGTCTGCTGTATTTGGAGCTCACATATTTTAAAAAACCTGTTTAAACCGCTCTGTACTTCAGTTCAACGTTCCCACAATTCTTTTGAAATACAATTTACATATTTTCAAGACAAGTTTAAGGGAGTTTTAATGCTTATTCATTAGGTTTGGTACTACATTCTATGGGGGATATAATATATATTCATTAGTTTATATTTTTTTTTTTTTTAATAAGTACCTAGGTACGTTGCACCACCTTTTCTGTGTTATAGTACAACCTTAAATCTACAAAATGTACGGCCCAGCGTATATCTACATGATTTTTACATGCAATTCAAACCTAGCAATGCTTTCAAAACTGTGCTGAAAATTGTTAAGGTTAATTTGTGATTTTTTCGCATTGATCCAGTTAAAACGACACAAATACAATTAATTATTGCATATTTATTTATTAAATTTTATTTTATTTCAAATTGCACTCAAGTTTTTGCATAAATTTTTTCATAAATAACGTGTAAATATTACTCATACGCAGTGTTGGATGTGGAAGTGCCAACAAATTCTTGAAAATCTTTAGAAATAAATTTAAAATAATTATTAAAAAGTAAATTGTAATATGTCTATACTTAATTATTTTGTTCTCTTATCCTCTAATTTTTCTTTTCGTAACTGGTAATTTGCAAAAATATCGCTCATACGCAGCGTTGGATTCTAAAGGTTCCAACAAACTTTTGAACTCCCCGTTTTTCTTTTTCAGCCTAAAAATGTAATGGAAAAAACAATTGTTTGAAAAACTTTAAAAAGGAAATCTGTTTCCAAAAGGTATTTATTTCTGAGATGTTCATTATCCATCACTCATACGCAGTGTGGGCTTTATTGGGTGGCATTCACTCATTAATAAAAACAAGTTTTGTTTGCAAACATTTTTAATCTATAATAAGCTCTACTGTTTTTAGAATAACATCACTCATACGCAGTGTTGCATTTTGGCGGCACATTGAAGTAAACGTCAAAGCGATGCCAACCTCGCGGCCCGAGAAAGGCACTGCGCATGCACATGCTTTTCATGCTGCCGCTTTTCCGAGCATGGCGCCTCCAGATGAGCACCATCCACATCCCTCCGGGAGCGAAATGAGCGTGGAAATGCCATCGCTGGCGAGTCGCTGCGCTCCGATTCCTTTTCAGTTTGTTAAATCGCCTCGAACGGCTCGGTTCGGTTTGGAAGTCGCGCGCGAAGCGTTCGGACGGAAAACTCCACGGAACGGAACGGAAAGAAAGAAAACAGAAGAAGGAGTTGTGTGTGCCAGAGAGGCGGGCCCCCCTGCACAGAAAATAAGAAAATAAAATTCCGAAGGAAAAGAGTGTAGTGCCCGTAGTTTTAGTTACCCTTTGTCTGTGCCACCCCCCCTCTATTCCCAGCAACGAATCATCACAGTTCTTTACACACCTTGCCGTGGAAAATCTCGGATTGGAAAGTATGTTTATTGGCAGAGCGCACCGACCCCGCAGAATGAGAGAATAGGTGAGCAGGAGGCGATGGCGGGACGGGTTCTGATGGATGTGCTCTATGGCATATTGAGCCATATAAACGAGTAGTAGGCATCGGGAAATCGGGTCGAAGATTTTCTCCTGCTGACTGATTGATGTCGGTTTTAAAGTCAATGCTGCAGACAATAAGGAAGTTTGTGATACACCAAAAACGGAAAAATCGATGCGTGCGCGACACACACGTGTAAGGACCTGTGCTCTGGGTGTCTGTGTGTGTGTGTGTGTATATCCCTGTGGTGGTGTGTGCGAGAGTATCATGTATACGCTGAGTTAACCGAGGCAGGCAACTTCATGCCACAACAAAAACAGAGCAGTTACCCGAGTCACAGGCCGCACTTACTACAGCACGCTACTTACAAAACACTCCTGACCTACTGTGGGTGAGCGCCCTCGCTTTTCCAACCACCCAACCACCGAACCCCTGAACAGGGGCAACCACCCATCATCCTGTCGCCCCCGAGAGGCAGTTAAGCCACCTTCTAACTACTCTACTTGCGTGCCACGGCGGGCACAGGATGTTGGGGGCCGGGGAGGAAAACGGGAAATTTGGTATAAAAACGAAACGAAACTCATTTTTAAATACTTCTGGCCAAGAAGTATGTTTTTTTCTGGGGTAGAGCTTTCAAGTTTGCGCCCCCCTCCGCTCCCGCGCCTCATTAAAAGTGAATAAATAATGTAGCATAGCTAAAAATACACAAGTACAGCCCAGCACACACGCTGTCGAGTTTAAAGAAAAAGTTAATTGCGGCGGTGTGGTTGAGCCTCTTGCACTGAGCCCGAGTTGAGGAAGGCAAGGCAAGGGAAAGGTGTTTCCACCGAGGGACTTGGAGTAGGTATAACATAATGTTTGGCATCAATTGCAAATTGAATCGCAACTGGCCAGGGGGCGGCGGGGAAACTCCCCGCAGCGTGTGTTGGGCTTTGTTTATTTTGTTTATAAAGCCTCATGAAATTCTCGGTGTGTGTGGTGTTTTGTAGCGCTTGTTTTGGGTTTTTATGGCGCTGATTCAAAAATCGAAAATCGAGAAGCGAGTAGCAGCCGCCGGCTGCATGTAAACAATCCGATGGACAATGATGGGAATCGACAACGGAAAAAGAACAGCCAGACATTTAGACAGACCGACGTACTCGCACAAGACGCTGTTGCTCGCCGTTGCTCGCTGTCAGTGTGCGAATGTATCTGGTGGATACACTTGTATCTGTATCTGTCCGTGCCAGCTGGACTGCCTGCCAGTGTGTGTAAACAATGCAGCGCCAAAACTAAATATTGTTTGAGAACAAATATTTGCCTTCTGTGCAAATCGGGAAAGCCAATTTCATTATTCCCCAGCGCTACACGTCGCTTCACTTCGCTGTGCTTTAATTTTTTTATTATTATTATTTTGGTGTTGGGTCGCTCTCCGCGAATCGATGACGCTGTCGATGATACGGTTGAACTATATTTAGTCAGATCTCCGGGGAAGAGGAAAACAATGCCAAGTGGGATGCGCTCCACGAGCTGCTAATGGGTCAATTCAATCGAAGCGATTACTATTGCCCATTTTCCGTATGGGTTGCTCTAGTTCAGGCGCTCCGTTTGTTGATCTTATATATTTATGCGGCGCAGAAATTTCCGCCAATTTGAGTGGCCGCACTGAATCATCCCGGGGGCGGCAAGAAGGATGCATCCATCAGATGCAGGTTCTGGGAAACCTGCAAAAAACCCCATCCAACCATCCGGCACACTTTTACACATAACTGAAACCCCCGGATTATAATCATGCGATGGGGCAGTAAACAAATGTTCGGGTTTCGCCTTAAATTGAGGATGTGCGAAAGTTGGGCACTTGGATGAAATTAGATGAAATATATACACATTTCCCAATGATTTGTATACACAAAATATTGATTTAGAGCTGATTATTTGTGTTTCCAGCACTTTCGGGGTCGGGGTCATGCCCGACCTGCGAGATTCCTGCGCTGGAAACTCATTATATCTGTAGAGACGGATGTCTTGGGAAGCATTGAATCAAAAGGCGAAAAATGAGATAATAACTCATCCAACAACGGAGTGTTTCGAGGCGGGTATTCATAGATATTCCCTCATGTTCCCACATTCAAGACAACAACCTCTAACGTTTTCATGGGCATTATATCTACTTTAATTCCCAAAATAGTTGTGTGCGCGTGTAAATAATGGCCACTATGAATCGACTGGCTCAGCACTTCTGAATAAGTCATTCACTCATAATTACGTACCATGCGAAATAATGGGAGCACATCGGAAAGTGAGAGTGCGGGAACGTACTATATTTCCATATGCTTTCCCGTACATAATGCATGGGTAATTTTCCGCCGGAGCAAAAGCTTCTGCCCCCATTTAAATGATTTGTGGGCTCTTCAAAGGTCTGGAGCCAAGAAAATTGATTAATCAGTAAACTCCAAGGTGGATCTTCGCTTGCACTTGAAGCCAAACTTTGAATACAAAGAGAATGCCTAAAATGTAAATTTAATCTCGCGGCTTCTTTCCAGCACCATGTTGTCCAACCCTACCCCAACCTAGTGAGTAGCCGAAGGCCCGGAGCGAGCATTCCGGGGATGCTTTCCTGCTAACCTCCAGTTGAACATTTTCAAGTGGGCGTTCCAGGGACTGAGGAGGAGTGGACCGGAGTGGACTGAGAGGTGGCGTGGAGAGGATCAGCTGAGGCCAGAAGTGTGCAGGAGTGCGTATGAGTGGGGTGCCTTGCGAGCGGGGCACTCGAAACAGCTAAAACCGTGGGCAAGGACAACGAAAAACATTCAGGTTGGCCCCGCAAAGCGTGATATTAAAAAGAAAATCCCCCGAAACCCACACAACACAACACATCCACCCACCACTCACCACCCACACGAGCAGACAATAAATACTTTAGAGACTTTATTTCGACGCACAGACAGACAGACAGACAGACAGACGGACAGGCGGACAGACAGCACGTAAATTTTAGTTGTGATTTTATTTACCAAAAGAAACACCTGCAAGCATGCTGTCAAATCCTATTTGCGTATGATGAATTTTTGAGTTAACGGCAGAGACAATGACTTATATACCTAAAAAAATGCAACACTATGCGCATGCAGCCATGAATCTGATCAACATGGACTCGGAGAACCGTGTGGTGCTCAATGTGGGTGGCATCCGGCACGAAACCTACAAGGCCACGCTGAAAAAGATTCCGGCTACGCGACTATCGCGTCTCACAGAGGCCCTGGCCAACTACGACCCGATACTGAATGAGTACTTCTTCGATCGGCATCCGGGCGTCTTTGCGCAAGTGCTCAACTATTACAGGTGAGGCCAACGCAGGATATCCGCCTCATAGACCACAATTTGATCCAATTATTTTGTGGTTTTTCAGAACCGGTAAGCTGCATTATCCCACAGATGTATGCGGACCGCTGTTCGAAGAGGAATTGGAGTTCTGGGGCCTAGACTCGAACCAAGTGGAGCCCTGCTGTTGGATGACCTACACACAGGTGGGTCAAGACCCTCTATCGGCTAAAATGATACAGATTTAACATATTTTTCAATGCCCGCAGCATCGCGACACCCAGGAGACCCTGGCCGTACTGGATCGCCTCGATCTGGATACGGAAAAACCGTCCGAAGAGGAATTGGCACGCAAGTTTGGCTTCGAAGAGGACTACTACAAAGGCACAATATCCTGGTGGCAGGAGATGAAGCCGCGCATTTGGTCCTTGTTCGATGAGCCCTACAGTTCCAATGCCGCCAAGGTGAGCCGATGCCAACAAGAAAAACATTATTTCAAACATATATTCGTATGCCATACATTGTAGATTTAGTTTTCACATTTTCCCCGAGCAATCTAGCAGATAGAAAATAGAAAATACGCAGTTTCGCAGAGCTATTTATAACTGCATTTCGGATTAATGCATTTGGACAAGGAGAATTAATCATATTCGCGTCTATTAGCATTAACATGCGCAGACAAGCAAGGCTAGTTGATGGCTAATGAATGTTTAATTGTTAATTTCAGACCATTGGCGTGGTTTCGGTTTTCTTCATCTGCATTTCGATCCTGTCGTTCTGCCTGAAGACCCATCCGGACATGCGGGTGCCCATCGTAAAGAATGTGACGGTGCGGACGGCCAATGGAAGTGCCGCCTGGTTTTTGGACAAGACCCAGACCAATGCGCACATAGCCTTCTTCTACATTGAATGCGTTTGCAACGCCTGGTTCACCTTCGAGATACTGGTGAGTCTAGATATCTTAGTTATTTCCAATTGTATGCTAAACATTCTGTCATTGTAGGTGCGCTTTATCTCGTCGCCGAACAAGTGCGAATTCATCAAGTCATCTGTTAACATCATAGACTACATAGCGACGCTTAGTTTTTATATCGATCTAGTGCTTCAGCGGTTCGCATCGCACCTGGAGAACGCTGACATCCTCGAGTTCTTCTCGATCATCCGCATCATGCGACTCTTCAAGCTGACGCGCCACTCGTCCGGCCTGAAGATCCTCATCCAGACGTTCCGCGCCTCGGCCAAGGAGCTGACCCTGCTGGTGTTCTTCCTCGTCCTGGGCATCGTGATCTTCGCCAGCCTCGTCTACTATGCGGAGCGCATCCAGCCGAATCCGCACAATGACTTCAACAGCATCCCGCTGGGCCTCTGGTGGGCCCTGGTCACGATGACCACCGTCGGCTACGGAGACATGGCCCCCAAGACCTACATCGGCATGTTCGTGGGCGCCCTCTGCGCCCTGGCCGGTGTACTAACCATCGCACTGCCAGTGCCCGTCATCGTCAGCAACTTCGCCATGTACTACTCGCACACGCAGGCGCGGGCCAAACTGCCAAAGAAGCGGAGACGAGTGCTTCCCGTCGAGCAGCCGCGACCGCCACGCTTGCCAGGTGAGTTATCTCCGGGAGGAGGCTCCTGGACAGGGATTTCTTATGCCCATCGGTGGCAGGAGGGGTAACTTCCCAGGGAATATAACAGGAAGGGTAGTCGAAGGTTTTCAGGTTGATCTCTGTGTGCTGGAAGTTACTAACTACTCGTACTTAATTATATAGTACGAGTATTACACCTAAATACGTCCTGAAGAAGATGCAGTTTGGGAAGTTTTTCAAACTAGTTAGTATCAACATTTATCAGAATTTTCTGCTTAAAATTCAAGAGTTCTCACAGCAAGGTACTCTTAATAATCTGTGATATCTGGACAGCACTTAAAAGCAACCACAGCCTTGCTATTTCATGTTGCAACCAATTAAATTTCAATAACACAAAAAAAAACATCATGTGATGATTGATCGATTGAACTTTTCGCCCAAAAGACGCGAAAACTTTTTGGCAATAAAGATTGATTGATGGGGCTGATGAGAACATAAACATTTTAATTGACCAAAAAGGCCATTTGAGCTGTAAACAGTTTTGTTTGAATAGATTTTCTTAAAATAAATCTTTAAGCAGTCCTATGTTAAGGAAAACAGATGCAAATTAAAACCTTTACAGTGACTATAAAATGGAAACAACGTCAGATTTATTAGGATTATTTACCAATCTAGTTGCTTGTTTTCACCTCCTATTTCATTTGAATGTTTGTAATAACTTTCGGATTATTTTCAGGTGCCCCTGGAGGCGTCAGTGGCTGTGGAACCCCGGGCTCGGGTCCCCACTCCGGTCCCATGGGATCCGGTGGCACGGGACCACGGCGCATGAACAATAAGACCAAGGACCTGGTCAGCCCCAAGTCAGGTGAGTTTTTGGGTGTCCTCACTGCAGGATAACACCTCTACACCAGCTCCCACAATCCAAGCAATATGCAAGCCAAGCCCACAAAACAATAAAATGAATAAACAATTGAATTCAAACTGCGCTTTCAAAGGCACCGCCAAAGATAATACAACAACCAAAATATATGCCCACTTATACTAAAAAAACATATCGAGTAAGCAAGCTAAAGCCAAAGTTTTTGAACCTGTCTTTCAAAGCTCGCACAGCTGCACCCCCAGTTCGATCATAATCGAGTTATTTGGATTATTAACCCTGCAAAACCACAACCCAGTAATCAGTAATAATACTCGTTGAATTCCCCCTGTGCCGTCTCTCAGTAAAGTTCAGAAGGATGAAACGTGCGGTTGCTATGCAAACAATACCAAAGATATTGTGAATCTTTGGCCCCTAACCTGAACTCTTGATCTTGGGTGCGCTTCCCTCTTTGGCATTGCTATATACTACCTATGTACCCATATAATATACCATATCATTCGTCGTGTACGTGTATATATGTACTCTATGTAATTACCATGCATTAAGGCTTCTTTATCGTACATTTTCCAGTCTACTCATTTGTTCGAGCTTAGCTTTCATTTCACGCAAATCATTCGAAGAGGATTTCCCCAAAACTAATCCTCAGCGACAAGATTCAATATACATTTTCAAGTCTCTTCTCTTTGAATTACCCGGCCGAACGGACCATCAATCTGAAGGCGAAAACCCAAAGTCTCACATCACATAAACTCACTTTGCCTCCTTTTACCGGATATTCAGTTTTCCCCAGAGCATCTTTGTATATTCAAGCCATCAGTGTGGGGTTTTACCCCACCATTGAATCAGAAACAAAATACAAGAATATGTATCGTATAAATATTTCCATATTTTTAACTATCCTCTCCATAAAGTCTATGATACCCAGATACGAGACTCTTTCTTATATAATTGTATATGTATCTTAAACTTTAAATTGTTTTCCTTTCGATATCTTTGCTCCTAATACTTTTGTTCGATATTTTGATTTTATTGATAAACGATCCAATCCAAACCCCAAAAATCTTGTGTAAATAGATGAATATACAACAATGATTGGCAAACCGCGAGACGGCAAAAAGAGCAGGCTGCTCTAAGCCACAGAACACAACAGCAGCAACAAGAACCACATCAACATCAACTTGAACCACAAACAGAACCATCCGATGAAGAACCAATTTAATCCCGAAAAACAAGACCCTAACTTCCAAGCTAAAACTTGCAAATGAGAGATGAACGTTTCTGAATACGATTTTTTTCGGCAAACCGATCGAACGAGTAATGAATGGAACAGTAGAGATAGCCCCGAGGACTGGATGTATCTGAGAGATCTGAGATTGGAAATCGGTGCATTCGAAACTGCAAACCTGAAAGCCGGATCGTGGTACGTTGGCGCGAAAGCAAAATTCTGGATGCCATATGATTACTATGAATACTACTCGTATACTCGTGTCGGCGACATCTGCTACTGCTATCTACTGTTACTACTCCACTACAACCTGCTATATAATCGTATATATAACTACAATATGTAATTTTCTACGTGTTTTCCTCTCTCTATCTCTCTCTATATATTATATATATATATATTCCTCCACCTATCTTTACATAAGTAACATTATATACAATATTATATATGAATATCGTGTACCTGTTGTTCTTCAGTTTTGGCTCGTTCTTCGTTTCTACGTTACAAGTGAATAAGATATTTCCTCTGATCCGTAACCGTATCTTCTCTATCTCTGTATCTATGTGCGTGTGTATTATGTGATTTTTTCGATTGAAATTATGTTTTTGGATTTTGATTTTGGTCTCATTCCCGATTCCCGAGTCAGCGGCCAAGCCCCCCCGTCCCCTAGCTATAGAATCTCTCAATCTGTGCGTAACAAAACATCGATCAAACTTTGTATTCTCTTGAACTCTTGTATTTCAGATATGGCCTTCAGTTTCGACTAAGCAAAGTACAGATAAACCAAAAACAGAACCAGAAAGATACAATACAATATTTTGTAATTTGTTAAGCCAGCCCCGAAAAATACCAAGAAACTAACACAGTTCAGGCACCATCAAAAACTCTACAACAAAATCGAAAAATATGAAACGAAATCAAAACGAAACCTCAGTTGTATACAAAACTAAACCAAAAAAAAAACAGCAAAAAACTAAAAGTTAAAAAAAAGAAAACAGAAAACCTCCGTTCGTTCATCTATCATGCTATCTATCAGCTAACCAAACCTCGGACTCTGCTGGGCGGGTGTGTGTTGGTTTTAAGAACATGAAACCTATTTTTTAACTAAATCCCTAACAACCTGCAAGTCTTTATAGCTCGTTCGCTCGCTCGCTCTATCTTCCAACCCGACAATCCCCAACCAAAAGTGTCAAATAGTTGAACAACTTGGAAACTACTTAGTTCGTAGCAAGCAGAAACTCTAGAGCCACCACCCCCACCACCCGCCGAAAACCCAATTTCCCAGCAAGAGTTTGACCCTCGCCCGCCCCCTCCAACGGAAATCTTGAGCCCAAATGTAGTTTGCCAATACGTTTTTTTTTTGTATCGAAATGTGTGTGTTTTTTATGTTTGACGAGCATGCTGCATGTCCTCTTCTTGACCCGAATCTTGACCGGAAACCTAGAGTTTAGTGTTTGGTTGCATTCTCCAGCGATTTCATGATAATCGATGTGTGTGATGTTTTGTGTTTGTTCGTTTGTTGGCTAGTGTTACACCCCCCAAAACCCTCAACCCTCAACCCCAAACCGCTCGCGTGTATTGTAGTTGTAACAAAAGTGCACCCAGTAATTACTATCAGCAATCCAAAAACCAAAAGTTGCGTCCCACCTATCAAATTTACCAAAGAAAATTCAAAGTTAACCGAATTTGGACTTTCAGCTTGACTAACAAATTTTATTGAAAATAATATTTATTCCTCTCTCTCTCTCTTTTTATCTCTTTCTCCTTCTTTTTCTTTTTTCTTTCATTGTCCCTCCGAAACTTACATACCCCGGACCACCACCAACACCTTCTATTTGTCCCCGCTACCACCCACCACCTTCTATCTATTGTTTCCGGCTATACAACTCCACCTATGCTATCCGAACTACTTCCTATCCGAACCGAAACTGTTAAACACTTTGCGTGTGTTGCGGGGGCTAACAACCAAAAGTTGCTCAACTTTTCGCAGGTCCATTGGGTGCCAGCATTGTGGCCATGAGTCCCAGGACCATGCTGGATCTGAATCCCGCCCTGGCCATGGGCAAGCCCTCTTTCCAGCCCCGATTTCCCACTCCCCTCGCCGCCACGCCGCCGCTGTCAAGTTTGGGCGTGGGCGTGGGCGGTGCCTCGGCGGTGGCAGGAGGCGAAGGAGAGGCTGCACCTGCAGCAACAGTAGCAGCACCGACAGTGGTGGTGCCTGTGCCCAGCATCGCTGTCTCCACGCTGGGAAAGGACTCGGGATACTCCACCACCACGACCACGGCGACCACCAACAGCGGCAACCTGGAGAGCAGCAAGAAGGCCTTCCTCTAAGAAATACAAAACTTAATCGCAAACAAAAAAGGCAGCCAATACTCAGCCACCTGATGTCTATCTACATATGTTTCCCTAGCCCCCCCTATAAGCAATATCTATTCGATATATCATAGCCTTCGCATACGTATATGGGTGTTGATCATAAAGGCCATATCATATTCTGTGTTTCACGCAATCGAATACCAAAACTAATGGAATGAATATCATATATTCAACTCGGAGATGGTCAGGGATTGAAATTATTTAATGTTACCGTCATATCAACCGATTTGTTACTGTTTTTAATGCAAATTGGTTACCTTTTAAGATCTTAGATCATCTGATTTTCCAAAAGCAATAATATTAATAAATTCGAATAATTTCGAAGGTGTTTAAGTTAGGAGAAAACTGTTTTACTTACGATCCTTACGAGCCATCTCTGTTCGATTAAAGTCCCTAGACTCAAAATTTATGTTAACCATATCATGGGCCATACCCCTCAATATCGAACCTATGCATAACCCTAGCTAAACTATAGATACTACAATTGCTGACGACATTGCATCGTTTTACCATCGAGAGCTAACCAAGACATACACTCACAAACAAATAAACGTTTTAAGCCGCAAGGAAGTGTTTTTACCTAACAAATACGAGTTACCAAAAAAGAAATGCAAGTGAAACGCAAATGCTTACTAACGATCCAATTTTTTACATAAGCCATAGGAGATAATTAATCGAAGGATAATGTATATAAACCTAGCTGCTTTACAACTCGGTTTGCCAGTTCCTTATGCGTTGTGTAAAGACTCGACCGGCCCCCAGTTCTTTTGGGGCTCGGCTCGACTCGGTTCGGTTTAAAAGCTTTAATTTGATGTATTTACAAGAACTCCAACTCGAACTCAAACTTAAACTCAAACTGTTGGAGAAGCTTTAGCAGTTGCCTAATTAAACAGAAACCAATCAAAAGGTACACACTCATATGTTCACAGAATCAGGAATGCGAATGCGAATGCGAAGAATTCCATTCGAGACAGCGGCACGTGTTTTAAATTAAACTTTTCGTCAAACTAAAAATAGAAAAAGGTGCAGACTTCTTCAATCAAAACATGCGAAGGCGAAAAAGTTTCCAAAGAAAGTTGGATGCTCGGGAAAACAAACGAGCATTTTCCAACTGTCGGCACTTTTCGCTCATCACTCACTCACTTACGGGCCGGGATTACACGGTAAGCTGAGAGGGAAACGCTTCTTACATTTTCCAGCCGAAAAGTCGGGTTGGGGCGTGGAAATTTCAACGGCTTAAATGCAAATTATTTCCATCAGATTTTGTTTGCCGCTCCTCCTCCTAGCGAAGGCAGAGCAAACAAAGAATCCTTTGCCGGTTCCGTTCAGTTTACTTGAATTTGCTAAAAAGTTTACAACTTGTTGTGGGCTTAAGTGGGCGATAAATAAAAAATTGAGTGGGAAAAAGGTAAATACAAGTAACATAATGTAAACCGACTCGCGTTCGCGTGGTTCTTGAAAACAAACAGGTATGGAAATTGTTTTCCCTTGATTTTTCCCTCGCAAGTCATTAGCTTATTCTCTTGTACATTTTGAATATATCTCTCAGCAAGCATTATGCCTACATATTTATAAGAATAAACATGATAATTGCTAATAAGAAAACATGGAACAAACGAACCAGCCGCTTGGCCAAAGCGACATTTCAAAACAAACACAAAATTGAAAAATTTGAAAATTGAATAATAAGCCGAAAATAATAAATTGATAAATTAAAACCTTAAGCAACATTGAGATCGAAAGAAGGGCAACAAATAAACGAAGTTTGCAAAACATTTGTTAAGTTTTTACAATGAACAAAGCATTAATAATAACTAAATTAATATTAATAATAAATATTTGCAAGCTATAGGAAAATGGATACAAACAATTGTTTATATCGCTTTCGTTTTCTCGCCTATGATTTCGAAACTGTTTTTTAATTGTATAGTTAAGCAAATTGTATACTATTTGAACTAAACAAAAACAAATTGTTCTCTCAATAATTCATGAACAACTAAATTTAAACAAATTATATATACATTTATATATATAATTGAACAAAATATATATATATGAATTTCAAAAAAAAAAAGAAATGCAATAAAGATCTATTGAACACCAAGCGCACGTTTGTGGTATTTTTTCGCTTATAAATTTTTATGGATGTTTAAATGTTTTTTAATTGGAATAAATAAACAACTGGCGAAATATTTTGCGGGGAATTTAAGAATGCTTTTAAATGGGGTAAACCTACATAGTAAATAATACATATAATGCAAATTAATAAAGGTTTCCAAGATCTAGGTTTTTAACTTAAGCTCTACTAGTGCGAGGTCTGTAAATAATTATCAATTAATTATCGGAAGTCTTATTGCTAAATCTTTTCCGATTTTAAATTAATCTTTTCTGCCAACAAAAAACAAATAACAAGAAACGCTGCAGTCGAGATTTATCAACAACGAGATACCATGTACCTATTTTTACCAGGTATTGACACTGGCAAAGTCCGTATCATCATTATTTATTGTTATGGCTAGATATATAAATTATTAACTGCAAGAAAAAATATTTATATCTCTAACTCTAATCATTTCGGAGATATAGAGAAATATGTTGGAGCAAATATATTTTTTTTTGCAGTTAATAATTTATATATCTAGCGCACCTAAAACAAAAAGAATTATGTGTCTAGGTCTTTTTATTTTTGAGATATTATCAAATATGTCGAAGAAAAAAACAGTTTTATGCAAATCACGAAGGCAGTAAGGGGCGTGATAAAGAATATTTATTATAGGGCCCTACGTTATAGGGCCCGAAATGCCTTCTTCTCCCTGTTACATGTTGTACATTTGCACAAACTTAATAACTTAATATAACTTAATAACTTTGTACCTTAAGGCCCATGGAATAACGATAATTGCTGGCTTACCAGTGGCTCTCAAACCGCCCAACTATTGTGTTGGTATTCCACCTTCACCGGAGCATTGGGAACACTTTATTGCCACTTTCGGCGTTTGTTTCGATTTCATTACCAAAATTTGTTGTTGCAATAACAGCTCAAACGCTCAGCCCAGCTCAGTTCGGCTCAGGAGGCCGTTCGGCAAACAAAACAACAAAATACCACAGAAACACCCAACACACAAAAAAAAGCAAACAAAATGAAACGTTTGGCCCCCGAGGGCCTGACCTTCAAACACCTCGCACAAAGACCCAGATAAAGTGGTGGACGAGCTTAATCCAGCCAAGTGCAAATCGGGTCTCAGCCGGAACACATACACTCCACTTTATTCCATTCACCTCTTTTTCGGCCTCCGGCGATGGTCCAATAAAGCGCTTCATTAACCACAGGCAACGCGTATAGTGTGGGGGGCAGCAACACTGGGGGATGACCCCAAAAGGGGGGAGGCTATCCATAGCTGTTAAGCTGCTGCCAATAAAAAGAGCAAAAATTCCGATGCTTAAACGAGGGATTCCCCTTCGTCCATCTATTTTCATCCTAAAACCAAAACCAAAGCCATTTTCCGTTGGCCCCAAAATCAACAGTTGGTTTCCGGGGGGGCGGCCACATTTTAGGGGGTTTTGGGGAGTCCATTGCACAGATTTTCTCTTAAACCATTTTTTCCCCTTGCACTATGCCTCGAAAGTTGATTCAGTCTGCTGGGGTGAACTAATAATCCATGAAATTTCAATTACAAGTCAAAAATTATACCCGAGGAATGTCAACCCCAGCACTGCACCGCCCCCTCTCTTTCTCCCGCAATCTCTCCCTCTCTCTTTCCCCGAGTCACTGAAAGCTTTTGCTGTTGTTGTAGTTGTTGTTGTTGTCATCTCTTTGGCTGGAAAAATAACATGGTTACTATATATTTTTGCCGACAACTGGCTGAGTTTTCCAGTTTTGGTTTTTGTCGAGTTTTCCACTTGGTCTTTCGGAGGCCTGGAAAAAGCTCTCGTTCTCTTTCCCTCTCTCTTTTTCGCTTGGGAAATCCTCAATGGAGCTTCCACTCTCTTGTTTGCTCTTCCACTTGCGATTTTCCACTCGCTTTTCTCCTACGACTATTTGGCTATTTTGCATTGCTGCTCCGCCAAAAGAAAGCCTTCGCTCTCCATGGATGGAGAGACCTGTGACGGCGGCGGGTGGCAGGGGCAGGTGGTGCCGCTGAAGGGGATGCGGGGGTGGCTGCCGCCGGTCTGGTCTCTTGCCTGCCTGTTTCACTTGGCCAAAAGCGGCAGTTTCAGTTGAATTTTGACTGCCCAACGAGCAAGTCTCTCCCGCATCTCTCACCCGCGAATCCGCGAATCCGGTCGGTCGGTCGCTGCTGCTCGGTCGCACTTGCTCCGCCGCATTTCTCCGCCGCATTTCTCGGTGTCTCCTCCAGTGTTCGATGTGACAAAATTTCCACCACCCCCACTCCCGTAAAAAAATCCCAAAAAAATAAAAAAAATACAAGAAAATTTACAAACCAAGACTGGCCGGCCACAAAGGAAAAGTCACTTGTGAAAATATAAATATAAATTCCTGCGTCAACTGTCAACTGGCGGCGGCATTTTCCAGCAGCGCAATGTTGCTTCCGTGCATTCGGCGATTTTAGGTTCGTTGCTTTTCCCGTCGCCTTGTCGCTTGGATTTTCGGGGAGGGGAGAGGGACTTTTTCCTATTTTGAATATTAAAAGCCAAGTGCGAGGACGGACATCAATAGCAGCAATGACGCTGACAGTTTTCCCGACCCAACCGTTGCCGTTGCCGTTGCCGTCCTCTGCCTCTGCCCCCACAGGTTTTCCTTTGCCAGCGATTAAGACCAGTCAAAGTTGTTGGCCGTTGCCTGGCGACGGCAGCGTTTACAAGCCAAGAGCTGCCGATGCCATAGCCGCTGCCTCTGCCGATGCCATGCATTATACATAAGCTCTGGTAGTGAGAGGTCTGCACGGGAAGAAAATAAGGTGAAATAGTTGTTGCCGGGAGACGCCACGATTTCCCGGCCTTCAAGCAGCTCTCGCCAGTGATATTCCACTTCAAAATAAGCCTACAACCACATCAATTATTGGCCCTAATAACCCTTTAAATGGGCCATCCTTGGCCACATTTAATTTATGTTTAATCAAGTTCGGGACACAGCATATTTATCATCACTATCAACATAATTACCATGCAATTTGTATCGCAAATATGCACAACACATGCCCAGAGGTGTGGCGCTAAATGCTAACAATTGTTTTGCATTCTTTAAATTGCGACAAGCCTTGTGACATGTGTTTGGGGCTGAGGACAAGGCAAATACGAATACGAGCCGGAAAAGTTAATTTTGTTGCTGAGAACAAATAAGCCAGCAAGTGCAAACACACCTACGAGGATCTAACGATGTTAACATATACGCTCATGTTTGTTTTAATTTTTTGTTGTGTAAAGAAAAGCTGGAAAAGTAGGGGGCGGCGTGGGGGGCAGAGGCGAGAAAAGAGGAAATAGGAAAGTGTGCTGGTCCCCAACTAGATTAACTATGAGCCGGAGCTTTTATTTTTTGAATCTTTATTATTAGCCGGGCACTTGGCGCCTCCAAGCCAGCTCGTCGGGATATACATACAGAGTCGTTCGGGGAGTCCCCCTGGATATTCGATATTCGATATTGGACATTGCACATTGGACACGGGACACGGGACACTTCTGCCGCACGTCGCCGGCTTCGTTATATATTAATGACAATTTCCCTGACAAATATTGAATCGATTGTAATGGGCAATTGTGTAACTGGATGGCGGTTAGTCAGGAGGGGGGTTATGCGAATAATTGCGGTGGTGCACTTTGGTCGCCGCAGAATGGAGACGGAAATGCGAAACAGGTCGTTTGCGGGATTACCTTGAATTGATTAAGATATCGGGTTAATGGCAATAAGGGGATGCTGGGATTTCGGCAATTTAATAGCCCTCTACATGTGCATTGAATTCATTATAAACCCGAGCCAACTGTGTGCAGGAAACTTGAGACTCCCTTCAAAAGAGCTGACATTTAAATTTTCCTTTAAGCTGCCGCAAACTTTTAGAAGCCATGCATACACAATTGCCAAGTGTTTCACCTGAAAAAGTTTCGCCCAAGGCTGTTTAATCATTAATGTGGTGAGAAACATTTAAACAAACTATGCAAATGCTTGCAGCAACGGCAAAAGTTGGCAAATATATTAGGTTGCTTGTCAAATTGTTTCCGCTGCTGTTTGATTGTTTTTGCCTCGAGAAAACCAAGTATTCTCGCATTACTCTATTGCAAATTCAACCAAGTTTCCGCACTCTCAAGACCTTAGAGGAGTAGGATTAAATCCCGTGCTTGCCAAACTCCCGGAGTGACAACCTGACAATTACGGGGAACGGCAACCAGGACCGACACTGATACCGAATAAATAGCAAGCAGACTTTATTCCGCAAAAGTCCCGGCTGAGTAGCGACTAAAAACCCGACAGAGTTCGAGGGGGGCAAATGGGGCAAGGAAACTCGCGGAAAACTGTGGCCCAGCGGTGGGGAAGAAAAAAGGAGCACGGAAAGGTATCCGCCGGGTCGGCGGGCCGAACCGAACGTTTAGCGCAATTCTTTGGTTAATTTTTTATGTGATTACCCCAGCAGGCTGCCAGCTGGCGGGCGGCAAGCTGTAATTGCATTTTAATATTGATGATATATTGATGGCGTGTGATGTGAACCGATGTGTGTGAGCGCTGCTCCGAGCTTTGCCTGCCGCGCGCTTACTTCATTTATGAAATTTACATTTATTTCATTTAGTGACAGGCCACCTTTCGGTTTTGATTAACGCCGTTCGGTTGATTGTTTCGTTATTTGTCCGGGGTCGGGTTGCGGGTCACGTGCAGCGGGATCAGAGGTCACAGCGCGGGCCAGGGCATTTTACGGCATTTTACGGCATTTTCCGGCTGCTTCATTTGCATAGTTTGTTGTCGCCTCTCGTATTTGGCGTTCCGCTGTTGACACTTGCCGCCAGCTGTGGCAACAAGCGCGAACGGTAGCGCAAGGTGAGCAGCAGGAGTGTTTGTCAAAAATCAATTGAACGGTTAAGTGTCAGGACACTTCACACGAAATTTTCCACTTGCCTTGGCACTACACCAACAAAAAATCCATGTGCAGGGCCTGATTTCTGCTAAAACAAGTAGAAACGCTGACAGACATCAACCTGAAGCAATCAGTTCTTTGAAAATTGCACAGCCGAAAAGGAGCGTGGAAAAAATGTAAAAATCACATATTCTGCGTATATGCTAAACGCACATGAATCAAAAAGAATTATGTCTCCAGCTACTACCATTTCTGAGATATTGCTACATATGTGGGCGAAAATACGGTTTTATGCACATTATAAAGGCGGTAAGAGGAGTGACAAAAATAATATATCAACTCAATTTGCGTAGGCATATAACGGACATAAAGCAAAAAGAATTACATCCCTAGCTCTTACCATCTCGGAGAACGAAATCTAAATACAGAGAGACAGACAGCCTCCATAGGGTAAATATTGCCCAAACCTAATATTCCATTTGTACCTTAGGTTACATGGTATAAAAAATACCTAAAATACTTCACCAATATTGTTCTGAGAATTGTATGACTTACCATTTGTGGCAACATATATGACTCCGACAGGCTATTAGCTTTTTATAAATTTCGGCAAGACATGGGTTTCCCCCTTTTAGTTGAGGTGTACTTCTACATTCCATTTCCATTTGCAATATTAAATTTGTGTCGAAGGATTCGTCCTCTGCCCCTGCAAAACTTCGCACAAAATGTGAGCCCACCCCCACAGCACTTTTATCCCCGTTCCCCCCCCAAAACAAATGCATTATTTTTGTTTTCCTTGTCCCTGGCACTCACCACTCGAATAACAAGTTCATTTCGAGTCCTGTAAACAATGGATTCCATCACAACAAAATTCGTATATGTCAATCGAAAGTATTTCATTTCATTTCATTTCGTCGCTCCGAATCGGGGTCTCCTCAAAAATTGTTTGAAACAATTCCGGGCCCCGGATTCGAGGACGTGAGCTGGGACTGGGACCTTTTTCCCCCGGTTTGTTTACAATTGGCTTATCTCAGATTTGTCTATGGATTTCTATTACACTGAAATGGATATTTTGCGATGCTGCCGAACGCCAGAACATGCCAATTATTTATTGATTAGGTAGACATTAAGATTTATCTTTCACAAGGACCCGACCAAAAATAAAAACAAAAGCCAAAGGGGACAAAAGCGTATCGGAATCCTAGGAGTGACCTCCGATTGTGGGAGAAAGCTATCGAGTCGAGTGCCCTGACCTTTCGACAGAAATTTCCAATTTGAAGCAATTTGCGAGTTGCTGGCGCTGGCAAAACTTTTCTCGGACAAACTCTAATTAGATGAGAGTCATTGGCATAAAGTGAGGATAATTTGCATATTTCTGGAAAATTCACGAAACATTGAATAAGACTCTCCCGCTAATTTAGTGACTTTAAAAGTTTTAAGTTGTTAGAAGTATGCTAATGAAGACACGGCCCGCGAACTTTTGCCTATCGCATTTTTCAGCTTTCAATGGATTAACTTTTGGTCTTTCTCTCTCTCCTCCTTTATGTTACATCTATTACACGGTTCAGCTTTCAGCTTGATGAATATTGAAACTGGAGTTTTTGGGGAAATCCCCGCACAATAACAGCAAGCACAATCGGTGTTAAATTTCTCACTGCCTAAATATATAGTTACCGGGCTGATTGATACATTCAAAGGCAGGGCGATGAAGCCAATTAAACGAGACGAAGACGTTGAGCGAGGATGCTTTGCATAATTCTGAATAATTGCGTTGAATAAGAGATTTAACGAATTTAGTCGCTCGGAAGTTTGTGATTGCTAATTGTATGTTAATGAAGATGCGCCATGAACTTTGTCGGAGGAATTTATGCGCCGCGCAAAGGAACATCTTGGAGTTATCGAAATGTTTCGTTGTGACTTCAGTTTGGTACAGTATTTGAGGGATATTTTTATTCATTGCCCGTTAATTGACGTATCCTTCTTGACTTGTTTGCCCACAACAAGGCCCGCAAATTTCGGCACCCTCTCAAGGATATTAATTCTCAAGTTTCTGTAGCTTGCTTAAAGTCACGGACTCCCTGCTGTGTTTAAACCAATTAGTTTGAATAATTTGTTGGCGCTTGTATCATTTATAACCCGAAAACTTCTTAATCAAGCCGCACAAACCGCACAAGGTTTTCCCCAGGCTTCCTGCCGTTTTCTCGGCCTTTTCGTCCGCCCCCCCTGACCGAATCCCTAAAAAGGCATTGTTTAATTGTCCTTCTGTGCGTTTTCTTCTCCAACTTTTCCGTAGTTTTCCCAGCTCGGCAAAAAATTTCGGGGCTTAATCCCAAGGGGAGCTCCAGTGGCTGCTGGCCAGTGCATCCTATCTTAAGCACATCCAGGAACGCATTGACAGCCACTTGATGCTGCCTTTGAGCTGCGCTTTGGAGTTCGGAAAGCGTTTCGGGTTTTTCTATCTGCGACTCTCAACTGTGGCCCTCTGGCAGTTTATGGCTTGCAAATCCTTTATGATTTAGTAGTGTGTCACCCTCGCTCCGGGAAATCCCACTCAGCTGTCACATAAACCGATTAAACTTTGAGCAGCTTATGCATTTTGTATCTGTCAGCTATCTCGTATCTGGCAAATGTGCAGCTCTAAGCAACCGAACTCCGACACCCACTCCCACACCCACTTCCAATGCTTCTCGTAAACGTATTTCGATGTCCATAAACTGCAAAACGTCTCTCCATTAATGGTCGCAAATTTGTTGTCCAAATTCGAGATCCTCACCCCCCTCCCCCGTCTTGTAGCCTTTTTGGCGAATGTTTTTGCAATTATCATTGCCTTGATGGCTTCTGCCGCTTGGGGTTTTCCTCTACTACTCACTCGTTCACTCTTCCGCTCGACAGACCCGCAAATAAACATGCAAAAGTTTTCCCTACGATTTGTTTATTATTTCTTCCTGCTCTGTGAAGCTTGATTTTGAGGCAACACTCAAGCTCCGGCACTCAAGCTCCTGCTCTGCTCCTGCTCATCAACTGGCTGCCCAAGGAGCAGAATAATTTTAATGCAGAATAATAAAATAAGGGGTATTACACATTTATTGTGCAACTGGCAAAGGCAGAACAAAGGCCGTGAAGGACATAATGGAAAGTGGCACAAATGTAAAAGAATTCAAAGAAGCTGGCAATTCCGGGACATAAATGCGAGTAGAACTCCAGAAAATCCTTTTGCAATGTTTTCCCTTAAATGTGCGCGTACTTTGGCAAAGAAAGGAGCTTATCTTCTAATTGAAAATTATTAATTTGAATGCGAGTAAAGTAAAGTGAAGCGCACGCTGGCGAAACTTTATACAAATAAAATTCCATTGTTCGGCTCGAGTGCAGAGGAAAAGCTTTTCCGCCAAAGATTGTAATTAAGCCCTCTTCTGCTTGCAAATGCTTACATATTTTATGTAAAATAGGATGTTTGATTTTATTAAAAGCCATCCAGGGATTAAAAGGAAACTATTTCGCTTCATCACAAACTTTCCCGACTTTCACCTGCAGTGTAAAACCTTCTTCGTTGTGCCATTGAAACTTTTTCACTTTGGTTCTCAACAAATTTCAGTGATTATTTCTCCTTGTGCCCGGGTGCCATTCCCCTAATTTATTATTCAATTAAAGCGGCAAAAAGTAAACTTTAATCGCAGAGCAGTCATCAGCAAAAGGCCCCAAAAGGCCGAAAAAAAAACAAGAAAATTTATATATACAAAGTCGTGCATACAGGAGCACTTGAACACGACCACACACGCAGAGATTGTCTGTGCGAGAACAAAATAAAAATAAATATGAAAAATCGTGCGCCAAGAAAATTGCAGCAAAAATTTGTGTGTTGCTTTTGTTCGCCATTTTATTTGGCTCACAATTTTTTGTGCTCTCTGATTTTTGCCCGTTCGTGCCGAAGTTGTTGTAGTTTTTCATCGCTGCTGCTGCTGCTGCTGCACTTGGTTGTAATCGATTAAGAGTGCATGTCAAACTGTGCGTGCGCTCGCATTTTTTAATGGGCTGCTAAAAACAACAACCAAACAGCCAAGCCAGTGCGAAGGAAATCATAAAAATACAACAACAAGGACCAAATATAAGCTCGACCGCATTAACATGAAAATGTGCGATGAAACAGCAACAACAATAGCAAGAGCAGCGATACAAAACAAACAAAAAAAAAAGTAAACCCCCTCAAATGAAAAGCGAACAAAATTTAAGTGCAGGCAAAAAAAGAATCAAAATATATATACTATATATGTGTGACGGCGAAGGAAAGCGAAAAAATATGACAAAATTTACGAGCATCGCTCGTTCCTCATATTTGTACATACCAGACTTGCCATAAGCCTTGTAACCCCCCTCGCTCCTTCTCTGCAGTGTCACTTGCCAACATTTACTGCCAAAATATTAGGCATTTTGTTGGAAAATGGGAAAATTAGTTGCATGAAAGTTTATGTTTATGTTTAGTTTACACGCATTTTAGAGCCACAAATACTTTATATGTACTACAGCAATAAAGAGGCTATAAAATCGGACATACCATAAATAATACACAGGGGACGGCAATGGATTAAATCTAAAAAAGAAATGTTAAGAATATTGAAACCTGCAATCTTATGAGGGTTTTGATATTTTATTATTAGGTAAGACTTAATATTTACGTGATTTTGCAACTGTCTTCCCATCTTTCTTAAACCATCTGTACAAAAATGTTTAGTTTGCTTTCAGTTTACACCCATTTTAGAGTATGATAAGCCCTGAAATATTTGTAGTCTAGCAATAAAGAGGTTATAAAACGGTCATACCATAAACAGTAACAGGGGACGGCAACGGTCAAAAATATTATGAGGGTTCCAGGTATATTATTAAGTTCTACATAATAAAACCCTGATTTTTTAAACTATCTGTACAAAAATGATTCTTTTACAGCAAAAAAGAGGTTTTAAAATCGGGTATACCGTTAATAAGAGGGCCGCAATGTAAATTTTGAAATTTGAAACCTGAAATCTCATAATGCTTACAGAAGAACCTAATTATTTGGTAGTATCTGTAGAAAAGCAAAGCGAAATATCCATATTAAAGCTGAAGAGTGATGATGATTTGGTGATTCAGTATAAGAGATATATCCCCAGTGGAAATTCTTGGGGAACTTTACATTATTTTGACCGCAGCTGTACTTCCCCATCCATCGTTGTGCGACTCTCCGTTTGGGGCCACTGTGGTGACGCTTCCTCGTGTGCCTTGTTTTTAGTGCTTTGGCACGTAATGGGGTCGTTTCACAAGCCCAGCCTTCTGCTCTTCTGCTCCTTCAGCGCCTCCCAAACCCATCCAACCACCCAACCCCACCGAACCACACTCCCCGCCTTTTGTGTGGCGTCTGTTGTTGTCGTTGGTTTTGGTTTCCATTTTTTTTTTTTGGTGCGTTGTTGTCGTTGTTGCTGTTTGCATGCCGCCTGGTTTTCTTTGGCTCCTCCAAAACTCATCGCTTGCCACTTGTGTGCCATATGACGATGATGAGATGAGCGCCAAGCTGAGTTGAGCTTAGCCGGGGCGCTGAGCTACGAGCCACGGCAGGGCACGGCACGGCACGAGCTGGGCTGGTCCCCCAACTAACTGCTAAGTGAATGCCTGGGCCGGTCTAAAATGGCACTCGAAGAAAAGTAACTGTTTCAGAACATATTCTCAGAGTACTCGTATTCCCAACATTTCCGCCCGCCCGGAGTAGAACTCAAAGATTAGCTTGTAAACTCTGGTTATTTACGAGGCCACTATCAATAGGCAAATAAATGGAGGACACTTTGGCTAAATGGATATCACTTTCATCTTAATTGTTCCATCAAAACGGTCAATTGAAATCCGGATTCCGGATTGGATACTTTGTTCAGCCATTTGGCTAAAAGGCGCCAAAAAAAACAAAGTTGAACAACTTTTGGGGGGCAAAAAAATGTTATCGTTTTCATTGCTTTTATCGGTAGTTTGAATTTTTTCAATTCATGGCCATTTGTTGGCTTTTTTACAACTTGTATTCAGGTTGGGTTTTCGGTTTGTGGATACCTTTTTGGTTCAGTGAGATCTTGATGCTAGGTGACGGTTTTCCCGCTGCAAAACTTATGCTCCCAGCCACCACCACAACCCGTCCCCTGTTTCCGTGAACTGTCCGCACTTATCACTTGATGATGATGCCAACTTGGCGAGCCACGTCTGGTTGTTGGTTAGGTTAACTCTGCCCTGCTCCAGAGCGGAGTGGTGTGGTGTGGTGTGGTGGATGGCGGCACTTCCACTTCCACTTCCACGTCCACAGTACTTCCCACTGTTTGATGTGATATGAAGAACCGATTAACGACATTCAAGTCCCTCGGAACGAAGTCTTTTGCCATTTCTGTCCCTTTCAAGCGGCTGGCTGTTGGCAGATTTGTGGAAACCACGAAAGCAAATTACGTTGACGACGAGCATCATTTTCCACTTTATTGAATTACCCCAAAACGGCAAATATAGGGGCAGATGGAATTGTGCAGGAGCCGGAGTACGAAAGGAACTTCGGCAAAGGAAGCGACCTGGCCACAATGTGTGCCGGAGTATTTCTGCCACGAAAATTGGACTTTTTTCGCTGGCTCGTTGGATGTGTCCACAGGAGCAGAGCGATTCCCTGTGCCAGATAAACAGAATTTCAATTTAAAATAATTTTATATTTTCTTTGGCAATTTCTCCGGTGGCTCCCCGGCTGCTCCCTGGCTGCTGCTCCCTGTCACATTTTCCTGCTGCCTTGGCATAATTTTAGGGCACTGTCTGTCTCGGAGGCAATGTCTTTACTTAGCCTCAGACATAAAGAAGTTATCAGCATGGCGTTTATGGTTTTAGCTTCGAGGGGTGCTCTCCTCCACAGGGGGTGTGGCGGTTGGAGCCGAAAGCCAGGAGTTTTCCAGGGGGGATCCTATCTGCAAAACCCAAAAACGCCTGTCAGTCAGTCATTCAGTCATTCAGGCATCCAGGCATCCCGGCAGTCAGTTAGTCATTGAGTTTTCCCTGATGCCTTTCATTAGCCGCGTAAAACTCGACGACTGCCAGTCGCTTTGTTTAACTTTTTGTTAGCCGGTTTCTTGTGCGTCTGTTTGTTTTTTTGTCACAATTTTGATGAGCCCATCACCTACACAAAACCGGGCATACTCTGCACAGCACAGGACCCTGTACATATAAAATCATATACTTTTATATACAATACTTATATACATAATCGTCATTGTTATGCGTATTTGTGGCACTTTCGCTAGACACCCAACTAACGTGGCAACTTTGGGGGGAACAGTGAAGCGAGCAGGCGGGTAGGCGAGTGTCGGAAAATTGGCAAATTAAATCATCCGAAAGCCAGCGAATTTCGGTAATTTCATTGGTAGCATTTACGAGTCACCAAGCAACGCGGAATTAATTAACAAATTGAATTTAAATGTGGGCATTGAAGAGATTTATGATTCGATTTATGGTCCAACTATCTGACAAACAAGCGTGCTTTTAATATGGTATATCGGTTCATATATCAAAGATGAAATTTATTCAATATACTTAAACTGAGTAGTTTAAGTTATTTTATAAATCGTTTTAATAAATAGTGGCAACTTTAAACTAGTAGGATTTGCTCAAATTATAACTTAATTTAATATGGATTCAGGCTTTATAAAGTTATGCCAAGATTTAGTGAAAATTTAAGAAGATTGACCTGAAACTATTTGGCTTTTGATAACTGAAATTTCCTATTGAAAATACGAGTATAACCTATTCTTTTAGAAGCAAGTTCGTTAGCACTATCTTCAATTTTACAAGAAACTACCAAATTGAACCCCTCAGAACGATATGCTTTTTTTGTTTTCCTGGTAAACAGTATGGCTTTTAATATCGTATAGAGGCCGCCTTAAACTAGTCACACATGTTTCAATAAAACTTTAATTAAATATGAATTCAGGCTCTATAAATTTATTCCAATATTTAAAGAAAATTGAAGAAGACTGAGTTTAAGATTCTAAATAACGAAAATAACACCCACAGCCCTTGGCCATTGAATATATAATTCATTATTTTAGGAGAAATTGCTTGAATTTTGAAAGGATCTGCCAAATTAGAGCCCTCCGAATGATTTGCCTTTTGTGTTTTCGTGGCAAGGAGACCACTGTGCCTTGTCAGCTGCATTCCGTTTCCCAGGGGGAGGCCGTCCTGGCTGCGTGCTTAAAAGAGCATTGCCCGCCGGCATTATGTTTTGTGTCAGCACTAAAAGATGAAGGCAACCGAGGCGGCTGCCGCAGCGGCGGCTGCGGAAAAGCGGGGGAAACCGGGGGAGGGAAATGCGAGGGAAATAAGGGGACACAGTGGCGGCATTGCACGTACATTTGTGGGTTAGCAGGCCTTTCATCCTGGCTGCTCTGCTTTCGCTCTAAGTTGGCCATGTTGACTATGTCATTTGCTAATTTAGCACAAACTGTTTGAGTCTACTTGGCCTAGCCACACTGGTTCAACTTGCATTTGCCGAAAGGTCAACAAAGATTGCCCGGGACACATCCAAAGCAAACGAACATTAATTAACCAGGCCAACGGCTCAGTTCAGTTCGGTTTGGTTCGGTTTGGTATGGATCTGGGGATGGTTGGGAAGGCAAACACGTATCCTAGGGAATGTGAAGAGTCGTCGGGCTTTAAGGATGTCAGGCACACATGCACACTGCCGGCCAACCGAATAATAACCATCAAAAATTCCATTCATACCACAGAGAGCCATTCATAAGTTTGCAAAGCTTTAGTACTTAATGGATTTCTCACTTTTTTTCGTCCGATTTTTGCCTTTGTTCTTCATTGTTGGCATGGAGAGAATTTTTAGTAGTGCAAGTAAAATCAATTTGTAAAATTTGAGCAAAATGTTGTCGAAAAGATTGATGAGGTTGTGCGGGGCGGGTCGCTGCAAGTTGCTGTTGTTCGTTCCCATTCTTGTGGCAGGCGGTGTGGAGCCGGGAGGAATTCTGTGGCAGCTTCATCAGAGCCCTAATGGCGAGCTGTCTGGCTTGCCTCCGATTCCGTGCCACATCCAACATCCCGCCGGACCATCGATGAGCTTGACAGAGACTAACGTTTGCTCGTCACACACGTTGACACATTGTTAGTCAAACAAAAGATTTCGCATGCTAATTCGATTCCCCGTCCGTGGCTAAGACCCCATACTTTTCCTCTCCCACAGTTTTATTTTATTTTGGTATTTGGAAAGCCCAGAAGCCAATAATAAAACGGTTTATGTGGGTCACAGTTGCACGGAGAGAAAAGCGTCTCCAAATAAACGGGGCCCTTTGCTATTTAGGCATCTTTTTGCCACCGTTATTGGCCATAAATTCGAGCATCCGTATGGTCTTTTAATGAATATTTACGGGCTTGAATGGCTTCGACAAAGCGATAAATAATAAAACTGACAAAGCGGTCAATTGGGGCAAGGCACTCTCTCATATGTTATCATTCGTTTCTGTTTTTTTGCTGCATGTTATTAGCCAATCAGGACCCTAAGTTCTGGGTTTTTTTCTCTGTGCCGTCTTAACTGCAAAGCTGATGTTGATAAAGCAAGGCGCACGACTCAGGAAATTTGTTGCGAGTTTCACTCCGCAGGCCGGAATGCCTTGTAATTTTCATTGTTTTTAGGCCCGGCCGAAACGAGATGAGGCGATGCTTGACTTCCGCCCTTCCGTTGCCGCTGCCGTTGCGTTCATCCCTTTTCCGTTTCTGGCCCCAATGTACGGAAGTGTCGTTCCCGAGCTAAGAAGGGCTTAACTTTTTCCTTTATGATGCGGCTCACGCCTGCCAAAAGATACAGCCCCGACACAATCTCGGGCCCAAACCGCCACCGATTGGTGGGCGGTGTGTGTGCGGTTAATTTTTGAGGTCTCAGCAAGGTTAGCATTAAAAATGTATATCGAAAATAATATTAATTTTAATGTCTGGCTGACGCTAACGGCAAAACCTAATTACACTCGTGATGGCACTTTTGAGTTGGGTCCACACAGCAGCTCCCAGCTCGCAGCTCGCCGCCACAGCAAAATCCCATCCATGCAACCATCCATCCATCCCGATAAGGACGATCCCCCATTTTAACGCGATTATTTACGGGAAGCACCCTTTCAAATTGGCTTATTGGGGACACCGTTTTAATGCCGTGTACGGTTCAATTCGTAATTTGGCTAAAAACATAAATCCATTAGCCGACGCTGCAAAACTCTTGGACATAAAATATGCGCAAAGTTCCACCAGACAGAGCAAGAAATGGTCAAGTTGAAAAGTTTCCCACTTGTGTTTCTCGTTTTTTTGGTGGGGCAAACTGGGGGAAAGTCTGCAAACTAAATGAAAAAGTATTAATATATCCTTTTGCCCCTGGCTGCATTGCAAATTATTTTACCCAGGGGATGGCCCGAAATTTCTTTGGACGGCAACAGATACACAAGGCACTTGTGTATCCCAAACACAGAAAGTCATCAAAATTCGTACCCTTTTTCTGGCTTTCTGGCAAGGCGGCGGCCAGAAAGAATAAAAGTTGTTAATGCATATGGCAAAAGAAATGGAAACAAACCCAGATCGGTGTCAGTGTGTTCTGGCAAACAGTTTCGATCCAGGCCGGGCGCAAAAGTTGTTTTGGCTCGCAATTGTTTGGGGCATTGATTCTGGCCAACATCTGGTTATTGTTTTGGTAACTGCAAAACTTTCTGCTGCACACTTCGAAGATGAATGTTCAATTTTAGTTCAGAGTTTTCTGAGCCGCACAGAGACCTGGGGTTATCTTTGCAATTAAGCAATTTCTTTAAAGGTGTGTTTCTTGATTAAATCAAGTCCAGAGCTAAGCGCAAGCTTGGCATAAAAACAAGTAGAAACGCTGTAGTGGAGATTTCTCGACAACGAGATACCATGTACCTATGTATTTGACTGTATCTTTATTATTTATTGTCGGATCTTTGTAAAACTTGGCACATGGCTAGATATTACAATTATAAGCTGTAAGCAAATATATTTTTGTATATTTTATAACTATTTCGGAGATTTTTACAAATACGCAGGAGAAGTTTCGTTTTTTTTGTAAATTTCAAAGCCGGAAAGGGGCGTGATTAAAATTTAAAGACTACATATTCTGTGTATATAATAATCGTAAAAAAAGTAAAAAGAATTATGACTCTAGCTCTTACCATTTTGGAGAACGGCGAGTTCTTACATACAGACGGACAGATGGACATGGATAGATCATCTCGGCTGTTGATCAAGAATATATATAATTTATGGGGTCGGAAATGACTTCTTTTGTTGCATACATTTTCACAAACTTAGTATACCATTTGTACCTTAAGGTGCGTGGTACATATAATTATCAATCCGATTTAGTACCCTGCTAAGTATGCTATTAAAATAAACCGAGTTGCGTTGACCTAACCGTTTTTATTTCAAGATAAATCATTTAAGAGCATTATCCTTTACCACTTTGGCGACTGCAGCGACAATTTAACACAACGACTCCTCTTGATCCCAGTGGGCCGGGAATTATTTAAAAATTTTAACTGCCGCATAAGCTCTGCGCGCAAGTCCCGCTGTTTTGGGCCAAATAAGAAAACTGTAATTGGAACACGGCCACCGCAAACAAAGTTGCCGACGTCGTTTTATTATCTTCGCTTCTGGCTCCGCGCTTTTTATTTTATTCGAGTATAAGGGCGTTGATGCTGTTTATGTTTATGTTTATGCTGTTGCTGGTGCTGTTGCGCTGCTGCTGCTGCCACTGATGTGGCTGCTTATGCCGGCGCACTGCTGTTCGCATATTGTCGTGTGTTTATTACAATGCAAAGTGCAAAAAAGGCGAGACAAACTAAAATGTGAAACCCCGAGGCAATATGATACCCATTATCTACCAGCCGGGGCGACAAACTCCAGCACGACGGCAGCCCTACACCACACCACACCACACCACACCGCACCACCACACACCGAAAAACGTCAGCGGGAAAAGTTTAAATAAATTTTATGTGGCCGAGGCCATCGCTTTTCCCCATCACCCGATTATGCCCTTTTTTTCTGCCCCTGTTGTGGCTCGCTTTTTGGTGCAGGACGTCGCTGACGATGCTGGCGCATATGTTTAATCAGCAAAGTAAACCGAGCAACCCGAGACTGACCCGGCATCCAGTTAAATCTCACCTTCTGTCCACTGGCCCCAAGCTCACTCCACACGCCCCCTTGGCCCACAGAAGTTGGCCCTTTTTTTGACACGACCACGCAGATTTTGGCTTCCAGGCGAGTGGGTGGCTTACAGTGTGTTTCAGCAGCTTATGGCCAAAACAATGGGAGAAAAAGCGTTGCCAATGTTACCATTTTCAATTATAAAATCAATTAAAATAGGTGCCAATTTCAGTTGATGGCAAATAGAAAGGCAACTTTATAATTTGCAGGCAATTAAAAACTTTTAATGAACAGCAGTTTAAATTATTTTATTTCAGAGACCGCTCTAGTTAGCAATTGCTTTGAATTCTTTTAATTTGAATACAGATATTTAAGAAAATTCATATGGAAATAATAGGTATTTATGTCCGTTTGTCCTTTCGTCCGCCTGTCCGTAGATCTTGATAGATTTAAAATAATTTATGCAAATTGTAATATCCCTCTGCTCTGTCAAACAACTCAACTCCGAGCGTGCGGATTTGATCCCTTAGAACCCAAATCAATTCGATATTATATTAATTATTCAGCTGATGCCGTAGCTCACCACATTTAATTAAAATCACCGCCCGAATCCCGGCGAGCAGAACTAGTTTGCATTTATTTGTTTACCCTGCTTGACGGCCGAGCCGGCGGCCACTTCATCTCGATTAAAAGTTAATCCCGTCTGCCACCTGTCAGCTGTCATACAATTGCGAAACGGACTGCATAATTTTGACTGCAGCATAAAGTTGGTCGAGTCAATGACCAGTTAAGTCAACACTTCGTCTGCCGGGCACAAGGTGTGGGGTCAAGGGGTCAAAAGTGCGAGGCGAGGCGAGTGCGAGTGCGGGTCAGTGGGCCCCATATTGCAATCGTTCGCATTATTGCCAACACTCTCGCATATTAATATTGCATTTTAAAGAACCTCAAATTGCGCTGACTGCGCGACCGAGGCATATTTGCGGCCATATATTCCGCAAGGACATTTAAGGATGTTATTGCAGCGCACTGAAACGCGGCAACAAAGGAAACCCAAAAAGCTGTGAAACATCCGCGTCCGAATAAAGTGCAAAAACCGTATTTCTTTTCTGCTTTGTAAAATTTTACACCGAACATTTTTTGGCGTGGAATTTTCAGGGGATGTGGAAAGCCTCAGGTGACAAGCAGGAAAAATATTTTGGCACATTTTTTTCTATCCCTGGGCGAGTCAATCCAACCCCTTCCGTTGAATATTGAAAGGTAACAATATATTTTTGAACTTTCAAGTTTTTCATCATTTTTCTATTGATGGTTTCTCTAAGCTTGGTTGTTTTTAGTTGGCTGAATATTTTACCTGCGGCTACTCACAAGTTTTCGTTGTAGAAGTAAAACTTTTGTACCCAGAAATGACTTTGCATTGGCGCGAAATAAATTAACTTTTTGGCCAATTCAAAAACATGGTTTCCTTATACTTTGGCAGTTTTCTTAAGGTGTAAGCTTTTGAGCTCCTGGTTTTTCCGTGCAGTACAACGGATAACATAGGATATCGTTATGTATGGCTTGTTTGCTTTCTCTGCCACAATGTTGTTAAATTTTATGCTTCCACAGGTAATAGTAGCGTCATCCCGAGGAAGCTGCTACCTCTCCGTTTGTGGGCTTTGGTGCAGCGGGCTTTTTGATTGATGTTGCTCCTTTTCCTGCATCGTTTCTGGCTGGCTTCCTTTTGGTCCTTCCGCTGCTCGCCAGGCTTCCTTCTCACTTGCTTACAATCAATTTAAATGCGCCTCTGTGCATTGTGGAATTCTCTTTGGCTAAATCGTTATATGCGGGGGCCATAAAACTGGATAACTGGGCCATGTTGCACTTTCCACATGCTGTTTGCCGCCTGCTGCTGCTGCTGCAAAACTTTTCCCGATGCAAAATGATGCAAGTTTTCCCCCAACACGCAGCTACTGCCTTCTCCCCCATTGTTTTTGCCGTTCCGCCTCAGCATTTTGATTGTTTGTTTTCGCCCGAGATCATTTATCATTTTTATAGCCCCTGAATGGGACATTGGACTAATCTAAATGATACCATCGCTCCTGCTGCCACACGGCAGCAGCTTAATGGAGAATTGGTCGAACGATAAAGACATAAATCAATCAATTTTCGGGGCCTTATGTAACGGAGGCAGTCGGTACTTGATGTTTCACTGTAGCTTCTTGCAATTGTCGGGCGTACAAAAAGTAATCAAAGTCATTTAGACAAAAAAAAACTGTGATTTGTGGAGATCATGAATCCCAAGCAACAAACAGCAGCTTTCAGGAACAGAAACTCGGGGGGAGTATTTAATTTTCCTAATTAAACATGGATAAGCTTTTGCAAGTTCGCAACTGCCTTGACTAGGAAGAGAGTCCCTACTCCTGGTCCCACTGGCAGCGTCTTAATTTGACACGTTTGATGGCGGTCCTTTCAATCATATTTTAAAGCCCAAGAAAAGTTCAATTTCCGTTTTAATCAAGATGAAAACTTTGACGCAGCCGGAAACTTATTCCTGTAATATTACATTTTCTTAGTTTTAATAAATTGTTGGATACATAAATTTCAAAGCCATTGCTATAAATATAATAAACGATTTGACATTAATTTTCTGCATTGCATGACATTGATAAGGGTAGGCTGGCCAGAAATAAATAATTCGTTTCAATACCCTAACGAAAAGTTTGTTGCCCTCCAAAACTATGCCAAATACCAAATTAATGCTGGTCACACAGGCTATTTTTATATCAATCGGCAGGATGTGACATTCCCTAGGGGGTCGCAACGCTTTGGTCAATTTAATGTTGATTTCCATCGGGACTATTAAACGATTTAGAAAAGTAAATAAAATATTAAGCCACATAAGTTTATTATAAATATGAAGTGCCAGACGCACAGGGGAGAAGCGAACGAAGTGGCACCACAATTTGCCCTAATTCTTCTGCCCCAGTGACCGCAAAACTTTTCCCCATCTAAGTTCTATAACTGGGTACGCCACGCCACGCCCCCTTTCGCCCCTACACCGCATCCAATCATCTCTAACTTGGATGGCAGGCAATTGAAATACACGCAATTGAACAACAAATTGAATTATGCATTGCATATGCTTCTTGTTTTGTGTGCTGGTGTAGAGTAAACAAATTGATTTTGATTTGATTTATTTATTGACTCTCGCCCACTCGCTCTCTTTTTTCCACGTTAGAGCCCCGAACCAGCGCGCCCCTCCCGTCCATACCGCCTCTATCAACATTATGCTCCCAAAGTGCTCGTTGCGGGGTTTGTCAACACTGGAAAAATTTGGCAAAAGTATTGCAAGCAACACACTGTAATACATGCAATATGAAAGATTTAAAGCACTTGCAAGGGTTTTTGATAAACAAAATTATTGATATGCAATATATACTTAGCAAAAAATGTCTTTATCTAATGTTTTGATAAGTTATTTCCTTATTCTTTAAATTTGATTTAGATTTATAAAAGGTTTATATTGTGAATTTTTAGATTTATAATGCATTGGCGCGAAATAAATTAACTTTTTGGCCAATTCAAAAACATGGTTTCTTTACACTTTGGCAGTTTTCTTAAGGAAATCTGTATTATTAAATATATTTTCCATATCTCTACTATTAAAAACGACTACCATAATAAAAACCCAAGGGATTTCAAATAAAATCNAAAAATTTGGGAAACTGCAGTGGAATATCCGACTGATATGCTGATATTTATTGGTCTTTTTATGTATCCATTGAATTTTTGCAGTGTGGTAACGAATTTTTGCGCTTCGCCTGAAAATGTTTGAGATGGCCCCAAATGGATTTAGTTGGATAGTGGAAAACGGAAACCCGAAAACCTAAAACCGTAACCGAGACCTCAGACTCGAAAATAATGTACAGCATCAGCATCCGCATCAGCAGCAGCAGCAGCAGCGGGCACTGAAGTTGACAACACTTCGCCACCGCACTACACCCGCACACACTCCTCTCTGCAGCAGACGCACACAGATACCCCAATACACGGACGGACTAAAAGCTTTTTTCTGGGGGGGAGCGGAGTAGAACAATGGTCATCCAGTGCACATGTGATTGCAACTGCAGTGATAGTAGAGATAACCGGAGCATCATCACCTCCTGCCTTCTGCCCGGAAGAAGCCAGCCCTATAAACTGCAACTGGGCCTGGGATCTTCGGCAGCCGGTGGCGATGATATGGAGCATAGGATTCCGTACTACCGCCGCCTATCGAATACCTCATCGGCGCTCTATGGCAGCTGTCCCCAGTTGCTACCCAGCAGCAGTCACACCCTCCCCAGCAGCACCACCAACACCGCCCCGAACCACCACTCCTGCCAGAGGAATCTTAGCCTGAAGACGGAGCGAGCCGGCGCCGCGGAGGAGCGACACTATTCGAGCTTGGTGCGGCCAAAGCAACGCAGTCCGGTGCTGTGCAACAAATGTGCGCTGTGACGAAGATACAATCTGAGCTGCGAGCACCCAAAAGCCGCCGGCAAACACCAGGGAACGGACAGCGGCGCCATCACCATAGCCAATAACCAGGACAACATCCCAAAGGACGCCGAGAGTCAGCCGAAGGCCGACAAGGAGCTAAATCACACCCCCAGCTATTTGTGTCACGAGTGCCGTTTCAATAATCAGCCGCTGGCCTGGTGGGTCTCATGTCCACGACTCTCCCATTTGCCTGCAGCAGCCGCATCCTCGTCTGCTGAGCAAACTAAAATGCAGTCAAATGCGGCAGCCACGCCCACTCGCCATTGCGGGGGAGTTGGTGGAGTAGTAGGAGGAGGTGGCAGCAACAATGCCACACCGCCCACACTGCCGCGTTTCCCCAGCAAACGGCATTGTGACAATTTTGGCAGCTACGCCACATTGCCCACCATTGAACAGCAGCTGCCCCACTGCAGCCGGCACGGCGGTGGTGGTGCAGGGGGTGTGGCTGGGGTACTGCCCGCACCGCCGCCGCCCCGCTATGCGAATCCCGATTTGAATGGCTGCTGTTACATGTACAACCCAATGGCCACCCACCACCAGCAGCAGCAGCAGCAGCAGCATCCGCAGCAGCACCTTCCCCACCAGTATGCCCCGCCGCAATATTGCCTCTGCGATAATTGGTACCATCAGTCGCAGCAACAGCTCCACCACCTCCAGCAGCACCACCCCCAGCAACAGCAGCAGCAGCAGCATCCGCAGCAGCACCACCAACACCAACACCACCTCCACCACCAACAGCAAAGAAGCAAGCCCCTGATGGCCAACGGCGGTTGCTATTTCGGTAAGTACACTCATAGAAAATATATGTGGGTGCCGAAAGAAACCATAAAATATGCGGTAATTAAAAAATTTAGCAGCTACTATGCTTGCAAATTTATTTCCCGACCAGTTGCCAGCGGAATATCGGAAAATTCCATGAAACACTTTGTGTAAGGGCAGCTCAAATGCGCGGGGAAATTTTAAATTCAACGAAAGCGTTGCAACACATTTATGTTTTACCAAATGAATAAAAGGCTGTGAAAATGCAAAAGCCCAAATTAGATAGTAGTTTACAATTATTGCCTCGAATTGATGGTTTTTGAGTGGATTCAGCGAAATGCTGATGGCAATTCGAGTGCACATGTGTGGCCGCCGGAAGCCAGGCAATTTCGTTCGTCATTTAATCAGCTCAGCATTGTTTTCCAATTTCCAGGCTACGAGGGGGGGCACCATCCGATGCACGCGTCCCTGCCACCGCCGCCGCCCCACGGCAGTCACATTACGGACGAGGAGGACTCGGCGTTTCACGGCCTGGCCGATCGGGAGTTTCACCTGCTGCACCGGAACATACCGGCGCTGCGTCGCACCGGCGTGGACACTACACGCATTAGACAGGTAAGACAAATGGCCATGCCTCCACGGCCAGTGCTTGTCAAACCGTAATTGCCGCTCTTTGTTCGTGCAACGCATTCCCCCAACGACTATACTATCTCTCCTTTTGCTCCCCAGTACTTTTATCCCGACGGTGGCTGGGGCTGGATCATCTGCGGTGTATCCTTTCTCGTCCACATCCTGACCACTGGACTGCAGCTGAGCTACGGCCTTTTGTTGTTCTATGCCGTCCAGTATTTGCATAATGCCAGTGGCGTAGGTAAGTCCAAGAAGAATGACAGCCGCCCCCCTTCTGCTGCCTCCTGCCCTGCCGCAGAGCCTTTGACCAGGCCAACAAAGATCTGGCCGCATGGTCTTAATCGGAATGCGTAATCAGAGTCAACTTGGCCTCTCAGTTGTTTTCATTGCTCTGGTCACTTTGCAGTTGTCCCCTGGTCCAGGATTCCTTTCGGTTTTTATACCCGGTTTTTAACAGGGAAAAGGGTATATTGAGTTCGTAAGATTGTATGTAACAGGAAAAAGGAAGGAAGCTTTTCCGACCCCATAAACATGGCTGAATCAATCTAGCCACGTCCGTCTGTCCGTTCTTTTGTCCGTCTGTCCGTATGAACGCCTAAATTTTGGGGACTATAATAGACAGATAAAAACTAATAGCATATTCGGACTTTCGTGACCCCTCAAACCCTGAAATTCTGTTATAATATTTTCAACTTCAGGGGGAAACTAAGAACCGGATATGTATAGTCGAGACACTCGACTCTAATCGTTCTAACTTGTCTTATTTTGGTTAGTGGTCCTGCAGACTTTGCGAGGTGGCTTCGTACGCCCATCGAGAGTAATCAGAATGCTTGCCTCTCTGTTTGTGTTTCGAAAATGCAAATGCTTTCAATTATATGTTTGTTTGTTGTTCGTAGGTGTGGACTTTTGCATAAATTTCATTTTCACTTGACAGTGCGAACATAATTTAAGAACAGTGTGAAAATAGTTTATGGCAATAAAGTGACCCACTTGCTTAGATAAAAGTGTAAATATGAAAGTGTTTATACCAGCATGGTGTCCATATTTCACCGGAAATTCGAAACAACGTGCCTTTGAATATTTCGGTCAGCCTAAATAATTGTGGGGATATTGTTTCACAATAACAATGAGCGCCGCACATTGTGAAATACAATTTAAACGGTTCCATAACTTTAATCAACTTGCAGCACTGGTATATTGTGTTTGAAAATAATAAATGAGAAGTAGATGCAAAATAAATTGTGAAAATATCCGACTGTGTCAAGGAAAAACAGCTGAAACGTTAATGTAACTGCTGCTTTTGTTCGCATTGTTTATTTTTAAAAAATTCATGCGCTAAATTGAGGTGCCATTGTGAAGTAATAAAATTGATTGATTCTTTTTTCCCGGCTTTTCAAATTCCCGGCAGCATAATAACCGCTTTAAGCTGCCTTCAAAATTCCTGACTTTCATTTGGGTAAAAGCAACCACAGCATTTTGAAATATTATCGGGAGAAGCTTCAAGCCTTGGCAAATGTGTTTAGGGGCCATACACACACCTGCCGGTGGGTGGTGGTGCCGGAGTCACCTCCTCCCCTTCCTCCCCTTGCAGAGCGTGGGCCGGGCTTGTGACCTTCGTCAAGTTGACTTTGCTGCTTTAAAATATTATCACTCGAATGCTTAATTTTCACCGTTTTGCAGAGCTGCTGGGCGCCCTGAGCTGGTCAGTTTCCATGGTGGCCACATCGTTTGTGGTGTCGCTCTGTCGCAAGCGCTCCATCCGCCTCCTGTCCATCGTGGGAGGCCTGGTGATGCCCCTGGGCATACTGTTCACCTCATTTGCCACGGAATTCGGCCAGGTTGTTTTCAGTTATGGTGCGTACATATATATATGAATAAATAACCTGCCAGCTGCCTGCCAGTTAGCCAGCAACGGAAGTTCCTTATCATTTTCACTGAGGAAAAGCAGTCGCCTAAATGTGCTGGCCTAAATTAATGTTTTGCCAAGAAGTTCTTCTAGATCTTATGATTACAGCCATAATGGCGTTAAAAAGTATTGAATAGCTATTCTAATTTTTACTGAAGAAAGGCAGTCGCTAAAATGTGCTATCCTAAATGAATCTTTTGCGAAAACGTGCTATAAGATCTTGAGAATACATCCATAATTACGCTAAAAAGTATTGAATAAGTATACTTAATCTTAATAAAGAAAATCAGTTGTTTAAATGTGCAACCCTAAATTAATCTTTCGTGAAAACATGCCCCTAGATCTTGAGATTACATCCATAATTTTTGTTAAAGAAAATCAGTCTTTAAATGTAATATCCCAAAGAAATGCTATGCTTAAAAGTTCCTTTAGATCCTTTGATAAAACCCACAATTAACCTTAAAGGTATTCAATAGCTATACTCTAAAAATAAAAATAAAAGTTCTGTTTATATAAATCCATCTCTATTGGATACAAGAGAAGAACCCAGGTTTTTTTAATGCAACAAAAACGAACGGCACTAATTAAAAGAGGGATTAATCCCTCTGAAAAATCTCAGATAAGGAATTCAATTCGCACATTTATTTGTTCGTGGCTTTCCCTCAATGTAACAACAACCCCTCCCAATCCTCATCCTCCGCTTCGAGTGAAAACTTGGCAGACCAAACCCAACCCAACCCAACCAAACCAAACCGATTCAGAGCAACCCAAACACACAACCAACCGACATGAACGCAGTTCGGAGGCGCCTAACTGAAAACACCATTCAAAACACATCCCCGCAGGCATCGTCTTCGGAGTGGGGGTGGCCATGGTGCGGGAGGCATCCACCGTGATGCTGGGCAATTACTTTAAGCGGCGCCGTCAATTCGTCGAAATGGTGGCCATGTCCGGCGAGGGTGTTGGCATCGCATTGTTCTCCGTCATTTTGAAGGAGGGCGTGGGCAAGGCGGGCTGGCGCCTGGGCCTCCAAATCGTGGCAGCCCTGACGGCCCTTAGCTTCTTCATGGGCCTAATGTACCGGCCCGCCTCCCTCTATCATCCCCAGCGGCGGGCCATTCAGCATCTCAAAAATCAACGCAAAAAGGTGAGGAGCAGCCACCGCGAGGAAAGCGCGTTGGCCATGCGAAAACTTGACCTTTTAATATCCACAGATGCGGGAAAAGAAGCCGATTCTCAGCCAGGAGGTGGAGAGCACGCCCAAATACTTGTTTCTGGACATATCATCACTGAAGTCGGTGACTGTTAAAATTTTACTCATGACCTCCAGTGTGGCCTCGTTTGGAATTTATACACCCATGTTCCTAATGGTGAGTCCACCACCACCACCACCACTCCATTTATCTTCATAATTTTCCAAAGTGCTTCTCAAGTGATGTATTAATTTTCATTATTTGAGAACCTTAAATTACTTAGCCTGTTTTGGTCGAATTTAAATTGAATTTAAACGTACAATCTCTCCCAAACAGGCTTTAAATGCCGCCGAGCAGGGCTCTGATGTCCAGGAATTGGTCCTGCTGCAAACTTTCCTCGGCATTTCCATGGCCCTGGGTGTGGTTATCGCTGGGGCATTGTTGCGGCGCTGTTTTGTGATTAGGCACTTTGTGATCAATACGAAAATCGTCACACAGGCAAGTCATTGCCAATTACATGCGGTACGATACCCTGCCAACTTTCATGGGCCTTGTTTTTCCCTCTGCAGCTCTTCATTTCAATTGTGGCCTTGGCAATCCTCTTCCTATCCTTTGTCATGGGCTACACGGGACTCTGCATCCTGAGCTGGTTGTACGGCATCGGCCTGGGCGGCTTCCAATACTCCCTGAAAATTTTGGCCCTGGAACGCATCAAGCTGAAGCACTTCTCCAAGGCTTGGGGTAAGTGTTTTTCCACTTTAAAGAATTTAATTATTGATTGGAGGATCTGCTCAGGTTTCATACGCGGGGTGGAATCGGTTCCTGTGCTGATAAGCGTGCCACTCACCTCGTTTCTGAACGATTACTCCCTCAAATACGGTCGAGCGGGTTATTATATATGCTCGGCAGCCGCAGCTATCTCGGGAATTATTATCTTTTTCATAAGCGAACCGCAGCACCAGCACCAGCAGCATCAACATCAACATCAACAGCAGCAGCAGCAACAGCAGCAGATGCATCATCATTATCAGCAGAGGAATGGACACTTGCCCACGCCCATGCTGGTGCGTCACTCCTCCGCCCGCCAGTCCCGCCCACACTTGCCATTGGACTACGGCGGCTACGGGGAGTATCCTGCCCCGGATCTCCTCAGTCGCAGCTGCATTAGCCTCAATCAAATGGAGCCCTATCTGCAGACCAACTACTGCCAGCGTCACATGCTGCCGCAGCAGCAACACTCCCACCTGCAGCAGTTGGCCTGCCACAATCTCGATGTCCAACAGCAGCAGCACCAGGTGATTATTTCACTTAGAAAAACAATTCACGAATGCATTATTATGCTATAATTAACAAAGTTATGGCACGTTAAAGGACAGCGAGGCCACGTTACAGGGTTTTAGATACTTTACAAGCCTTTTTTGAGGCTTTTCTCGCCATTTTATTAGTATTTGTCTTAGTTTTAAACATTCCTGCTAACGCATTTAAAGCAATCATAAAATAAGTGCACAAGGTCACATTGTTCATCACTCATACGCAGCGTGCGCCCGTACTTTTTGCGTTTTAATGCAGATTTATTGTTACTCTTATATTTATATAATTTTCATAAGCTCCTTATGAAATTTTTGTTTCCGAACTTCGATGGAACGCTGGCGAATATCTGAATTAAAGATCTAAATTAAAGATCTCCCTGATATGCAGCATTGTGAAGTATTTTTTCGCCTGCAGATTCGCGGATTCCATAAGTAATTGTATTGCTTTTTAACTTTCTTGTTAATGCCTTTAAGGCAGTTGTAAGAAAAGTTTCAGAGAGCTTAAAGAAACAAGGTTTATTAAGTATACGCGATGTTGGCCTGGCATTGTCTCATTCATGTAGCATTTATCAACCCCTGTTTTTCGAGCTTCGGTAAATCGCCGGCGAAATGACGCCACAATTACAAATCTCTCTCATGTGCAGCCTTGTAAAACAGGAATATTTTTTCGCCTGCAGGTGCGCGGAGGCTATCAGCTGGGACAGGGCAGCATCGGCGCCAGGATGGGCAAGCGGCTACAGCGGAGTCTGTCCTTCATCCAGCAGCACAACTGCTGCGAGGGCCAGCAAATGTACTGCAGCTGGCACAGCACCTACGAGCTGGGCTGTCACAAGAGCAACAAGTAAGTAGACATGCGGCAATCGAACCGAGTGGCGTTCCCTAATCGCCCCCAGCGCACTCTTTGTCCTGCACCTGCTCCTTGCAACTTGCAGCTTAACTCCTGTTCCCACACATGGTACCCTCCCGGTTCCCGCTTCCTTCGCTTGTGATTGAATAGCAAATGAAGGTTCTTTCTGTTCGAAATGTTTCACAATTTAACTTGCTATCAGCAGCTTAAAAGGCTAAAGAGGAGAATGCAAATGGATGGTAAATAAGCCAATAGATAGATACTCGTGCCTTTTACAAAGTACAAAAATTCCGAGGATTACAATGAATACTGCGATAAGTTTATTGGCAATATTGCATTTTATTTTCAGTTGAAGATAAACAGTTTATCACAATTTAAATTTCCAGGTAATTTCATGACACTGGAAACTTTTTGCCTTACGCAGCCATAAAAAGTCTTGACGCTGGCAATAATCTGAAAATGCTTTTAAATGATTTAAATTTGATTTAATTAAAACTCCATTGGTCTTTCAATTTATGATTACAATAAAATAAATGTTTTTTTCTTTGCTAATAAAGGTTAGAGAACAGCTAACGGCTATTCAGACACAGTTTAATTTAATAATTCAGATGGGTTGCAATTAAACTTGATATTTGCAATCAAAGCTCAACAAATTTTGCTTTAATTTTGCAAATGTTTCCACAAATATATCAAGTTCAAGTGTGACTGGCACTTTGCTTAAAGATTTTGTTTTGTTTCCGACGGAAATCGATTTATTTGCATACAATCAGAGCAGATGAAAATTGTAGTAAATGCTAACGGAAGCCCAAATCTGTGCGAAATCAAAAACCAATTAAAAGATTTCCCGCCGAGCAAAACAATCAACGGCAATCAGCCGAGAAGCCCTAGAAAGACAATCAATTTCGCAGCGGCTCCGCCGGCACTCCGGACACGTACTTGCTCATGCAGCTCGCACTTTGGCCGTTTGGCCATTTGGTCGTTGGGGCATTTTGGCGTTTTACCATTTTGCTATTTTTCGCACACACCACACCCACAGCACACACGCGGGAGGGAGGCTGCAGGGCATACAGAACACACACCGCAGAAACTGTGTTGACACACTCTGGCCTAAACCTTGGAAATTGACTTGCCATTGCAGATCCCCGGCGCCGGACAGACAGCCATTGATATGCACCTGCAGCAGCAGTCCCAGCGCCAATCCGTACAGCCACGGCCACACAAATAGCTCCGCCCGCAGCCGCAGCGTTCCAGAGGGCCTCTCCACGATGTCGCAGCAGTGTAACTGCCGGCACGGCTCTGGATTTGGCTCCGGTTCCGGATCCGGTATGCCGGCGCCCACGCGGGAGTTCATCTACGTGCCGCATGCCTATGCCTCGTTACAAAGGACACCCACCCATCGTCAGGGGGGTCAAAGGTCAGGCGGCAGTGGTGCCGATGTCGGGTCGGGGGCTGGGACTGGGGCCGGCGGCACGGGGGCGCCTGGTGGTGCCTGCTCGGCATTGCGAAGTAATCCACAGTGCCGGCTGAAGCGCTCGCAGTCCCTGTGCCGGCCCACAGCCGTGCAGTTCGTGGAGCAAATCACCACGTCCGTGTAAGGAACGAGGCGCTGAAATGTTCACTCCGGAAAAATATTGCCCCAAGTCAGGGAATCTATTAAGAGACGTGGAACTCACCTTGCCTACACCTTGAGAATAAAGGCAGAATATTGAGTTCCCACTGGAGGAAGTTCTTGGTCAATTTTGTTTGTTTTCATAACTCAACTCCCGGAATTATGTCTTTTCAACGCGGAAGTTTTCACTTTTTGGGGCAATATTTTTTCCGAGTGACCGAAGCATAGAAACCAAACAAAAAGGCACAAATTCCCGCAACAATTGGGTCCTATAAAACTTATATTTTGGTATTATGGTCACACACCCACACACGGATACGTGAATCGCATGCAGAATTTGTCGGATCTCTTCTAGTCTTTTGTCGTAGCTCTATTAGAAATGTAAACTGAAAAGCTTCGGCGCGATGAAGTCGAAAGTGTAACTCAAATCCCACAACATCCAGCGAACAAAGCAGATGCGCACAACTCCATGAATTTTTAACCCACTCCCCCGAAAATCCGCACTAAACTTTTACACAGACGACACTAAGCTAGGATGGAAATTTTTACTCATTAGCATATTAATATTTTATAGGGATTACGGACAGACAGAAAGCTTTATAAATGTCTCAAGCAACCGAATCGAACAAGCGACGAAAAAAGTATTCAAACTCTGTGGCCAATGCATAAATATTTATGAGACAACTCAATGGGGCAGAGCAGGCGTAAATAAAAAAAAAAATATAAAGGAATAAAGCCGAAACTTCTTAAATGGTCCATTTTATAAACGTGCATACAATTTAACCACCGAATACCGATTACCAATATACCAATATATGTATAAATACGCCCCTGGATGTGTATCCGCATGCATATAAAGTCGATCCAATTACTGGACTCGCCCCGGAGGACAAGGCTGAGCTGTCCCAGGCCGAGTGCTGAGTTTGTCGTGTCGGCGAAGTACTTTATTTTTCAATAACATACATATATTGCATAATTAAGAGGCGTTTAACGGGGGACAACAATGCGCGTCACGCAGAACGAAATCGAATGGAAGGGAATGAAATGAAGTGAAATGAAAATGAAAATGAAAATGAGAATTACTTTTGCCACGATGAGTGAGTGGGCCTTATTTTCCAATCGAAATGAAACGTATGAAATAATAATTATTACCATTATGATAGCCATAATTAATTTATGCTGGTCAGTCCAGAACTTAAATGCGAAAGGGAAGTGTGGAGTGCACAATTACCGCAGGGGAAGTGGTCGGCCCCGAGGTAATGCCAAACAAATTGCTAAAATCGAAAGGTAACGACTATAAATTACACCAAAAAGAGACATTTTTAATTCGAAAGCCAATTTGCAACTCATTAGGAATTCATTAAAAAATTGCACGGCCCCAAACAAAGGCTTTGCTGAGAGCGAACAGGAAATTTATTAAATAGTTGGTTAAATAATGCATGAGATCCCTAAAAAGTTGGGCCAAGTGGCAAATAAATACAGCATTTACAATTTCCGAAAAGAACAAAGTCAGGAGTGGGTAAAAAGTTCTGCGAACAAATGCCAATAAACTATTAAAACGGCAAACGGAAAGTAAACAAAATATTCAAACAAACACATGCCATTTGGAAGCTGTAACGAATTGAATTGCCATTTATCCAAACACGGAATATGAAATACCTTTTTATACAACATTTCTCAATCGATTGGAAGTCGCAACCATTGTTCCATATCTCACCTCTTTTGTGTATAGACTTTCACAATAAAAAATCTCCACAATGCACAAATATAAATGGACAACTGCCATACAATGCAATAAAGGGAAGCATTTACATATATTTAAATGAATCCATTACATTGCTTAGACAATTTTTCACTCTCTCAAGGTCATTAAAATAAATTAGACATCGATTCTAAGCCTCGACCCTTTTTTCGCCAACTGTGTTCAGCGGAAACTAAACTTAGCATAAACTAATAAATACTCCCATAAACAAGCATATCCATGTGCCACAAAAAAACAATTCAACCAAAACTATGAAATTTATAAAGAATTAGATGTTTGTCGAAATTAAAAAAGAAAAGAAGAACTAACCAACTTAAGGTACAACTTGTAGCTAAAACAATTTTTATCTGATGCAAGATTTAGATACGTGAAATTTTTCAGAGAAAAACCTAAGCGCAGCAACACGAAAAGGAAACTCATATTTGTAACTCTTTATCATTAGTAGTTTAGTGTGATAAATGTTAATAAAGAAACCATAAACTAAATCTCCGGCTAACAGCATTCAATTCAATTCAATTTGTGTCTCAACTTTGAATGGCGTCGACCGCAAAGTGTCGGGTAAGCTCAACACTTTAACCCCAAACTGCCAAACTGGCAAACTGGCTCGGGCTTTCATTGGCCGTGCAATAAACTTTTCATTTATTACGTGCTAAAATTTAATAAACAGGTTCAAGAGCGGCAGCATCCCAGCCGCCCTGTGCGAATGTCATATTTCATTTATTAATTAATGGCATTAACATAAAGCGTCAATTTGTGCGGCCAAAAACACACACACATCCCACAAAAACCCATCCCTCAGCATCCGCCTAACCAATCCCTTCCTATCCCATTAAAGGAGAAGGCACACTCTAAAGCCGGGCGATTAAAAAGTTTACCCTAGCCGTTGCCAAAGTCAAGACCGGCCCTTAATGTTGCATATATTGTGTGTGCACATAACCCCGGGGTCCCCATTACGAAACGTGCCTAGACTGTAAACAGTCGCCCGGAGAGCTGAAGCGCCGTAGCGCCGTAGCGCCGTAGCGCCGCTGAGGCCGCAGACACACGGCACATATAACAATTCCGTACAGCGTCAATGACATGCTCAATTTTTCATGCATTATGCCGCTTGGTTGCCGGTTGCCTGCTAGGCACACTCTCGGCCACAGCCACCGCTTATGCCGCAGCCCCCGCAACGGCAACGGCAACGGCAATGGCAACGGCACACAGTGCGTATGCTTGATATTTGCCTCATATCGAGGCCGAAAGCACATTTAAGCCGCCGAAAGCCGAAACTGAATATTTGCGTAGCATGCGCTGCGAGGGCGAGAAACTTTACAGAATCCGGAATGGAGTCCGTGGCCGAAAAGCCATAAGACAATTTGCTGCCAGCTTACACAGGCGCACCACAAGAAATTAGTTTTCTTTTGCTAATTGAATAAAGATCTTGATAGGATTCGCAGTTACAGGTAAGCAATTAATGCTTCTAAATAATATATGATTTAAAATTCAATGTAAAATTACAGCTTGCTTCAAAAGAAACCAATTGTATTTCAAATGATTCCTTTAATTGAATAAACTCTCTGGGATTTCGGGCAGTGTGCACATGCTGACTTTATGTATGAGGCAGACACGTTATACACAAGGATATAGTCTATCTTGGGGATATGGAATTTGGTCCTTGGTGGGAGAGAGGGATGTTTTCGTTGCTGTCGGAATTGTGGCCTCCGAGCAAACACCGTGCAACGGAAACTATCGTCTTCTATATTGCGGAAATGGTAACGGCAGCAGCGGTCTGGTCTGGTTTGGTCTGGTCGGGGCATTTCGGGTTATATAACTGATTAAAGATTGGGCCGGCTTAGGGGATATACATAATACTCGACAGATGTGGCAGAGAGATTTGGGGCGCAGGGGCCAGCCATTCGTGTCAACTTGTTGACTAAGCAAAGTTGGCCCTGTATGAGTTATGATTTACTCAGCTCTTAGGCGGGCCAAAAACAAAGATGAGGGGGAATTGGCTTTTGACGCCTCCTATTTACACAGCCTTCCACAAACAACAGCTCGACAAAAACTTGGCCATTGTTTGAAATTATTGATACGTTATTTAGTCATCTATCTATCAGGGCGCAATCTAATTAGTCCAGCGAATTATACGCTAATGCGATTCACAAAGTGGTAAATATTTTTTGCGGCTAAAATAAACATTTTTTGTGAGGAGTGAAGGTATGCCCTTAATGTGTAATAAATGTTTGTTGTTGGGGTTAATTACTGAAAATATTGCAGCGATGCGTGTTATATAAAAGTTCATAAAAAGAAAAGTTTTTAATAAACCGCTACCATCGAGTGCTCGTAATTTTTGTGTTAATTAAATAAATGCCTGAACATTCCAAGTACACTTATTTGGATGAGATTTCCATGAAATGATATTCAACAATTATAAATTGGTGAAGTTATTAGCCGGTTACTTTTAACAAAAACAAGAAAAACGATTATAGTCGAGTGTCTTGACTGTAAATACCCGGTTCTTGGTTTCCACCTGTTTGAAGGCGTGCTGAGGGGAGATAGATATTGGCTATACAAACTTAAGCTGCATTGAGCCCCCTCTAGTTTTCCCCCTCTAGTTTCCACCCGTCCAGTTTCCTCCCTCTATTTCCCATCCTATTGTCGACCTGGGCGCCTATTTACTGGACGGAAATACTGAAAAATGGAGTATTATTGCCACCTCTGACGTCATCTCCCGCCTTTTGGACCTGGCCATCGCCTTCACTGCATCATCTCCAAGTATCTGCGGCATCATCTCCTTTAAACTTGGAGATCCGCTGCATCAGGGAAATGCCAACCTTAAGGAGATCGAGATCGAGAGGACCACCCAACTTTGGCGACATCTTCCCGCCTAACGACTAGTAACTTGCACTCGAAGTCATCCAAGGAAATCATCGTCCATCTGGCCTAAAGCAGTGCATCCAAGAGATATCGTGCTCCGTGTCTGGAGACCAAGGAGACCGGGATCGAGAGGACCTTCTCTCTTTGGCATAATTTCCCAGCTTTGGGGAATCGAATGTCATCCAAGGAACTGCTGCACCATCGAAACTGAGCCAGTCCTTCAAGGCGGTTTACTGCTTAAAAAAGGTTGAGACCAGGGAGATGGCCGTGCCTCAGGACCAGCCTTCAGTAATGAGGAAGAAAAGGCCCAGTCTATGACCAGGTAAGTCCGGAGTACTTATTAGAAAACGCGGTTTGTGGACACCACAGTACATATGGCTTTTCGTTTACATTCTCAGAGGCTTCCGTGTGAATGCATTCTTCCCCTCAATAAACTACCAATTGCCCAACAAAAACAATATACACTTTAATTACATTGCCTAAGTACAAATCTCAACTGTTAGGCAAAGGAAAATTAAAGATTATCACTCTCTTAAGGAACCACAATGTGTCCGGGCTCGGACATTTCGGTGCGTTTACCACCTACCCCGCACACAAAAAACGATTCTTCAAACGTTTTATATGTGTCCTAATGCCATAAAGCAGGCCAAAATTCGTGGTTTGCCGTAACTGTTGTAATTTTGTTATGACCCCGGACCCCTAGACCCAGACATCCAGTAATTCCACTGGTTGCCCCCAAAAGTACGCAATGCCATGCCTGAAATTCTCTGTAATTTAGTTGAGAGATATTCCGAAGCGTGGCAGCTACAACGGCAGCTTCCGTTTGGCTTTGTTCTTTCATTTTCGGTGCGAGCAATTTGCTGTGTGTGTGCGGGTGTGCTGGTGTGCTGGTGTGTGTGTGTATGGCAGATATCTCAAGCAAATTAACCTAACTACTCCTAATGCCTGCCTGCGTTGTGTTGCGTTGCGTTGTGTTGTGTTGCGTTGCGATTCCGTTTGCCCCCCCTTGCACACGAAAACCAATTAAATTCTTCCGCAAGGGCATAAAAGCTTCGCCGTTCTTGTCGATTTAAGCTTTCTCGAGGAGACTTCGCTTAGACCTGTTTAGCTTCTTGTTTCTTCTCCTGTTTGGCCTTTGTCCTGCCCAGGCGTTCCTTAAAGTCAGACAAGCTGGGTGATGGTAGGCAGCGTGTGAAGTGAAGTTTGGCGTGGACGCCTCGGACGCGTTTCTAAGTGAAATTTAGCCGCTGGCTACGTGATGTAGCCTGATGTAGCTGCTGGATGCCGTTGCTGCATGTCCTGGCCGACTGTCTGCCTTGTTGACATACGTCCTGGCATCGCAGTCGCCGTCACAGCCGCCGTCGCCGTCGCAGTCGCTGCCTCAGTCGACGGCAAAGTCGCTGCCGGGCTGTCATGCGCAAACGCACACAGCGTGTTGCCTACTTCCAGGCCGCCCTGCTCGGTGTTCATTGTTGCGCTTTTGCAGTCCCCAGAATCCCTCTCGAACAACAGCCATCCCAGCCCAGCACCCCCCGCTTACGCATCCAGATGCCGAACATCTGTTTTATGTTTGCCTTGCTTCCAGGGAAACTCTCTTAGATTTCCCACTCGCTCCGCTCTCTGTGTGCGGCTCGGAAAATGCGAATTCCGAGCCAGTTTTCAGTTCCAGCATCAACGGCAACGCGAACGGAGCGCTTTCTGGAGACCGAAAAGTCCGAGAAGCTGTCACGCAGCAGCACACACACACAAGCCAAGGAAAAATTTAAGTGAAACAGCCAATTCAGCGGATTTAAAGGACAATTTTGGGGAAAAGTTGAGGCCTCCGCGTGAAACTCCTGTGACAGCAGAAACCGCAGAAAACCCGCATACACTCCATGCATACGCACAAAAAACCGAAAGCAATACGCAACGTGGCTCTGAAAACGTAAACTCTGCGCTTTTCCCTGGGTTTTTGGGCAGCGCGAATATCGATTGCTGGCTGCCTTGCATAAGTCCAAAGAGATTAGTATACAAACGCAGTCAAAACTGGATATTGTGCGGGGCCCAGGTAAAAAAGGCACCCGAAAAGCAGCCAAACGGAATTCAAAGGACAACGAATCGTCGCCAAAAAGCAGAAAAGCAAAAAAAAGCGCGGAGTGCTACTACTTCTAGTAATTAAGTTTTTTTTAATCAACCGAAATGGAGCTGCAGTTGAAGCTAAAGATTTCAAAGGCTGTCCCAGACAATTGACACGTAAAGAGAGCAGGAACAACAACAACAACGAAGCGAACGAGGATTCCCAGGATATATGCGGAACATATACACATAGAAGTCGAGTTCAGCGAATTTCAGTGAACTGCTCTATTCTAGTCCCCCGATTGTGTGTGTGTGTGTGTCTGCCCCTGTTTCGCTTTTCTTTTCCATTTTATTTCCTTTGTTGCTGCTTGTTTGCCACGCTGAAAATGGATATTGCCTTGCGTGGCACAGCATCAACGACTGGAACTGGCACTGGTGAGTCCTTGAGAGCCCTTGGAGTCCTCCGGGCCTCCGAGCCACCGAGCGTCCGCTAGAGATCCGACATGCCAGTTCAAAGGCACATAATCACATCTTTTATGTGCACCATGTTTTATTCGAATGGCAAATGAAACAAAAAACATTTCATTTACAGGTCTACATCATGCTGTGTCATTGGGCAACATTGAGGTCTCCGCGAAGGTTGGTATACCCCCCCAATCATCCCGTCCCTTCCTCACACGGCCAGGACCAAGGACCAAGGACCACACGGGCCACAAAGTGTGCGGCGAATAAAATTAATTTTAGTGTCGTGAAAAGCGTCCAGGGAAGAGGCCTTTTAAGTGTCAGCAGTAGCAGGGCTGTCATAGCCGAATGATTGACACAATTATTTAAGCACAAATCTGAGGGATAGGAAAAGGACAGCCCAGGGGAGGAAAGTGTCTGGAGGACACGAAGAGAGCTTAAGACGAGCCCCCCACAGGAAACTAGAAGAGAAATTGGGGCTTATGTGCGATTAGGAAGGCTTCTCCTTCAACAACGTGTGGAAGGGTAATTAATTCATTGGGCCCATGAAACTTGCTCAAAAACTTTAGGTTCTTACACAAGGTCAGTGCCAAATTGCAGCCATGGTGGCGTATACTTAATATTTAAACAGAAATTGGGAGTTACAAGCAGAGTTACAACCTTCAGTCCGTTTTGCCCTAATAATTATTTAGCTTTTGAGATCAGAAATCAATGGTTTTCCTCCTTGATCCACAGAACACTTACTCCAGCCACGTAGATCGAAGCTACGACTCCGAGGACGAGCACACTAGTCGCCGAAGACTCCGCCACACACTCTCCACCGAGCTGCAGCCTCGCACTTCCGTTTACTCGCGCGGAGATATTAGAGAACAAGTGAGTTATGACCATTGATATAAAGATTCCCCCTGAATAAAGGAAATATCATACTCTTTAGTACTGCCTAACAGACCGCCAATTGCATAGCATCGAACAGCGGCCCAGGAGGGAGAGATTCTTCGGCTGCCTGTCGCGGCGAGGCCAGACCCACACCGGAAGTTTCCTCGGGGGCTGTGTGGGCCGCAGAGTGCCCTCCGACGAGAATCTGGCCGCATATGCACCATTCGAAAAGTATCCACGGTTGGTATTCCGGGGCTACTCCCCGATCGAAAGAAATCAACTGATATTAAATGGTATTTCTTGATAGCTATCAGAACAGCTACACTGACACAAACGACATGGATAGTTCCTATTTTCGCCGACAGCCGGCGTCGATTTTGAGCACTGGCAAATCGGTTGAGCCGGATCTGGGTGGACGCTACTCCTGGATGGGTCAGCAGCAGCAGCAACAGCAGCAGCAGCAGCAGACCAACAACAATTCCGACTACCAATCGGACCACAGGTATGTTGGCTTGAAGCCAGAAACCAGAATCTTGACAGAACCAAAAACCAAGAACCAAAAACCAAAATTAAAACCGTAAAATGCTATGCCAACTGTCGCTAGATCATGCTTTACTGTCGCACTATCTTTAGTCACTGCTATCTATCTCGTACTGTACTATCGCTACTTGCTACCACTCTAAACCTCAGAAACAATTTCGATATACACACTGTAATATGCAATATGTGAATATGGTAAAAACGCTTGCAATGCTTGCAACTCTATCTCGAACTCACCCAGCGCTTTCCAAACTCATCATCTCTGTACATTGTCGCTTTCCGCCTCTGAAAACCCTTTGCGATTGCTACCCAACCACTGATGAACCACCAACTAGAAATGCTGTATAAAAATACTTTTTTCGTGTACTCTTTCGTTATTCATCCACCTATCCTCTTCTCCTAATGTAAAAAAAAACAAAAAAAAAATTAACCGACTGTAAATCAACAAAAATTGACCAAATTGAAAAATCCAAAAAAAATCCGAAAAAATATGAAAACAACCCTCACCAAAATACTAAATAAAATGATCAAAATGTGTAAAGGGCAACTTGTTGTATAGCACCACTTGAATCCTTTTACCAGGATGTTTTGCTACGGAATTATTATGTCGAGCTTTGCGCTCCACCAAATCCTACACCACCAACATCACACACCAATCAAATCGCTAATCTAAATGTTTGGTATGTAAAGTGATCTTAAAACTAACAAAATAAATTTAATTTAAATAAGATATGTATTTATGTATATGATATGCAAAGAGCCATATGAAATAAAAATAAACTCTTTATTAAAACCAGTGCGCTAATCCAAAGAAAAACGTTTGATTTATGTTATGTGTATGCACGTGACCAAGCAAAAAAGAAAAACAAAAGAATTTTAATAACAATCTTAATACCCAGATATAAGAGAAGATAATGTTTGTGTTTGCTGCATGAAACTCTGGGGAAATAGGGCTAATATTTTGTTGAATGGCTTACTCCACAGCTCGTATCACTGCCCCACTTATGCCACCATGCCAACCACCCATCATCTCCACCACCAGCACCAGCAGCCGGGCGGCAATGCCAGGTACGGGATCCCGGGATTATCCCCACATAACCATCTCAGGCAACCGAATCTCTAACTTGCCAACTTCTTGCTTTGTCTAGAACCAAACACGTGAGCTTCGCCCGGAGTCACACACTCACCAGCTTTGACAATGTCAATGCCGGATTTCGATCGTCGGGCCGCTTGAAAAGCGCCAGCAGTCAGGAGCGATTGATTGGAGGCAAAAAGCCCATAATTGCCTCGGGATCCATGTACGAAACCCTGCGTCCTCCGATGCAGCCGACGCAACCGCAACAGAGTGCCACGTTGCCGAAAACGTGGCTGCCACAGCCGGTGCAGCTGCAGCCGTGCCACCACCACGGACCCATTCACCTGCACCAGCCGATTCCAGGTGAGACCTTAGCTTACACATGTTTTCCAGTTAGAAATTGTTTTTCCCATTAATTTTACAGATAACATGGTGGGTCTGATCATACCACAACCTCTGCCTTTGGCCCTGCCACTGCCCAGCCCTGAGGTCCTTATTGTGGAAAAGAAGTTCCGCAATGCCATGAAGACCCAGGCCACTCAAACGGATGCCGCCGCCCGACGCCAAGAGGGCGGCTATAATACCCAAGTATTGGCATTAAGTCCCCGACCACCGCACCGCATTAAAGTGGTATCCCAGGGTGCCCAGACGAATGGCCTACAAAATGGCAAAAAGCTCACGAAAAGTCTCTCTGAAATACCAAACGGCAAGGACGCTCAAACGTTTCACTTTCAACAGGGGTAAGTTCTGGATAAATATTTAATAATAGCAAGCTCTGCGGGAGTCCGGGGTGTCTTCATATTTTAGAGTAGGATGTCTATTCTCATCGTCAGATATATGAATAACAAATGCACTACGATTCCAAATTTATGGTTTAACATTTAAGCAAGAAATTCAGGTCAGAAATAAATGAAGTTTGCCCCTTTATTTATCTCACGTTTCTGGTGAATCTCATAAGTTGTAAGATGGTAACTTTCAATCCATAAGCGAGTAAACAAGCGTTTTCTTTTCCCCTCTTTCCCGAACATTAGTGCAATGTACCCCCACGAGATGATCTATCGCACTCAGTCGCAGGACGTGACCCCGCTGCAAACGCTCTCGGATGCACAGAACAACATCATGTACTACAAGCCGCCGCCACCACTGCTGGATGTCAATAGCTATGGCCTGGGCATGGAGCACTTGAACAGCAGGAGTCGACCCTCGCCCTCCGACCACCAGAGCGTCGAGTATGTGAATGTGAATGCTGCCGCGGTGGCCCTGAACGAAAGTTTCGACTACGAGAGCAATAGCTTGCCCCGCAGAGCCTGCACCTCGCATGGCCGCACCGAAACGGATTACTACTCGAACAGCTTGCCCCGGAAGCCGGAAAACCTGCACACCCACGACGTCTGCAAGCACATTACCGAGTGCTCCGAGCTCATCAACGACAGCGTGCCCCTGGACTTTACGCAATCGCATCTGCTGCCTCCGCCCAGCGAGTACTGCAAGAACGATGATGACGATGTGAGGGATGCGCCGGAAGTGGAGTACTACGACGACGACGAGGATGTTCCGCACGAAACCGAGAGCTTCAGCTCCGAGGTGTGCATCGAGCAGAATCGCCGCTTGTCCATGCTGCCGCAGATGATTGATTCGCCTTTCCGGCGTGACGACATCCGTCGGCAGTCGATGCCGGTCTACGGACAAACCGAGAAGCTCATCGATGGCTTCGGGCCGCGGACTTCCTTCCGGCGACGCGATAAAGTCAGCTGCTTCCCAGACGATCCGGCTCCGGTGGCTGCTCGGGACGAACAGGAGATATTTATTGACTTTAAGCCGCACGTCTCGCCAAAGCCCAGTCCGAAGTTGCAGCTGAAGCACCGGAAGCAGCACAAGGCGGAGATCGCCATGCGGAAGATGCAGCAGCAGAGGATGGCCCAGGCGGCGGCCCTGACCCTGCCGAAGTTGAAGCCACCGCCAGTCGAGCTTGAGGCTAGAAAAGTTGAACTTGTGCCCAGCGATGATGAGGAGGAGGAAGAGGAGGAAGAGGAGGACGAGGACGAAGAGGAAGAAGATGAACACGTAGGTGGAACCAAAGAATATCCTGGTGAAGAGGACGAGGATAAATTGGAGGCGGAGCATCCGGAGGATGATGAGCCGCTCTACGAGAACATAACACCCTGCGGCTGCAAGATCGAACCTCCCAATCTGGAGGACATCCAGGACAGGAGGTCACAGTTCCGAAAGCGCTCGGTTAGCCTGGACGATGACTATGCCGCTGCCACTGCAGACACCGGAGTCACTCCTGGCCTAAGACTTCCGTCCACGCCGGCCAGTCCCTGCCGGGAGGAGCTGCTGGCCAATGTCTCAACTTATCCATCCTCAGACTCGCTGGCCAACGACAATACCCGCGATCATTCCGACGGCATCTGGAATGAGTCGCAGGTCACTGTCTTGACGGCCGAGCACCGCGACATCTCCGATACATCCTACAGCTCCAACTTGCTGTTGACGCCCTCGTCAAAGAGGAAGAACCTCCTGCTGCAGCATCAGCAACGCAGCTCGGTGGACACCGATGCCTTGGATTTCGAGGAACAGGTGAGGAGCTATAAATTCAACCGTAATATCCCCGATAATTCTCTGCTCTCAGAGTCCCACCTATGGCCTACAAACACTGCCGAAGATCATGAAGACGCCCACGCCCACCACCTCGCGGCCTGCCTCCACTCTGCCCCTCGTGCCGCCGCCCGCCATCGCCGTAACCCCTTCGTCCAATCAAGTGCTGGACACCACAATCAGGTCGCCACTGCCCAAGCGAAGCATGGTGGCCAGGGGTTCGGTGCCGGATGCCAGACAGCTCATGATCATGGGCGGGGCGACCAAACAAAGGTGGTTACAAGGGTGCCTTAACCATCTCCCATATCTCTACATCGCTTACCCATAATTAATCTTAGTTTAATCCTACCCAGACATTCGGATGCCTCGTTCCTGCCCACCGGCGGACCCTTGGACTATGCCCGCAGCGCGGACATCTCCGAGTGCAGCACGAACACAGATGAGTATGCCACCTGCACGGACAACTCGAAACGTACACCAGGTATTAAGACACCGCCGACCACGACAAGTTCATCGTCGACCACACAAGTGCCAGGTTTGGGCCCCCCGATCTATATACATTCGTCCTGTACTGAGTGTGTCCTTTTTTGTGTGTAGAAATCGTACCGCCCACTCGCAAGCCAAAGTTCTATCGTGTTCGTTGTCGTGTTCGTGGCCGCAAATCTCACCCAAACTAAGCTCGAAACCGCCATAAACCATTCACCGCTTTCATGCTTAAGCCATTGACCTGAAATGCCTCTAGCTTATAGATCGTAGACTCATCCGCCACACCTTTGTCTGTCTCTGTCTATTTCTCTAGTTTAATGTTGTTCCTGCCTGAAACAAAAAACCAAAAACCGCCTTGCTCGCAATGCTTTAGCTGTACCTTAACTCCTATTTTGGCCCGATTTACAATATAAATTGCATGTGTTTCTTGTTTCTTTTGCAGTATCCACGCAGAGCTCGCAGCTGGAGAAGACGCATGCGGGCAGCTCCTTCGAGAGCGCCAGTTCCCTGTACTCCATGCGCGAGGAGCTGCTGCAGCATGACGAGAAGGAGGGGGTCAAGGATAAAGCGGGTGGATCAGTGCCCAAGGCCCAACTAAAGTCCCCTATGGGTTCGGTGGCTGAGCTGACCAAGAAGTCACCCTCACACTCCATCAGCAGCACCACATCCTCCTGCAGCTGTCCCGCTTCCGGGGTGGCCATCAAGTCCCCGGCCAAGGAGAGCCAACCGCAGACCGTCAGCAGTTCGGGCACCAGCCAAATGAAGGTCAGCACCGCGGAAGCTGGACCAGCTGCTGGTGGGGCTGTGAAGCCAAAGCCGGACTCCATATCGGAGGACGAGCGCAGCGAGGTGCGTTACTCCTCCTCGGGCTACTACGAGAGTCCTCACGACGAGGACGACGGGGAGCAAGTGATGAGGAGCAAGGCCCGACGCCTGCGCCAAGAGGACGAACGAAAGCGTCGCAAGACGAGCATGAAGCTGGACATCGAAAAGGAGAACATGCGGGCTCTGACCAGTCCCATCAAGAAGCCAACGGCCCAGAGCAAGATCACGTCGCCGGAACAGCCCATTTCCGGGGCCATTGGCGAGACTGGCAGTCCCAGCAAGATCAAGCGTTTCCGTCCCAAAATACGACGCCAGTTGCGAAAGAGCTCGCGCGAGGATGTCCTGGCAGCGGCGGCTGCGCGAAGGGCTCGAACCTCGGGCCCTACTATCTTTGGCCTGAGCAGCGGCAGTGGCGATACGGAAGTCCTACTGGATGCCAGCATGTCCACGGGAACGATGGCGGGCACCTCGAGCAGCATCACCACCACCTCGGCCATGACTACCAAAATATCAGTCGGATCGAAGAGTGCCGCCTCAGAGTCGATTGTCTCGGCACAATCAGAACCATCCGTCAAGAAGCCGCACAGCTGTGCCACGCCCACGGCCCTGCTGTCGCCCAAACTGCCCACCGTAAGCAGCACCCAGTCGAAGTCCGCCTCGGACACCTTCCAGCTGAAGGCCAAGTCCATTGAGTCGCTGCGCTCGGTGTCGCCGGGCTCCGACTCCGTGTTCTACAGCGAGGCGGATGGAAACGCCGTCAGCGGGGATCAGGGCCACTGCCTGCACTGCGGCAAGGATAGCAAGCAGCCGAGCAACACGATCAGCGAGCTGGCCGGGGACTCGGTGGAATCGATTCCCTACATCGAGCAGGACATCGTGAAGCCGCCGTCCGACTTTGCCGACTCCCCGGTGACCACCAAGACCACGCAGAGGCTGTACAAAAAGATGGACAAGCGTTTCCGCTCCGAGGAGCGCTATCACGGCGAACGGGGCAGGCACTACAAGACCAGGCAGGAGAACATCAGGGCCAAGGTGATGTCAGGATTACCAACTGGGATTACCTAAGCTAACATTATGACCCTTAACTAATTTCAGAGCGAGGAACGTGGTCGCGCTCCCAGCCTGCCCAACACTCCGGTGCTGCGTCCTGCAGGGTCAAGTCCTTGTGTCCTGCCCGACATCAAAACGGAACAGAGTCAGCACATCATCTACAAGGGACACTACGATGCAGGGCGCTACACACGATTGACCGACAACGATTTGTGGACTCAGTTGGATCATCAGTGCTTCGGTGAGTGAAAACCCTGTCAAATCGATCGGATCCAAGAAAATAAGTTAAATAGCCAAGCAAATTGGTTTGCAAAAATGTGATATAAATGCACATTTGCATAACGTAGTAGTCCTTTTTAAAATCGGAAGAGAAAACAGAATGAAACTCGTGGCCAGCCTTTTTGTGACCCTCGCCGTTTTCGATTTCGGACTGTCATTGAAAGATCGTCAGTATTTTAATTATATTCCTCGAGCAGCCATTTCAGTGTAAATGTGTTCTTTTCTCAGCCATTTGCGGACAGCTTCCGGAAGTATCTTTAATTATTCGCCGCAAAAACTGCTTGGCCATGCTCGAGAATTTTTCATATCACGAAGACACAAATGAATGCAAGAAATTCATCTACGGCGGTTGTGGTGGCAACGAGAACAATTTCGAGACCCTAAAGGAGTGCGAGGACAAATGCAAGGAAAAAAAATGGAAACACGTCCCGAAACCTACAATGCAACCCATATTCATTGGCTAACGATTTTACAAAATAAGAGCTAATTTCACCTCATATTTCGTGAAAAATTGTATCTTGGATATCAGATAATTAAATATTTTAGTAAAAATATTAGTAAATATATCTTGATTTACATAAAATTTGTTTGGAAATTAATTTTAGATCGTTCCCGCGAGCGCCGCGCCTCGACGGAGTCCGAGAAGGGCTTCCATGCCAAGTACCAGGTAATCCTCCACCGGCTCGTCCAACGCCGCTGCACCCTGGAGATGTACCATCGCCAAAAGCACAACAGCTTCCGTAAGTGCCCCGAGCGGAACACCCTGTTCGAACTACACCCAAACAATATTCTAATTTTGGCGCAACGTGCGCGGTGAGATGGCGAGAAAAGCCCGAGAGCCGAAAACTTTGTACTATAGATAATGAATGGCGCTCCGACTTTTCATGACCGGCACTTGGCACACATAAATATATAAATGCGTGTGTTAGGAATAGAACCGAGTGGAAGCGAAAAAACGGCGGGCAGTTTTTATTTTTTGGGAATAGTTGAGGTGCGTGCTTTGTTGTGGGCCGACCATAAAAAATCGGCAACGCTTCTTCCCCGAGTTCAGGCAAATGTGCGAAAAGTGACGGGGTTCGATTAAATAGAAATATTTTCTGTGGTATTTGCACAACTCGTAGGCCGAATGATTGGTGGGTAAACAGAGAAGCCAGCGACAACAAACCGACGGCACTGAGGATTTCCCATTACTGGTTGTTTTCTTTTTTTTTTCGCCCCGACATGTGATATAGAGTTAATAGCGTCCAATTCAGCGCCGGACTCGCTGCGGCGGAAGTTGGAGGAGGTCCTGAAGCTAATGCTCCTGGTTTGGGCACGCGAGAGCTTTGTGATATCCACGCTGACCAACGGTGCTCATGGTAACTGATGGCCGGACACAGTCCGGAAATAAAATCACACAAATCACTTAAATCCCTCTCGCTGACTAAAAATAATCCGAGACACGAGCAGTGGGGGAAAAGTGCCGTGAAATCGAGATGTTTACACTTTGATAAGATTCGCTAAACCAATACCAATCAAGTGTTCAATATTCCAATGTTTTTCTACCAATTTTTTGTGTTTTCCCCTCAGGCGTGGACAAAACTGTGGTGGTCAAGAGTGACTCCGGAGAATTCGGCTTCCGCATCCATGGCTCCAAGCCCGTGGTGGTGGCTGCCATTGAACCAGAGACTCCGGCGGAGAGCTCCGGCCTCGAGGTGGGCGACATCATCATCTCCGTGAATGGGGTGCAAGTGCTGGACAAGCACCACACCGAAGTGGTCAAGATTGCCCACGATGGCTGCGAGAAGCTGGAGCTCCAGGTGGCCCGCACCATCGGGGTGCTGATGCACGAGCAGCTGGAGCCACCGAGCCAGCCAATATTCAGCGGCTACTTGTGGCGCCAGAGCGGCCAGGCCAAGGGGGCTCCAAACACCAAGAAATGGGTGAGGCGATGGTTTTCGCTGCGACCCGACAACTGCCTCTACTACTACAAAACCGAGGATGTAAGTGGATTACGCACAGGGTGATGGATAACCCAGATTAACTTTTCTTTCGATTTCTAGGACTCCCAGCCTGTGGGCGCCATGATAATGGCCAAGCATACGGTGGACCTGTGTCCCGTGGATATTGGAAAACCATTTGCCTTCAAAGTGGACTCCGGGGAGGGGATTCCAATGTACGTGGCCGCCGACTCCGATGAACTGGCCAATCGCTGGCTGCAGCTCCTGAGACAGGCAGCCGCCCAGGACAACCAGTGGCTGGATAAGAAGTAAGAAATCAGTCAGGAATTTTGGACAAAAATCCTTAACAATTTTTTACACAGTGCCAGGTGCTTGTACCAGAGCCCCACCAGCATCCAAAGGCCCGATTGCTTTGGCTATTTACTCAAATTGGGCTCAAGGTGGTGCGGCTGGTCGAAACGCTATTGTGTACTTAAGGATGCCTGCCTCTATTTTTACCAAGATGCAAATAGCAAAAGTGCATTCGGTGAGTCACATTCTTGGGAAACGAAAACAGGTGATTGACCAGGCCAATTAATTTAAATCTCTCTGCTTAGGCATGGCCTGCTTGCACGGCTACAAAGTGGCCTCGATGTCCGCGAATGCGTCCGGAAAAAAGAACTCGTTCGAGATAATACCACCAGAAACGAAATTGCGTCATTATTTCTTCTGCACCGAAAGCGAAATGGATAAGAAGCGGTGGGTATACTTGCTCATAGTTTTGAAACTATTTTGATATTGGCCATAAAGTTTCGTAAAGCCAATTCAAGAAAACTACTCAGAAAATTTAAAGGTTGCTAGTGCAAATATTTTCCATTTAAACTTTGCGCATATTTCGCGCATTAGATTAACTCGGGTATTTTACATTATTTTACCCATTTAATACAACGGATTACACTTTCCCATCGTCAAAGTTTTGTAAGCCAGGTTCCTAAATGGAACAATGGTATATTGAATAACAAAGATAATGAAGCTTTTTCCGAATTGTGTAATACCACTTCCCCACAAGTTTTTTTTTCAAAATTCAGCTACCTCCTCCCACACCTTCGCAAACCGCGAAATTCTGTGGCGGCCACAATTTAAATCCTAATCGTACTAAGTTCGGGAATTACATTGGTTAAGCCAATATCTATCTGTGTTGTGAAAATCAGCAAATTATGGCCACTTCTGACCGTGAAAATGGCAAAGATGTGTTGCTCCCATAATCTCCATAGAGACACTTCTCATCCGCAATGTTTATTCATGTTTTTTATACAAGGTGAAACTGAGAACTGGGTATTTATATACGAGATACTCGACTATAATCGTTCTCTTTGAGTTTGAAATTGACGATGCTTAAATTGATTATTAATTTTTTTTCAAGATCATTAAAGCATAAAGAAACATTTGATAGAACATTAAACTAAATCACCTATAAAAACAAACCAATAAAATCTAAGAACTTAAGATATACCTATGGAATGTCACATATTTTGTTGAACTGGAAGACCCCGCTATATAAATCAAAATGCTATTTTCAAGTACTTAAATTTATCTAATTAATTCTCTCTGGATTAAAATTTCCCCAATTTTAATGGCAATTCTTAACTTTAATTTACAGCTGGATATCCGCACTGGAATACTCCATTGATCGCTGGATCAAGTCCGGGTAACTAAGGTTAAAGACACGCTCCAGATCGGCTCTGAGCAGCCGGCTCAAGCGTCGCAGTTTTAGCTATTTCATGGATTAGCCGGGATTGGGGGCGGTCCATGGATAGGTTCGACACTAGTACGGGTACTACCAACAACAAAAAGCAACACTTAGAACTTAAGCGAAAGCAAAGCAAAGCAAACCAATTAGTTTAAGGCCTACTATACAGACATAGATGATTGCTTAGTCCAAGGAATTTAGTCGGTCATTCAAATCGGGTTTAAAACTATTTTGAACAAAGCGTACATACACGTATATATTATATACACTTATAGAGGAATACAATTAAACATTTTTGGTGTGTATTCTTGTTATATAGCTTACAAACAAAAGGCATATACATCTATATATATACAAAATTATGTTTAGTGAGGTTGTCATGTCACTTAAAGTATATATTTAGTATATATACACATATTTAGTCGCCGCAGGGGAACGGAAGAACTTACAGCAGACCAAATTGAATGTCTAATGTACATAAATATAGCGATGTTTTAGGCCACATCCAAATTAAAACGATTAGGTATTCAAGGCTCAAATGCAGGCAAGGGCAAGGCAAAAGTTTTTTAGATAAATGTCTATTTACAGGAGAGTAATGAAAAAGAAAAACCGACAGAATCGAGACCAAAATTTCGGAATTATTGCAAAATGATTGCGGAATCGCTACAAAATGATAGTGAGCCTTATTGAGGGGGCCGACACAGATTTCCCATTTTCCATAGCTGCTTCCATCGTCACAAGAGTAGACAAAATAAAACGGATTTTGTGAATAGTCAACAACGGTTTTCGTCCTTATTGGAAACGATTATTAGTTAGACAGACTCGCAGTCGAGATATAAGCCAGAATTAGTTAGCTTTTTGATAGGTTGAGGTTTTTTTGTTGGGACAAACGCATGCACTTCGACGCGCTGACACTCGCACACCGCAATGTTCATAGTAGATCAACAATAAGAAAAAAAATAGCAATTAATTCAGAATCCAGTAGTTACTTTGTCGTATAAAGATATGATCTTTAAAATGCTGATTTCCTGATTTTTTTGGGTCAGTGTTCAAATACCGAAATTGAGTGAGGATGCTACGATTTTGAAGCTTCAGTTTTGTTTTTATTAAGACGATAGCGAATATACATATACATACATATATTTTATATATTTTAAATAGAAATTTCCAATTCAAAGTGGTTACGAAAAAAAGGAAAACCAAATAAAAATTAGATAACAAATGCATTATGATTATTAAATTATTATATACACACAAGAGGCAGCCAATTTATGTTGTAAGTCATCGAGGGGAAACGGAAAACTAAATAAGAGCTTTAATTATTAAATAAAAAAATATACCAAGAACAAATGCCAAATGTGTGTCTCACTCGCCACCGAAGGGGAGGGAGGAGGAAGTATTGAAATGCATCTCTAACCATCATTAATTTGACTCAACGATCCGATTCCAAATCGGATTCGATGCAGGCCCAGCCCAGCCCAGAAAACAAAAACACAGAACCAAGCTACCTGCTGGGGCAACGAAGCATTTCAAATGCGATCAATGAACCTGTTGCTTCGAGCCCTCTGGCCCCTCCACAAAAGATACAAAGATACAAAACAAATCCTCAACTACCCCGCAGTTGGCCACATGTTTTACACAATTTTCAAGTAATTTATTTGAAAATCGTAAGGCGATGCAAATATACCAGCAACTGCCCGGCACTTGAACAAAATCTACATTGCATTGTGATTATTATATGGAATTTTAAAGCGATTAAGTGTAAAACTCTATGGGGTTTACAGATATTACTATTCCAGCAATATGTTCATATAAAGTTTAACAGATTAGGTAGCTTGGAGTAATATAATATAATATAGGTAACTGGCAATTGCATTGGATTTTGATTATTATATGTAATTTTAAGGCGATTAAATTTAAAAATCCAAGGGCTTGCCAAATATTACCATACCAACAATATGTTCATATAAAGTTTAACAGAAAAAAGGTTATAATATCTTTTACTTTATAGGTAAACCATTAGTTTCTAGCTCTCAAGGAAATCAAAATATGGAGCCCTCTTTTTTCTAAATGATTGTTTGTTAGTTATTGTTTTTCCAAGTGCAGCAACAGCGGCAACAGTTGCTGATGGGGGAAGTCAACGACTAGCATAACAATTCGCTCGCCCTATGAGGCAGCTACCGTTTTCCGTCTTCTCTCTTCTACCAATTCCTTTTCTTACCAACTGCCGCTTTGTATCTCCATTTACTGGTTTTTGCAGTGGCAACAGATACAATTTAGTTCCACTGTGCAGGGCCTTAATTACATGGCTCCGGCTCTCTTTTGTTTGGAAGGTTTCTGGGTTTTCTTTAGATTTTTTTTTGTTTTTTTCGGCATGGCAATCATCACCATGATCATTATTATCGAAACGCCCTCTCCTGTGGAATCTGTAAGACCCTGAATGTGTTTTTGGTCGCTCCATGTGTTTGTTACCTTTTTTCCTTTTACCACTTGACCGCATTGCTGCTGTTTTTAGCCGTTTTGGGGGGAAAGGCAAGTTGCCAGATTGTTTCCCAGGAAAACTTTCATCGCCTAGGACATGGATTCTTTAATTGAATATGTTTTAGGCCAAAAATTATTTGGTATTGTTCCCGGGAATAACAACAACGTTCCAACTGTTGTAAACCCATAGAAGCAAAGTATTCATTTCATATTAGTAGGCATATTATATTACACCCTGAGCTTCCAGGTATTTATTCTCTAACAACCCTTTCTTCGCAGAAACCTTATCTGGCTTTGTGAAATTTTATTGTATGTGCGAGTATATTCCGATTAGTCATGCCCCTTGACGAAACCGCAACAATGACCAAGGAACAAAATACTCCCCCACAAAACAGAAATAACAATAAACAGGGGACTACTGCAGTTACACCCTCCGGTAGCCGGTGCACCCTCCTTGGCCTTAGCCCCGTCGTAGCCTCTCACTTGTACACCTAAGCGGCGATCCAAACTGCAAACTGCAATCTGGCAACACCCGCTCGGCTTTGGCCTACCCCCGATCTTGGCCAGCTTGGGCAGCAGTCGCAGCGGCAGCGGCAGTGGTGGTGGCGGTGGTTGTCGGTAGTTGGACGGTAAACAGGTAGCGCTCTAACTGACAATAACTCGTCGTCCGAATGCACGTTCCACGCTCCGTCGTCCGTCCGTCCGTCGGTTCGTCCGCTCGCTGCTGGTTGTCCGTCTGTCCGTAAAGCAGCGTGCGACTGGCGGTCGGTTCACTTTGCTTCAATTCCTCTCCTACACTGGCAGAAAATTATGGCCCAAGAGGGTATAAATAGCTTTGAAACAATATCACAAATATTGGGTTTCCATGAAAGGTTCTTCAGTAAGAGATCTTTCAGATCTAGAAGGAAGTTTCGAGCTTGTTCCTGATTTTGGTTCCCTTTGACATACACAGTTTTTTGTTTTTGGGAGCACTGGGAGCTACAAGAGCTATGGAGTGCCCACCGCTGTTGTAGATACATATTTTTAATCTTAGACCGAAAGAAGTGTTTTGAATAGCACTCAATAAACTACTTAAACTGGGCACCTTTGTTTTATTAAAATAAAATCTGTGGGTATGGATCTATCCATGTTCATAAATTTATCCATAGATTATGGGTTGAAAACCCGAAATTTCTTGCAGTGCTCTAAGCCTGTTTTCCTGTTCCCGCTCGCTACTCGCTGAGCTGACTCCCCAGCCAGTTTCTCTCGATTCTCAGAGTATCTGCAGCGCTCCACACTCTCGGCAGTATCTCGAAAAGTGTTCGGGCCCGGTTCGGAGCGGTAAGTGGCTCAGTCTTCGAGAATTGATCGTGGCCAACGCACCTGCGCGCGGATCGCGGTGAAAAAAAGTGAACTGCATCTGTAGGTCCCCTCCCCCCACTCGCCTGTATCTCTGGCCCGCGCCTCGCCTCGCCTCGCCTCCGCGCGATGTATCTGTATCTTTGCGTGTGTATGCGAGTGTGTTTGTGAACTTGTTGCTGCATCGTCCGCCAGCCAGCCGCCTCGAGAAAAGCGCTTTTCAACTGCAACTGCGGACTCTCTGTGTGTGGGAAGAGTTTGGGACTACTTGAGGAGCGAATTGGTAGCTGCACTGGCTTCAGCTCCTATTTCAAACAAAATGTAGAAAAACACATTTCAGCTGCCGTGTATCTCGTTCTCGTTCGGTTTGGTTCGCTTCGTTCGTTTTTTTACCTTCGGTTCGGGTTTTAATACTATTTTTTTGTTGTCTTGGCCGAATGTATCTTTGTATCTCTCCCTGGCTCTGAGTGCGCGCGCGAGTTGTACGTGGTTTTTTTGTCGGATTTTTTGTGCTGTTGCTCGCATCTACGTGGTTTGTGGTAGCTGACTGCCGTTGATGCTGCTGCTGCTCCCGTAACCGCCCCCCTGCCGCCCCCCGTGGGCGATCGTGCCGTGATTTGTATCTCAAAAATTGTCTCCCAGTGTGCGAGTTTTTTGTAAATACATTTCAAATAAGCGAGTGTTTGTGCGCGTTACGCTCAGAAATATTAATAAAAACGGCCCCTAAACCCCTGAATTTATGATCAAAAATTAAATATTAAACCATAATCGTTTCTCCAATTTACAGAAAATTGAAAAACAACAAGTCAACCACAAAAACACATTAAATATTCGAGAAAAAATTCCACAAATCGTAAAATCAATCTCATGTTCTGGATATAAAACAAACCCTGTTCAAGTGCCACTCAAACCGATGGATTTCTACCTTAAAAACAATAACAATGCCAGGCATTTTAGTGCTTAAAAACTAACAAATGAAAAAATAAGCAACCAAAACTTGTTCACAAAAAACTACTTGGATACTTGTCAGCTCTCAGGCCGCAAAGATAAAGCTCGCGGAGCCCGAGGCTTTCTTCTGCTTAGCCCACAGGTAAGAGTCTGAAAAGAACAGGCCCTGCCCACTAAAGCGAACACAACACAAAAATTCCACAGCACTTATTTTTTGTTTGATTTTTTCCTGTTGGTTTTTTTGTGTTTTTGGCGTAGGGCTAGCTAATTATTTTTGATTTTTATTTTTGTATTTTTGCGTTGGCCAAAAAGGCAGCGAGTGCACGAAATCAACGAGTGGCCGAGAGCGAAAGATCCAAAAAAGTATCTCAAAACCTGCTCCGCACAGGTCGTAGACCCGCGGGGAGGGGGCCGGGGCGACCGAAAAGGGGGGAAGGGGGCACCGCCGAGAGAGAGTCTCTACGTTGGCGGCAGCAGTTGGCGGTTGGCGAACTGTCGACCGACAGCGGCTTCCACTACAACTGCATGTGCCACTGTCATTGCCACCGAACTCAGTGTGGTGCCGCAGTCGGCTGCGGACCAGGCACCCCCATGCCCCATGCCCCGCCCCTCTCCCCTTCCCGGGGGCCCCGCAGGCGTGGTTGCTGTTGTTGCTGTGGCGCTCGCTTCAAGCTGGGGCTGTGGACCGGGCCCGGGCCCGGCTCGAGTCGGACTCGAGAAACCTTCGCTTGGAATTCAGTGGGTCTCTCAGGCAAATACCCTCGATGGGTGAGGGTATAGCCAATAATTTGGCTTCTATTTTAACGTATTAGAGGCTTATAAATGTGGAATTCACAAAGCAATATACTAATAAAACTTGACACATAATTATAAAAAAAACTTTAGGTTGGGTTTGATTTATCAACAAACCCAAAGTGTTCTCACGACTACAACTAGGATTTAATTAATTATATTACATTAATGAATATCAAATTGATAATGTGGAACTAACGTATATTTTTAAAGAGTTTCGAAGCAGTTTATATATTAGGCGAAATACTATTAAATGAGGCTTAGCATACATATCTTATATACTGAATAAGCCTCGAATTTGTAGTGTAGATTGCAGTCTGTTCTTTGAATATTTCGTTTGATGTTTCAAAGAGCAAACTAATTTTTTTGAACGCAGTTTCCACAACTATATTTAGATGCCTTCAAGGGCTATAGTCAATTTCAGAAACTTTGTTGCTCTCCAATTAAATGTCTAAATCTTAAACTATATCTATGCTTTCCAAAACCAAGTTTCTTAGTCTTTGAATAGGGCTAAAAATAATCAGATTTGACAGTATAACTTACTTGTATGTTTTCGTTAGGGTACTCAAACATTCGGCCTCCGATCAGGCCGAACCCTCTCGGTTTTTTCCAACTCTGTATCTTTTCTTTGTAAACCAGTTCACTTGTAGCCAGTGCCAGTGGCCAGTGGTCTCTGTATCAGCATCTCTCTCTCCGAATCCGGTTTTTGGGTTTCGGTTTTGGTTGTGGCTTTGCTTTTCGGTGCTGATGCTGATGCTGATGCTGGTGGTGGTGGTGGTCGTGGTCGTGGTCGCGGTCTTAGCTTGGCTCGATTCCGATGCAGAGCTCTGGCATCTTGTGGGCCTCTTGGGGGGATCTTGGCCATGTTGGGGGCTGCGACTGAGGCTGGAGCTGGAGCTGGAGCTTGGCTTGCCGCGCTTTAATTGTCCAGAACGTGTGGCCAAAGAGGAAACGCAATTGCCGCAAGCTTCTGTTGGGTTCGGCTCGCCTTCGCCTTCGCCTCTGCTTCAGATTCAGATACGAATTCAGATCGGGGCTTTGCCTCAGTTTCGGTTTCCGACCATCATCGTCATCTACATCTCTTGATTTCTTTTAAATGGTTTAGTTTTTTTCCCCCATGTCGATATACTTTTTCTGGATGTTTTGGAAAAACGCCTCCCGCGCTCTCACAGTCTCGTTTTGGTTTTTTTTTTCCCCCATCAAAGTTGGTTGCGGTTCTATAAAGTTATTGGCTTTTGTTTCGCTCGAGCGGAGATCTATTTTGGATATTCATTGTCTTGCTTTATGGGCAATTTGGTTCGTGTCCAAAAAGATTTTTAGCATAAGAATGGGAGTATCGTAAAAGTTAATGGCATCTTACCTCTTTGGGTGGGTTTTCCTTTCTTTCTGCGTCCGTGGTCTTCGATTTCCAGCCATCAATTCCGCCGTTTCGGTTAGTGTCTTTTTTATTTTTCGGTTGCAACGGTAGGGGAAAATCTAGTTAATTGCCTTCTGGCAGGAAAAACGAAATTAATTAAAATCGTTAAAAATAAAATCGTGACAAAATAGCTGATGAATTTTAGTTGGCCATAAAGTCGCGGAACAATGGCCACTCGATTGCTCGTTAGGGCTTGCCATATTCGGGTTTTTGTTGCCCGTTGTCGTGTTTATAAGGGAATTGGGATGCGGACACGCCTGGTTTTGGCACGTGTCTATAATTCACCTGACAGACCAGTTCATTTACGTGGTTCTGCTCATCAATTTTGATGAGGAAATTAGATGTTGTCGCTGCGCGGAATATGAATATTTGATTCTATTAACGCAATCGGACAGCCGAACAGCGATTCTGGAAGAAGTTGGAAATTCATTTTTATAATAAATTCCAATTGCAGGAGGGCAATAAATCACTGGCTTAACGCCTCAACGCTTATTAGCATAAACTCTTCTAATAAATAAGAATAACCCCATTGAAGTGATCGCACAATAGACAACGCCAGAATGCCTGGAAAAAGTAGCAATCGCAGGGACAAAAGAACTTAAGAGCCCTATTCAAAGGAGAAATTCTTGAATGGATTTGGCCAAAGAAATTTATGAAGCGATCGGCTTAGCATACAAAGCAGATTACTGCCAAGGGGATTAGTTACAATAGTTGAGGCAGAAAGTCGAAAATAATTCAATTTGCTGGAACTAAAACCAAGCAGATTATCTGGCCCATCTCTGCAACCTCTTCAATCCTTTAATAATGAAAAATCTTCACCCATAACTTTAAAGTATTTTCAATTTATGCTAACGACGTTATCAATCCTGCAGCAGCTGCGTTCCCGAACCCATAAAACTTCATTAGCAGTTGCTCCTCCGCCCCGCCGGCCAAACAACATGGCCGCGAAATTAGCAAACCTTTTAAATTAATGGCCAGTGCATCCAGCGTACTGAAGAGGCGGACTCCTTCCCCACTCGAAGCACTCCAAATGTGTAAATCTCATGGATATTAATCAAGAAAATTATAGACAAGACGGCGCAAGGAAGATCGCCTGCCCCGGCTCGGGAGCAGAAACAGCAAGGCAACTTGTTTTCCAGCCGCCGGCAATGATTATGCTAGATTTTTAATAGCTTTGACTATAATCTCCGATGCTGCCGGACCCCGAAAGGGTTTTTCAGATTAACGCATGTGCAGTGCAGGTCCCAGACTTATTTTCTTCGGTCTCCTCTTCGACTATAATTATAAGTCTGCGGCGTTTTTCCTCCTTCGTTTTTTTTTACCTTCTTGATTATTAGCTACCTTCGCACAATCCCAAACTATACGAGCCTATACCCGCATACACACATGGGTGGAAGGAGCTGTATCCCGAAGGGATTAAAAAAGTGTGCTTGGCCAAGAGCATTCTTTGGCCGAGCTGCAAAACAGATCTCGGCGACCCTTTTCCCCGGTCCTCAGCAAATCTTATACTTTGAGTGCGAGTGTGCGTACCCCGCCGCCACGCTTTTTCCTCAGCGTCATCGTCTTCTGGGCCGTTGTTTGTTGTTGTTCGCTGGTGTTTTGTAAGCAAACTGAAGTGCATATAGGAACCCTACCCGGTAACCACTCGGCCCAAAAGATATGGTCAGTTTACGGAGTTTCAGCTGATAAACCCGGGGCATACCCTAGATCCATTAGGTTTTATCTGGGTTCCAGGAAGAGTTTTGAGGTTCTTACGCTGTCAATCTGTATGGAGAAGTCGAGTAGTTGATCGTTGCGTCTTGAAAGGTTTAAGCCCGATAAGCCCGGGGCATACCCTAGATTCCAGGAAGAGTTTTAGGGTTTCTACACTATCAGTCTATATCGAGCAGAACGAGTAGTATGATCGTTTCGTCTGGAAAGGTTTTGCCTTGTGATTAAGTGTTAAAAATATCCCGAGATATAAAGATATACTTTTAATAAAGAGCGTGATCGAATGTTATATACAATCTATGATACAATTTTTTAGATTTGCCTAGTGAAATGAAATATATGAAGAAAGTATAAGGTTCTAAATAACTAAAGGGTAGGAACTAAGAGTAGTAACTACTAAAACAGCTCTTTTTTGGCAAACTGAAAAAAGTTTCCTTGCTTGAAATGTGCAAATGCTTAATTATATATTATGCGTATTCGTATATTTATTCCCAATCCCGACCTGTGTCGTTGGTTTCAGGGTGTTACCTCTTTCCGCATACCCGGGTAACCTCTCATTAACCAAGAGCACTGGACACTTTCAGCCATCGTAGGCCATCATCGTCGGAGGGACCAGCCACTCCGCCCCTTTTCTGTAGACCCCGTCCCCTTCGTTTTCTATACAAACACTTTGTGTATTTTTTTTTAGTTTTTTTTTTCTTATTTTTATCAACTGAAACCTTTTCACTCTGCTGGTCCCTGGGTTTTTCTGCTGGCCTCAGATGTTTACACACAAACCCAGCAAACGAACCGATCCCGGGACCCGGAGGAGAGACATCCACAAGAAGAAGAAGAGGGAGCAGGAGGAAAATAAGAAGAAGATAGGAGGAGGAGGAGGAAGAGGAGAAAGAGGAGAAGAAGGAGGAGGAGGCCAGAAAAAGTGGCAGCCAAATTGCTCCTCGATATCTTTTATTTTCCTCCAGCAGTAGTTGGTCTTCTGGCTCTTTTTATTATATGTACATACACCGAGAGAAAACTAGATCAGCTAGGCGAAAAAATTTAAGTTTTCTAAATTACAAATCACTAGATTTAGCAGTTTACTTGTAATATTCTTTTTTACCCCTAACATCTCAATAGATTTATTTTAAATATTAATTCCTGTAAACCCCATGGCTTCAATTAACAGGGCAAACGTTTTCAGTGTAAATGTATCTGTATCTGATTCCCGTATCTGTATCTGCGTCCCGTAAATGTATCTGCGCGCGCACAACTCTCTCTCGGTAGGTCTACCGAACTACCACGGCAGTCTACGTGCCGTCGCTTTTGCTGATGATGTCCATTATTTACATGCATTTTTATTTGCTTTTCTTATTTGGCTTGACGTTTTCAAAAGTGCCGATGTTTCAAAAAGATAATGAACGCTGAATTGTACATTGTATGTACACAAAGTGCGGCCAGCAGTCCGCGGTGCCCGGGTCCGAGCTCCGAGCTCCGAGATTCGAGATCCGTGAGTGCAAAAGTGAGGAAACAAAACCTAGAAAAAGTACCGAGACCGAAAATAAAATAATACTGGCACGGTATGGAAACCCGAAACGGGTTACAACCTTTTTTTCCCCGTCGTCGTCGTCGTATTTTTTGAGGCTACCAGAAATACGTGAGCCGGAATCGGAGGTGTGGGAGAGTTGGGGGATTATCGGGGTCGTAATCGAATGAGATATTAGGGGCCATCGCTCATCTACTGCTTATAAAGGTTGTAAGGGGTCCGCCCGATTATATCAGCCGCCTATGTTGGGGGATTTATTGTAGCCGAGTGTGTCATAAAGAGATCAGATAAGTTCTTTATTGAATCCAATATAGATAGAATGCGACAGATTATCGCAGCGGGCCGAGGCCGAGAGTAACTCGTCTGGACTAGATTAGAGGTATACGAACGCAGTTACTATCGCCAAAAGCCTATCGAGCTGAAGCATTATTCAATTATTATCTCATAAAACCGCAGATTATATGGCTTGTGCTTCTGTTAAACATTTCCTCTTAATTTATTATTGATTTTAGCCCCTCAACTATAAATTGTCGGGAAAAAACAATCGTTTAGTAACTGGAAATTCGACAGTCTAATTCCTTGAATTGGAGCATCTGAATCACGTTTGTTTGCACCCAGATTATGCATCATAATGTCTGCTTATGATCCCAAAATCTAGATAAGACCTTCCCACCTCTCACTGATATGTGAATTATAACTTTGGATTGTGTTGCCACGACCACTTCAACTAGCCATCCTCCTGCTTTGGGCCATAACAATGATATACTCGTCTCATGATCAAGTCATGATTCCAGCTACTTTATAGAGCTAATCTGACAGCGCACTCTCCAGCCCAGCCAGACAATGCCAAAAGGAATTATTTCCATAGATAAGAGCCCCACAATAATCTCCAATGCCAGCAACAATTCTTCAGATAGTCACCTCTCCGAAAATAGAAGAAATCAACGGTATATCCAACAAAGGGGCGCCTCTTCAGCTGCCACAAAATCTTGGCCAACTCTTCGTTTTTCTGGTTGGAAAGGTTTTTTTTTCAACGTTTTCCTTAAGCAACTATGACGTTCACTTTGCTGGCGTTGGCTTGATGTTAATGTTGATCTTGATGACGTTGCAGCATTTTGCATTAAAATCAAGTGAGACAGCGAGAACGATTCTGGCAAATGATAAGCAAAACTGTCATTGCACAGACAGCAGTGGAATTCTTTTTCCCCCTTTTGGTTTTGCGCAACTGGTTATAATTTTAAATGAGGCTCAAACCAAACGGAGAGCACTCAGAAAATAAGGAGAGCAGTTTGCAGATATTTGCATGTAGTCGAGGAAAATTATTTTACCTTCAATTTTGTATATTATGAACAAGCTTTTATTCAGTTTTCAAATAAAAGATCTTTTTAAAAACCTTTCGAAAACTGATCCTGCTACATTACATTTTATGTCATATGATCGAGCTTTTCAAGCAGTTCAGCGACATTTAAGATACATGTTTTAAAATCTTTCTAAAAACCTTTTAAAAACTGATCCTTTGGCATACCGAGAGATATTTGTTTCACGAAAATTATATTGTATTAGGTTCAATTTTCCACATTATTTCCGAGTTTTTCAAGCAGTATTTAAAATCTTTCGTAAAATCCGTTTGAAAAGTAATCCTTTGGAAAACTTT
>JAJJHQ010007619.1:1480811-1648317 GCA_021223825.1 Drosophila ironensis | reverse complement strand
GTGGATATACAAAAATATAGGATCGGAGATGTATACGCTTAGTAATACAGCAAAACGCAAAAGGGAAAATTTTCGTATCTTTTGGCCAACTTTGCCAGCTCATAACTAAAATATCTTGCAGCGAATTGAAAAAGTAGTGATGGGGATAGATAATTGGACTCCCCACGATGATTTTAAGATATGGATCTTTGAATTCGGATAAAAATTGGCCGAGATATGGCAAAAAGTTATTGAAAAAACTTTAAACGGCCAAAACTAGGTGAAGGAGTGCTCTAATTGCAAAAAGGGCTTTTATTCGTGATCACCCCAAAATTATGGGAAAAATCGAAAATCGGTAATTTTTCTCAACTTTGCCATGTCTCAACTTTTCCAAAAGAAATCGCAGAACGACGGGGAATACGTCGATGGAAAGCTGATTTCCCCAAGAATCCGTGGAGATACAGTTATACAGAGAACAGATAAACAACCAAGCGAAAAATGAGAAAATATTTGACAACAAAATAATAAAAGCCAGAGCCAATTTTGGGAGGCGCTGGGGTTTGGTTATTGCAACATATTTGCATAGACAACCATTAGGACAACCATGACCATTCGGCCACTCAGCCATTCAAACCATGAATGGCTATTACAGCAAACGAATAGATTATGTTTTGCGATGCACATTGCTCCTGTTGCCATAAAATTTTATCTGCCAAGTTAATTAAACCGGCAGTTAGCCGGCTGGGAGACGCGAATAGTTCCGACCTGCTCCTGGAATACGACAGAAGCTACAGCAGCTCCTGTTCATTTGCAGTTGGAAATTTAATTAGTTATTCCATTTGCGCGCCACACTCACTTTTCATTGCGGGCCATTCCTGGTGTGTCTGTGAGCTTTCTACCTTTTCTCATTTACAGTCTGCCTTTTGGGGTTAACCCAAAGGATTCGCGCGGGGAAAAGCGAACCGAAAATGAGCTGAATTTTTTGTCTGTGAAGACGTCTCCACAAAAGTGGCCAAGGACTGCGAAAAATGTTATTCTCCGAAAAAACATTGGTGGGTAAAATGATTCCGGTAGCTTGAAATGGTTTTTCTTAGTGCAATAAAGGCAGACACGAATGTCTGGCCGCATTTTGATCTAGAGTTTCCACACCTTGCCGGGAAATCACTACAGTCGCAAAGGAAAAAAAAACAGGGCATGCAAGTTTTCCCAAAGTCTCAAGTTTCAACTTGCAACTTGCAGCCTTAGCACGCGATTTATTTTTTTTTATATACAAACGCCGATTATGAAATGTACTTGTTGAAAGAGGCAACACAAAAGAAGAAAAATAGAACAGGTAAAAAATGTGTAATGGTTTTTTGGGCATGCTCAACATACTTGCAATAATTTGCATGCAATGGCCACTCCACACGCAAACCCGGATAATGGATTAATTACAGGGTAATGCGATCCCATAGGCAAATGCCAAGAGGTTTGACAAGTTAAGAGAAAGTTAAGAGATTATATATGCATGTATATAAGCATCGGTACTATTAAAATTAACAAAAATATATGCAATTGATAATTAAAAGTAATTTAGGCAATCAACCTATTAGAACTGTGAACACGATGACTTGACCATCGGAGGCTTTGCATGGTTGCCATCTTTCGGGCCAAAAGCATAGAGTGAAGGGCACTTGGGAATGGAAATGTCCATGGGAACACGAAACGGAATTTGGAAGTCTTGAAATGACGGCTCTTGAATTATAATGAAATTCATTTCCAAAATGCTGGCGACAGGTTATCTGGGACTTTTATGAATTGCTCTTGTTTCGAACATCGATGGCATATTTTATTCCCTATAACGACTCATTAATTCTATTGGAATTGGAGTCTCCGCCCGTAAAGAAGGCATCATAAATGACCCTATTATTGCATGGAGAATCGTTAAAACTCTTGTTTGTTGACGTTTTCAAATGACGTAAAAATTGAATAATAAAATAACCCCAAATGGGCAATAACCCAGCGTTCGATGAGAACGCTAACCGGTTTATGGTTTTTGTTTGGCAATATCTGTTCTAATTAGCTGGCTAGATTAATCGACTTAATCTGGAAATAATTATTTTAACGCCTTTTATATAGTTTTATTTAATATAGTTAATTAAGTTGCGTTAAGTGGGTGACCGACATATAGAATGAAATAAAATTATGCGTGCTTGTTTATATTGTATGCAAAAATCTTGACAATAAAATAAAGCATTTAAATTAGCACAGCAGCCTTCGGTGGTAATCGTATATCCAATGGCGAAAAAACATTCAAACCGCAATTAATTGAATCCGCAGGTAATTTTATTGGCGACGGAAGTGGTAGCCTCGAAAGATACGCTTAATGCGCCAACGCGGAAAATGAAATATTAATAAATTTGAATATTAATATACACATTACTTTCTTGCACATGCAAAAGAAAGAGTCAATTGCGCAAAAATAATGCAAGCAAATTATACAAGCTCAATTGCAAATTATAGTATATTAGCATTCAATGGGGCATGTCAACTGCAAACATGAGGTATTTATGATTGGCTTTATCTTGCTCCAATCTTTTGGTAATTAGAATATAAGCTCGGAGTGGCCCCGAGGTGTTGACTGTATTGAAATTCATTGAGATGTCCAAACAATTTAAATAATCATGCGAAAATGCGTCTAATTTGTGGGCTTGTCTCCATACATAATTCACGAAACATGCCCGAAATCTGCAATGTTGTTCTGACATTTTGAGGGGGGCTCGAATAACTCGTATAGTAAGCCAGCCAGTCGGTCGAGCAACCATTTGCTGGTTCCATGCGCATTTTCTTCATCAATGATTAATTGTTTTGACAATGTTGCAGCCATGTACGCGCACCTCTGCCCCCTCGCAGCGTCTCTGTGTCCTGTCTGCCGCTGGATGTGGTGAGATATTCCGCGTGGCAAATACAACCCATTCCACCGCTCCTGGTCCATGTCACATTTGTGGCCTGGCACTGACGAATGTCCCCAAATTGATGTATGATTTTGGCAGCAATGCCAAAAACCTGACTGAGGCAGGACCAGGCAGTCCATCCTCCAACTCCCGAGCCCGTACTCTCTTCAGTTTCCGGTCTATGCGGAAGATTTAGGGTAAAGCTGTTGGCGATATGATGTATCCCGCTAAAGTTTAAGCTTCAATTTAAAGTGTTGTGTAATCTAATGGCGAAAACGGATTAACAGCTCGTGTCCCTGAACATAAGTAATTTTACCCGAAATATGTTTGCAAAAATGTATTTCTAAGATATTAAATATAATGCGTACGTAATTACTGCCACAAAGGTTATTTAAGTTCTTAAAAAAGGTAATTTTGTTTTGTTTGGAACTCTTTTCTCAACTGTTCTCTTATTGTTCTCAGCCAAAGAATTAAACATTAAAATAAACAGAGCGCAGTAGAGCCGTAAACAAAGGCTGGTCAGCTCGGGGTGAAAAACAGTTTAGCAGCTTAGTTGTTGGTTGTGAAACTTTCACTTGACCCTTGTCAAACGATTGAGAGGGATTGGGCCAGTTGTTCAGTAGTCCAAGGTGCCACAGGGGTCGAAGACAGTCGAGTGTTGTAATCAACAGAAAATTGGCACCAGTCAACGCATCTCCACCTCTTGCGACTTTTACTCCCTGTATCTGTATACCGGAGTATCTGTGCCAACATCGTTTACGCTCAGCTTCCTGCCGGATCCCGTTTCTGGGGGGTGGTTTGCAGTCGCCTTGACCAAGTGACTCAGTGCGAGGGTTGTTCTATTTGGAGCTGTTTGCTGGTGTCGTTGATAAGTCAGCAGGTTCAATAAATCGTCGCTTTAACCTAAAATAACGAACCAAAATAGTTGGTAGATAGTTGCCGTCACTTAGAGCCCCACCGCTTGGTGGGAAGATCCAAACATATGACCCCATGTAATCGTTGGCCATTTACTTTATCATTTACCAACATAAATTAGAGACTAAATGGCTAAGCTGAACTGGAAGTGGCGCGTGTTTTGAATTTCATTAAATTACATATGCACAGAGAGAAATAGTGGAGCCAAACATGCATAGTACATACTTATACTAAATATATTATACCAAAAGGGTTTATTGATTCGCTCTTTAGTCAAAAATGTATCAGTATTTTTATTTAATGTTTAGCTGCCGCAGGAAATGCTAATTAAGTGCAAGGCAGAGTTGGCGCCGCATGGCAAATATTTGCATCAGCTGACACCAGTTGGGGGTCAGAGGTACGTGCTGGTTAATTAAGCGCCAATCCTCATGCATTACATGTCCTTGCACTCAGGTGCAACATTTAATGGACATAGGCGGAACGAGAGAGTTAGAACAGTTTACGTGACCATTTAATAAATCAAAAGTTCCCCGATCCCTTTGCACAAATAAAGAAATTTAGACGCTTTAACTCCCCGGAGACGCCTGTCCAACTAACACAATTTTCACACCCCTGTGCCTGACCCTTTGAACCCTCGTTGACTGGGTCACCATTAACCAAAAAAAACGCCATAGTCACAGCAAAAAATTTAGACATTTTCCTTGGGGCAAGTCATGCATTCCATTTCCTATTTACATTTATCTAACTCTTGCAAAAAGAAAAAAATAAAGATAGAAAAACGCAAAGGATGCGGATTTAATGGAAAACGATGAAGCGCCGTAGGGCTGTTGGCCCCGTCACTGTGGCGCCTGGCAACCCTGGTCGGCGCCAAACAAAATTCCACTCCGCATTGCGTTTGGTTGGTTTTTATTGCCTGTGATTGCTTAATTTATTTGTATATATTTAAAAAAAAATGTTATACATTGCGACACAGGGTGAGGAAAAGTATTTTGGACCTCTACGATTCGATAATGCATATTATTAAGCAGTCGGTAACTAAAAAACCCTAGAAATGCATTTAGTTGTAAAAAATATATCCTGAACTGCATACAAATTTGTTTTCAATAATATTACGAGATATTTCAATGTTCGTTTCTCAAAGTCCTGTATGTCCTGCCCAATTTTTCTTTTTTGGGCTACTGACCAAATGGTGCCAACTAGACGGGATGCGCCAAAAACTGTTAAACGTTTGCCAAGTGCAATGTAAATTGGTTGTATTTTCCAGATAACGCTGCGTATACTTGATTTTTTCATCAAAAAAGTTAATAGACCGAAAAAGATTCAAATTTTGATACAAATAAAAACCTTTAGAGTAGAATTCCAAAGGAAAGGCTGCATTTCCTTTCCAATTAAATTTTATTTTGCATATGCAACAAAAACGGCGGAAAAACTGTTGCGAATCCACGTAACCATAAATCATTCAACGTAAATCCCTGTAACAAATTCGTATGCACGCAAATCAATTGTTCAATTGTTTCTGCTCGGAAATAAATAAAATATAAACCCAATGCTGTTAGGGATTCCGTGGAAAACGAATCGCGCAGTTGTGGTACTGGAGTAGGGACAACAAACAAGTTGGCGGCCATAAATAAATATCGCATAAGCCCAGGACCAACATAGAATATAAATTCTCGTTTTGCTCCCACCCTGCCACCCCCGCCCCTTGGTAATACAATCAACTTAATTTTGTAAAAATTCAATTTAAATAATGCCGTGCGGCTTAATAAAAAAATATTTTCACATGCGGATTTATCTATCTCGGTTTGTGTTTGCGCGCGGAATTCAATTGGCCGGCTCTCTGTGTTCACATTGCAGATGCTTTGGCTTCAGTTTGGTTTAGTGTCCTCCTGCCTGGCTGCTAAAAACAAACCGAATTTACTGCTTCAATTATTTTAATTTTCCTTGGACGCGAAGCGAAACTACCGCCGAAAACTAATAAAGCGCCTGAGACACGTACATATGTACGTACCTCCGACACCCTCATCAAAATGCTGACGATGACGAGTGGGAGGCATGGCGCGTGTTGCACCAGGTCTTCTGCCGCACATGTGTTGCAATCGAAGTGGCACAAGCTGGTGCAAAAATTACTATACATGGCATCTCCAGATGGGGGAAAGTTACTTAAAGTCATGTTTAATGGGCTGTGGAATTGTTGGCAAATATAAAATCATATTGGTAAATATACTCGTACGTATGTGGCAGCCACCCCATTTGATGTTGGACCGCAATTAATTTCTCATTGGCCAGGCGCTCAAACATTTTAATCAAATGACAAAACCGTAAATAATTTATTTTGTGGCATATGACTTGCAGCGCTCCTTCGCAGCTTATTCAATTTGGTTTGCTCTGACGCTGGAAACCGGGTCTCTGGGTTGCTTGCTGCTGTTGTCGCTACAGTTTGGCCGGACGACAGTCAGTTGGAAAACTAATAGATTTTAAAAGCGGCTGTCGCTGTCAGCAACCAAAAGTTGACTGCTGCCTGGGGAATCGTGGAAACTGAGGCGGGAGGAAAACTGTGGAGCGGAGCTAGGCGACGTGATAAACGCGAACGGGCGAAATAAATTGGTCAAGTTGCAGTTCGGGTTAACAGGCAGTTTGTTGTGACATCTGCAAGGCGATATCAACTATACTGCGGCAACAACAACAGGTTGCAGGGAATATTGTACCGTGATCGATGTCAGAATACAATCATTACTATAAGCTTATGTTAGTTACTCATGTGTAACTAAACATGTTACTAAAGCTCCTCAAGAGCTCAAAAACATACCACCCTTTAAATACTCACACGCTGCAATAAAAAATAAAATCTAAATCATCAATTACTTAGTTCATTTATTTCAAATCAGGCTTGAGTCTCTTCCACTCCCAATTGTTCAGTTTGCGTTGTTTAATTTGCCATTACATCGTTGTCAGCCACTTAATGGGTCTCCATAAATCTAAACCCAATTGCTTATCGCTGCTGGCCAGCAATTAAAAGCGAATCAAGTGGACTTGCGACAAACTTGCTACCACAGAAATCTGTTCAGTTGTCCAATTGGTGATCCCCATCTTGATGGTAGTTTTATTTTAACAAGGCCGTTCCCTATTATCGTGGTTAAAGTGTGTTTTCGCTTCCCGGGCCATCGCACACAAGACGCCCGGTCCATCCTCACCCGCAGACTCCGNTCCCGGGCCATCGCACACAAGACGCCCGGTCCATCCACCCCGCAGACTCCGAGGGAGCCCGCTTCACCCGAGAAAATCCGATAATGCCGCCGCACGCAACTCTCCGTGGGACAGCCCAACGCTCCACCACTACACCGCCCTAATCTTTTTGAGATTTCCAATAACTGCCATATCCCGGCCAATTTTTACCCGAATTTAGAGATATTTGTGGGGAGTCCAGTTATCGATCCCTATCACTATGGTGACGGTTTTGAAACCGTAAGTTTTTCAGACTTGTGAACTCACGTTTTGGCCGAGGGTATCGCCAATAAAACCATGGTTACTTAACATTATTTCAACCTTTGGCTTTTTTTATTTACAGATCGTTTAGAGTTTGTGCGGAAGTTCCACAGATCCCTTGGCACAAGGACAGCATTATAAATACATAATCGTTCTCTAATTACATAAATCCTACTTAACTATTGCATATAGGAATCTTTTTTGGGGATGGTGTCCTACAGCCGCCAGTTGCTGATGGCCCAGGCAAGCAGGATGGTGAGACCGAGGCCAATGCCAGAGAGTCCAGCCGCCGAGCCGGTGAGCTGGACAGTGTTGCAACCGTCCGTATAGCACTTGTTGCAATGATCCTCGTTGTCGATCGCACATTCCAGCTCACTGGCACAACCACGCTGCAGGAGTCCGTTGTTATAGCTGGTCACACACCCTTGGTTGGCCGCATAGATGGGACACACAGCCAAGGAGTTGGGATCCTTACTGCATTCACTGTCAGCGGTTGAGTTGCAAATGTGACATTTCCTTCTGTCGCTGGGGAAGATGTCTGCATTGCATTTCGCTCCCGAGCAAGCGGCACAGGTTCCGTTGGCCACGCAGCCGTCGGCGTCGCTTGCACTAATCGCACTGCGACAGCCGCGGATCGTATGGCCACCCTCCAGGCGCACAATGCACTCCGAGTTGGGGGCATGGCAACTGATGGTGGAAATTAAATCACTTGTCGGCTCCTGGGCACACTGCAGCGTTTTGCTGGAATCGCAGGACAAGCACTCGCCTTCACCGGGCAGGCGGTCGTAGTCATTGCATCCGCTGCCCTCGCAGGTGTACAGTCTGTTCTCCTCCTGCCACTGATCCAGATCGATCTGCTCCTGACTACTGGCGCAGCCCATTAGCTCCACTCCGCCGTCGATGCCGTAGCGGGCAAAGCAGTAGTCATCTTGGACATAGGACAAGCAGGCCTGGGACTTGCTGCTCGTACAATTTGCATCCGCGCAAGAGTGGCAGCTCAATCGATCGGCCGGAAATGAGAAGGTATTGCAATCGTCTTCCGAACAGGAAGCACAATTTGTTCCGCTGCCGTCGGTTGTGCAATCCGTGCGATCATATAGCTCCTTGTCGTCCAGACAACTGCGAAGGATTCCTTCTCCATTCAAAGCCACCATACACTGACCCTTGCACTTGCGCTGGGAAAGGGTCGAGCTTGTTGAATCGACGATACAGCTTTCGCTACTGGTGGAGTTACAGAACGTACAGCTGATATACTCGTCCGTGCTCCAGGCGTCGTTACACTCATTGGACTTGCAAGTGAAGCACAGGTCCGGGTTCTGCCTGCAGTAAACGTCCTGGTAGTTGTCAACCTCGTCGACGCAACCACGCCGACGCACGGTCGTGCCGTCAGGAGCGAAAACAGTCTTACAATCTTGATTAATGTTCAAGGTACAGGTCACCGCTGGGCCCAATGAGCTCAGACAATGCACGCCGTTGCAGGTGTGACATTTGAGTGGGAGGTCCTGGAACAGTCCGTGCTGACCATCGTCTACACGGTTGGCCAGATCAATGGCGTTGCACTCGCTGCCGGAGCAGCTACGGCAGTTTCGGAAATCGCTAATATCGCATGTAATGCTACTGCTGCAGCCGCGGGTGGTTACATTGCCAGACAGCTGCGTCTTGCACGTCTCTGTTTCGCTAACCCAGGGACAGGCCAAGGCGTATGAGGGATACGACTCGCAGTCGCGATCATCAGCGGATGTGCAAGTGTAGCACAGTTGACGTTCGGCAGGGAAGACCTTTAATTAAACATTTATATAGAGCTTAAGATTCAATCTTAATAGGGCCAATGTATAGTTACCTCGCGATTGCATCCATTGGTAGAGCACACAGTGCAGTTCTCATCGTTTCCAAGCAGGCAAGAGGCAAAGTCAGCCTGGCCAAGATCATAGAGACATCCACGAGTGGTGGCTCCATCTGAAGGATTGACGACGAGAATAAATCAAGTGCAGCGACAAGATACCTGTACATTCACAGGCAAGCAACTCACCGTCTTCCAATCGTGTGTAGCATCCCGTGTGCGGCATCTGGCTACAGGTAGCAAAGTTGCCCACGGCCGTGGCATCGGTGGCGCAGTTGGGGTCTTCGCGGGAGTCGCATTCCGCGCACTGCACAGGCAATTGCAGTTGGGGCACGTTGCAGTTCTCGCCGTCGCACACCGCAATGCGCTTGGTTTTGAGGATGCTCTCGAGGTCCTGGTTGCGGAACGAGCTAAGGCATCCCAACTGCTTAATGCTGTTGTCCTCGTCCACCCACAGGAAGCAGCTGTCGTCCGCCTTGTATACAGAACACGTCTTCGACGGGGGGTCCTCGCAGTCTTCACCCTCGCAGGTGTAGCAGCTGAGGCGATCCTCTGGCAGGGTCTGGACATTGCAGGAGTCACCGGAGCAGGCGGAGCATCCGGAATCGCTGCCGCTGCCGCAGGTCAGTTGATCGGAAGCTTCCTTGTCATCCAAACAGGTGCGGATAAGGTCCAGCCCAGAGTCCTCGCTGCCGTACAGGGCAGTCATACACTGGCCCTGGCACTGCCGCGTCCTGTGGCTGCTACTCGTAGGGTCCCAAAGACAAGAGGAGTCCTTGTAGGAGTCGCAGTAGATGCAGGTGGTGTACTGGTCTAGGGCGGTGGCATTGTTGCAGTAGTTGGATTTGCAGGACGCACAGCTGTTCGCATTGTCATCACAGTAGGCCTCCAAGTTGTCCTGGCAGCCGCGATGCGTTACTTGGCCATTATCCCCAAAGACCGTCACACAATCCTGCTCGTTGTTGCTTGTACACGTGGCTGAGGGCAGCGGTTCGCTCTCGTCCTGGCAGGCGTCACCCTCGCAGGTGTAGCAGGTGAGCGGCAGGTCCTGCCACTTGCCAAAGTTGTCGTCGTCTTTGGCGGCCAGGTCCACTTGGTTGCAGCCATCACCCTCGCACTTCACACAGGTCTTGGCATCCGCCTCGCAGATCAGCGAGGAGGAGCAGCCCCGGTAGGTGACTCCGTTGCGGTAGTTGGTTACACACTGTTCCTCCGCGTCGTACAGATAGCACACGCTTAGACTGCTGGGGTTCGACTCGCAGCTGGTATCCGTTTCCGAGTTGCATACGTGGCAGGAACGGCGGTCGCTAGGGAACACGACATTGTTGCAGCTGCTGCCTTGGCAGGAGCTGCACGTGGCAGAGGTGCCATTATAGCAGGCCAGGAACTCATCGTCTTCCAAGCTGGACAGACAGCCCCTCTCCGTGCTGCCGTCGCTCAGCACGCGCGAGTAGCACTCGGGCAGTCCCTCGACTTCGCAGTTTGTCGACGACTCCACGGAAGAAGGATTGATGGCACAGGCGGCATCTGTGCGGGAGCTGCACAGGGCACAAGTCTCGGACTCCGGCAGGGACTCAAAAGTGTTGCAATCCGCACCGCTGCAGGTCAGTAGTCGCTTAGAACGCTTCAGCAAGTATATATCCGCGTGGCTCAGTTCGCTGAGGCAGCCCAGCGAGGATACCGAGCGCTCCTCATCAAACTGGATGTAGCACTCGTCGTTCTCCCTGTAGTTCGCGCAACTGCTGGCCTCCGGCTTCTGGCAGTCATCGCCTTGGCAGACGTAGCAGCTATGGCGGATGGATACCAGGTCCTCGGTGTTGCACTTGGCGCCTGAGCAGGTGGCGCAGAACGGCTTGCCTCCGACGGCGCAGGAGTCACGGTCCGCCTTTTCCAAATCGTCGTAGCAGTTGCGCAGCAGCGCATAGCTGGGGTTGTCGCTTTCCCCGAAGAGCGGCAAAAACGCGGACACGCACTGGTCATGGCACTGGCGCGTTTTGGTGATCTGGGAGGGATTCGATACGCAGTTGGCGTTCTCACTGGAGTCGCACACCAGACACTCCACGTATGAATCAAGGGAGTCGGCAGTGTTGCATCCATTGGAGTTGCAGCGCGGACACGAGTTGGGATTCTCCTCGCAGTACGAGGAACTCTCAAAGATCGGCTCCGAGCAGCCCCTTTGGATAACAACGCCTTCTTCATCGAAGACCGTTGCACAGTTGTCGTAGCCCGTGCACGTGTTGAGCGAGCCTGCGCCTGAGGCGCATTCCGTAGCACTCGCGCAGGTGAGACACTCAATGGGCGTCTCCTGCCAGGCACCAGGGTATCCGTCCTCGCCAATCCTCTCCAGGTTAATGGTGTTGCAGCCGTCGGCCGTGCTGCAGACGCGGCAGGAACGTGGGTCCGATGGGTCCGAACAGCTCAGTGTGGAGTTGCAGCCGCGGTAGGTGACTCCGTCAAGCAGAGTGGTGACACAAGACTCTTGCTTGGAGTAAATAGGGCACACGGTGCTCGTCAAACTGCTGCCCGGTGAGGCGGCGCAATTGGGATCGCTGGCGGAGTCGCACTGGTAGCACCTTCGGCGATTATCCGGGAATACGGTCAGGCCGTTGCAGCGGTCTCCCGTGCAGGTCTGGCAGAGCTCTCCGTCGCCAGTGAGGCACTCGTAGAATTCCTCGCTGGCCAGACTGGAGAGGCAGCCGCGAATGGTGTTGCCCTGGTTGTCGATTTGGGTTACACACTCCGTGTAGGGTAGCTTGGAGCAAATGTCTGTGTTCAACAGTTGATTGGGATTGGTGGCACAACGCGTGTCCGTCAGAGAGCTGCATTGCAGACACGTGTTCGGATCGGGGGTGATGCTGTAGCTGTTGCAGTTCTGTCCTGAGCAAAGGAGCAATCGCTGCTGGGCTACCAGCTCCTTGATTACCTGGGTCTCAAAGTCGCTGGCGCAGCCCATAGCTACCACTCCGGTGTCGTCATAGGCCAGATAGCACTGATCCGCTTCCCGGTAAGCCAGGCACCTGGACGTCTCCGGGGTCTCGCAGTAGGAATCCAGGCAGGTGTAGCATTCCTGCGGATTCGTGATGACATTGTTATCGTTGCACAGCGCTCCGGTGCAGGCGGTGCAATTGGCATGCGTGCCGGCGGCACAGGAGTCACGCTCCGCCTCGTTTAAGTCATCCAAGCAGCCACGGGTGGGCAGCAAGGCGGTGTCCCACGAGGAGCTGCGCGGATACAAGCCCGTCATGCACTGGCCCAGGCACTTTCTGGTTACCGAGGGCTTCTCCCAAGCGCAGTTGACGTCTTCTTCGGCGTCGCATTGGTAGCACTCCACGTAATCGTCCACCGATGTTGCACTGTTGCAACCATCTGACTTACACTGCAGACAGCTGTCCTGGTTAAGGTCACAGTAGTCAGCATTGGCAGCCAGCACGGCGTCGCTACATCCACGGGCTACCACCTGACCGGCGGCACTGAAGACGGTGGAGCAGGTCTGTTTGTTGTTACCCTCGCACCTGGTAGGTTCACTGTCGGCGATGGCGGCACAGCTCGCGGCATCCGAGCAGACGTGACAGCTCAAAGGCAGATCGGTCCACTTGCCGGGTTCGCCGACGTAAGAGGACTGCAGGTCCACGCTGTTGCAGTCAGCTCCGGAACAAACCCTGCAGCTTGAGGCCTCGGAGGCATCGCAGTTTACCTCCGACTGGCAGCCACGGCGCGTGCGTCCCTTGGACAGCGATGTCACGCAAGAATCAGCTTTCGAGTAGGTGCGGCAATGGCTAGAGTAGCTGGCGGGGTTCAAGGCACAGTCCTCGTCGCTATCGGAGTCGCAACGCAGGCAGGTTAACCAGTCCTCAGGGTACACATCCTTGTTGCAGTTGTTCTCGCTGCACACGGTGCAGGTGGTGTCGCTAGAGTTGGCGCACACGTCGAACACGGAATCATCAGTGTCCATAAGGCAACCGCGAATGAGGACGCCATCTGTAAATAGGGCATACACGAATTTACAATTATTTTCATACGTTTGAAAAATTCATAGTAAAAACCATCAATAAAACTTAAATTATTTTATATCATTTATAGATTAGCTCACCTTCGTTAAGGAAATTGTAGCAATCCGGGTAGATGAGGTGCTGGCAAACTGTAGCGAGATTGCCGCCGGTTGCAACACAGGAGTCGTCATAAGTGGAGTTGCATACGTTGCATGCGACGCCGGTGAGGCTTAGTTTGTCCTTGGTGTTGCAGTTGTTGTCAGAGCAGAGGTACAGATCCCGGCGATTGTCCACCAGGAAACTATCCTGCTCATCGGTCACACAGCCCATGGCACGAATGCTATCATCGTCCACAAGTATGTAGCACTGATCTTCGTCTCGGTGGCCCATGCACAGTTGGCTGACCACCGTCTCGCAAGCATCATCTTGGCAGAAGTTGCATTCAAGGCGAAAATCGGGCACATCGGCCTTGTTGCAGTTAGCGTCGGAGCAGGAGACACAGTTTTCCAGCTCACCGTCGGTGCAGGCTTTTCGATCATCGAACTCCAGGTCGTCCAAACAACCACGGGCCAGATCCCATACCGGATTGGCAGCCGACTTATTGCGCTTGTACAGACCGGTGAAGCACGATTCATGGCATGACAGGCTCCGCGTCACATCGCCCACCTTGCGGACGCACTCTTCCTGATCGCCACCGTCGCAGAAGACACAGTCCACATACGAGTCCAAGGAGATGGCGGTGTTACACGCCGAAGATTTGCAGAACTTGCAGTTGGCAGAGTTGTCATCGCAGAACTGCAGAAGCGCCGCGTCCTCGTACAGTGTGTCGGAGCAGCCTCGCAGGATGACATCACCGGAGGCATCAAACACGGTGGCACAGTTTTGCTCGTCATTGCCGGTGCACTTGCGCAAGGTTCCCAAGCCGGTGCCCTGGCAATCGGTTCCGTTGCAGGAGTAGCAGTTAACGGGTGGCTGCGTCCACTTTCCGGGATAGCCGATGTTGCTGCTCTCCAGATCCGCCACATTGCAGTTGTCTTTGCCGGCGCAAAGGCGGCAGTGCTGCTTGTCCGCATCGTCGCACGTGAAGTCCCGCTGGCAACCGCGATATGTCACCCCATCTACTAGTTTGGCGCTGCATCCTTCGTCTGCCAAGTATATGGGGCACACGGACTCGGCATTGGGGGCATCGGCACAAGTGGGATCCGTAATGGAGTCGCATTGATGGCAGCGACGCCGATCCTCCGGGTAGATGTCCACGTTGCAGTAGTCACCCTCGCAGGTCTGACAGCTGCCGGTGCCGGCCTTGCAGTTCTCCAGGTTCTCCCACTCCAGGCTGCTCACACAGCCGCGCTGGGTGATGCCACCACCTAAAGGGGAGCGAGTTAAGAAGCTTTAGAGGGCTTAAAACTTGGAAATTTGTCCAACTTTTAGATTCGTTGGAACCTAGTAGTGATAAATTTCTATATATAACTAGAAGTACTTACTGATCACGCGCACCATGCAGCTGGTGTAGGGCAGAACCCCGCAGTTTCCGATAAGCGTGATCTTGCTGGGATCGGTGGCGCAGTTGGGATCCTCTGAAGAATCACAGGCAATGCATTTTGTTGGCGACGGCACAATGTTAAAGTAATTGCAATTGGTTTCGTTGCAGAAGAGCAGGTAGTGCCTGTAGTCCTGAATATAATCGTCCTCCAAATCGGTGCGACAACCCATAGATTTGATGTCTCCAGTGTCGGGGGTAAAGTCAATGTAGCACTCTTCCAAGGGGCTGAACTCGTCGCATTCTAAGGACTTCGGTTCGTCACAGTCGCTGCCGCTGCACTTCCAGCAGGACATTGGGGTCTCGGCCACGATGTCCACGTTGCAGGCTGCTCCCGAGCAGGCCACGCACTGACTGTCCTCGCCAGCTATGCAGGCAGCCTGATCCACCTCGTCCTTGTCGTCCAAACATCCCCGAACCGTATCGTAGACGATGGTTTCGTTGTCCCTGCGGTGCAGGGCGGTCATACACTGGCCGTTGCACAGTCTGCGTGCCTTGACGTCCTCTGGAGTCTTGGCGCAGTTCTCGTTTTCGTAGTCACAGTAAATGCACTCATTGTAATCCGCCAACGATTTAGCGGTGTTGCAACCGTTGGAGTTGCAGTTGTGGCAACTGCCGCTGTTTGCATCGCAGTACGTACTCCAGGACTGCTCAACTACGGCGCTGCATCCCTTGGCCGTGACTGCACCCTCAGCATTGAAAACAGTGACACAGTAGTCATCCTCACTGCTGCAGGTCACATTGGAGAGATCATTGGTGGCGCAAGAGGTCACGTCACTACAGCTCTGGCAGCGGAGAGGCAACTCCTGGCCCCACAGACCCGGCTGGCCATCCTCCAAGCGCTGGAGATTGGCAGTGTTGCAATCAGCCCCGGAGCAGGTTTGGCACCTGCGGGGATTGCTGGAGTCGCACTCGAGCGAGGCACTGCACCCACGCTGGGTGTTCCCATCCAAATCGATCACAGTGATGCACTGCTGGGTGCCGGTGTGGATCAAGCAGAGGGCGGCAGAGGATGGAGTGCTTTCGCAGGTCGCATCCGTGCTGGAATCGCAGATTTGGCAGCTGAGGCGATCGGCAGGTTGGAGCTTCAAGGATTGAGATCGATTATAAAACAAATCACTGACAAAAAAAGTATTTGCGTGGCATAGTAAGTGGTGGTTGTCTATTTTTTAATGCTTTGCCCTATTAATGTCCAACGACAACGAAACACATCATAAAAAAATAGGTTTGTAAACAACTTTTGCCTATCGAATCGATAGTATCGATGCATTCTTTGTGTGACCATCAATTCGTGGCTTTTGTTCAAATTTCCTAAAGCATTCATTCATTTATCGATAACAATGTAATTTGAGTATAAATAAAGCTTGCCTCGGCGTCTAATATTCAATTTTATTTCGGCTTTTTGTTGTGGCTGCGAACTTGGTCCTGCTTTTATTTTATTTTTTTTTTTATTTCTTATTTTTCTACTTTAATGTTTTAAATTTTTTAATTATATTTTTTTACTATTTTCATGTTTTTACAATCCTAAAGTATTCGGAATCTTATTTAATTAAATTTTATTTTTTTTTCTTTATTTATAAATCGCTTTCTTATTTTCAAACCACTTGCGTCCCATGAGCTTTGTGGTTTTTTGTTTAATTCGTTCTATTGAATGTGTTACAACAGATGTTCCCTTGAACATACATACATATATTTTCTATTGATTGACGATTCTTTTATATTTATTTTGAATGAAATTAAATGGTCTTTTTTTGTGTAATCGGGGACTTACCTTGTTGTTGCAGTTCTCGCCGGAACAGCGCAGACACTTGGTGGTGTTGCTCGCCCTCAGACAATCTAAGTACTCCTCGTCCTGTAAGCTTGTCAGACAACCGCGTTCCGTGTGTCCATCGTCGAGAATGCGCGAATAGCAATCTGTGTTTACAAGGCTTTCGCACGTGGTGTTGCTGGTCACCTCCGCGGGATACACGGCACAGTCGTCATCGTTGCGCGAGCTACACAGTTTGCAGGTTTGAGGCTTAGCAAGCGCAGACTCCACATTGCAATTGGCCCCGGTGCAGTACCACAACTGCTTGCTGGTTTCTAACAGTGTTACGTCGCTGACATTGAGCTGACTGAGGCAGCCCATTTCGTAGACGGCGCCCGACTCATCGAACTCGATAAAGCACTGTTCCGCGGCGCCGTCTGCAGGTACAGCCCGGCAGGTTTTGGCCTGTGGGTTGCTGCAGTCGCCCTGGCAGAAGTTGCAGCTGCCACGGACTCCCAGCTCGACGGTGTTGCAGCTACCCGAGCTGCAGGACACGCAGTTTGCGAGTGTTCCCTCCGAACAGGCTACCCTGTCATCGTAATCCAGGTCATCGATACAGGTACGGGCGAGCTCCAAGGGAGCCCCAACTTCGCTGTTCGCAGGGTACAGAGCAGTGATACACTTTTGGTGGCACTTCCTCCGCTCAGTGACCAGTTCGATGTCAAAGACACAGTTCTCATCGCTCTGGGCATCACAGGACACGCACTCCAGGATCTCTTCGTTCGTTGTCAGCGAATTGCAACCGTGAGATCTGCACTGGTAGCAAGCGTCGCCGCTTTCAGTGCAGTTTTCCGCCAGAGCATCACTGCAACCGCGCTGGATGACGGCACCGTCGCTGTTGAAAATGGCCACACAACTTTGAGCATCATTCTCTAAGCACTTTCTCAAGGTTCCCGATCCTGAGGAGCACTCGTTCAGGCTGGAGCATTCGTAGCAGTTGATGGGGCCCGAATGCCAATTGTGGACATATGCACCTGTACAGAAAGAAAGTTATATGAATAAAGCTAAACCAATTCGAGGTTTTCCTTAACATAACCCGTGACTAGATGCAGAGAGGGGTTCGCTTATAGTTGTAATTAATGGCACCGGCGCGTTACGTATTAAAGAGACTTTATAGACCGCTCTGGTTATCGAAGTTTCGTTTAATTTATGACCAGCGATGTCCGCGGCTGCCGTTCCGGCATCGGGTCTAGATCTTTGGCCAGTGGTATCAGGCCAATAAATTAATAATGGCTTTGTGGTGGCCCATAAATAGGCCAATTCAATACCTATTGCCGAACGGTCTTAATCTTTATACGAAATACGGTTCTTACGGAGCAAAAGGGAAAGTTTGTTCACGAGCACACGTGCATCGGATTGAGTAAAAAAACATATGTAACATTTAAAGAAACAATATGAAATCTTTTACAAATATGAAATGCTAAATTTTAAAGAGGAAGCTTCATAAATTTGTATAATTTATAGATCTGTATGGCATAGAAGGTTGTTTATTTTTACGCGTCGTATTTCCCACATATTCAAAGTCCAAAATCATGTTTATGAGTATAATCTCTATTTTAAACTAACTTCAAATAAATCAAGTACAGAGATTTGGAAACCACTCGAAAAGTGCGAGTCTACATGCAATCGTTTTGCTACACCCGAGACCTTAAACCAGGAAAGCAAGCTAAAAACATTGTCTTTCACAATCATTTCGGTTATATTAGTCGTTTATGTCTCATCATTAAGTGGACGGTTTCTTTTTTTTTTATTGCACAGATAATGTTTTTATATTGGTCAACATGAGTCATAAATGTCCGCCGAATTGACGGACATGTGTTTCCTTTTAGCTTTGTCTGATCAGGGAATAACACGCGCAGATACTATGTAAGTGTATAGATTAGATAGGTTTGTGGTTATTTGTGGGATATTCCTTGCTTCTAGAATTCTGTTGATTGATTTTTATGTTCACTTTTGCGGTTTCTCGGAACCGTAAAACGGTAATTGCATAATGAATTTATTAATTTAGATGAAAGTGTCATATTTGTTTTATGTATTAATTTTTACACTGCTTTGTCACTAATTTCGGTTTCAACTCAACACATTCGATGCCAGCGAGTTATCCCTAATCCTTGCTATGCGAAAACACCTACCGCTTAGTGGATTTGTATTTAGCACTAGAAGCAGCAAGGCTACTCCTGCAACCGTCGATTTCATGATCGATTCGGTGAAGGACAAGCTCAAGACCGGGGCACTTTTATATTTCCGTATTAGCCACAAAATAGGATTCGGGCAACTAATTTGCAGCGAGCTGAGGCGCAACCTTATATAGACTTCCCAGCCCCGATCGATCGATCGATGGGTTCTATCGGTGCCGATTGATTATTGTTCTATATTAGGGGGCCCAGGGGCGATTATATTGGCACTGTGTGCGCTGTTGCCTAGCTCTCGTATGGTCGATAAAGCGCTTGTTATTTATAACCGATTGCGGGGAATTAACATAAAAAGGCAACTACAACTGCCCGAGATAAGCTGGCCATAATCAGCTGAAAATGGAGGCGTTTACACTAACCGATAACACTAAACATAGCCGATGGCCAGCCAAAATATACACAAGGATGTTTTACTGATTACCGCACTCGGTCATACCAAATAGGAACAAAGTTGCTACATAGGCCGTCAATGCATTTGAATATTGCATGAAATAATTGCACGTAGTGCAATCTGTTATCTAAGCAAATGCGAAAGCTATAATAATGGCTAACGAAAATCAATAGGCATTACTGTGAATCGATAGTTTAACATATCTCTTAGACGGGCGCCTTTTGGGTTGTAAATCATATACTTCGAAAAACCCCAGATAGAGTTTTCATAAGAACCTAATCTCTTCAAACTATTTGGCTTACTTTTATGAGCCCTTATTGGACTTTTGGCCAATTGTTTAATAATGCCACGGAATGGGCTTAGCAATAAAACAATAAAATTGCAAATTGATTCATAGGTCTAAAATGTCGTTGATGATTCAATAACCCTTCCTAATCATATTATTTATTGTGGAAAGAGAGTTTAATTTATGAATAATGAAGATATTTAATCTATAAACGAATATATTTTTTATTAACTATTGAATTTAATCATTATATAAATAGTTTCGCTTATCTAGCGCAATTTTGTCTTTGGCTTATCTTTCATTAATCTATGACATAAAACACCTTTGGAGCTAAAAAAAAAAACAACAAATAAGATTGTAATTGATCGCGACAAGCAGTTTATTGGTCATAAAAATTAGTTTAGCAATAATCGAACATGATTAGGGCATGTGGAGAAGGTCGTGGGAATTAATGCTTAGAAACCAATGCGCATTCTTGGATTATTTATGGAGATTGTAAAACCAAAGTGCCAATTGTGCCAAGATCAGCACAACTGAAAAGTGTAATTGGTTGGCCGAATTGGGTTTCTCAGTTGTGGTTGGAGGCTCCGTGGTGCTGGTTGGTGAATTGGTTGTGGGATCAGTTGGAGAGATCGTTGGAAAATTGGTTGTTGAACTGGTTTCCTGAGAAGTGGTAGATTCCTCCGATGATTGTGTTGTGGAAGTAGGTTCCGTTGTGGGTGTTTCTGATTCCTCCGATGATTGTGTTGTGGCAGTAGGTTCCGTTGTGGTTGTTTCTGATGGCTTTTCTGTGGGGGTTGTTGTGGTATCTTCTTCCATCAGCAGGTTGTTGCACTTAGACACCTCTAAAGGATCGCATAAATTGCAATTTTGGTTGGCCAAACAATCCATTTGACTTGAAAGGGTTCCCAAGCAACCTCTTTCCAAGCGACCCGACTCTATTTTGGAATAACAAAAACTTCTGCCAGTTCTTGCAATACCACATTGCTGAGCTTCAATGGTTTCTGGTGCCTCAGAACATTGAGAATCCTTTATGGATTAATTTAAATTAAGTATCGAATATGTTTCGAAAGCTTAAGAAAACTTACCTGTTCACTATTACATTGAAGGCAGCTTGATTTTTTGGATCCCAAGGTATTGCACTTTTCGGTGACACATATTTCGCAGTCCACATCACTATATTCTTTGCATTTTTTCTTGAAATCATCCGGCAGACTTTCCCAACATCCCTGAGCTTGGACAATGCCTCCTTGGAAAACGCTCACACAAGCATCCAATTGATCGGAACATTGCTCCTCAGCTGCATACGTACTCCTCAGGCAATTGATGCCCTGACAAAAGATACAATTATCCGACGCCTGCACATTGCTGTCCGACAACACCAACAGCGCCAAAAGTAGTTGCGAAAAAATCATGTTTGACTTTGTGGAAGCCAAGTTTAGCATTGAAAGTATCTCAGTTGCAGTGCATCCATTTATATAAACTTCGTTAACCCAAGAGGTCCTCTCAACAGTAACAGAATATTACCGATTGCTTATCTGATAACTAGAGTGTGTAAATAAACATGTTAAGTGATTTTCCTTGATTAGCAACGCAATCTCTTTGGAAATTGCATAAACAATGCCTTTGTTTTTGTAACGTTTCTTAAGCCTCATTTGGTACTTAAGTGGCGCTTATAAAGTATATAGTTCCTAGTCAGAAATAAACAAACAAGTTTACAACGCTAATGGAATATTTTGTCATTAGGAATAAATTTGAGTATATATGTTTTAATGGGTTTTAGATAACAATTTTACCTGAGGGTCATTTGGTAGGCTACGTTTTTAGATTATAACTAGTTTTTGGGTCAAAAACATTGAGGTAGTATCTTATCTTAAAAACTAAATAGTTTTTTGGTATTATACTATTTAAAAGAAATAGAATTTCCCCCTTTTATAGGAAATTTTACAACAGAAATGATTCATTGATTGTATTTTTAAGATAGTTATAGGTTAGTCAAATTTATTTCCAAGTTACCCCCTTCATTAGCAAAAACAAAGATTGATTTCTTTGTATCAAGTATTATTATATATTTATATCTTTATTAAATACATTCACAAATTTATCTTAGAAATCTTATAAAGCGATTTCCCGAATTTGAGCTTTCCACAATATTTGCTGCATTGCAGTTGCTTATGTCTCCGGGGGAGCACAGGAGGCAGTTGGCATCGTTGAGGCAAGACTCCTGATCAGTTTCCGTGGTGGAGCAACCTCTTTGAATGGTGCCGCTTGAGGATTTCACATAGCAATACGAATTGGGGGCTGTGGGTGCTTCGCAACGAGCGGCCACCAAACTGGCAGCATTCGAAGCGCAATTGGAGTTCTATGGAAAATAAAACATGGTAAAATGAGTGCTTATAAACATTATAAGAAAACGTTTGTTTACCTTGCTGGAGTCGCACTGGATGCAGGCGTATTTCAACGAGCCCACATTGTTGCAGCGATCTGTGTTGCATTTATAGCAAGACTGACCATCACTGCACTTGGATTGCAGCTCGTAAGGAATTTCCAGGGAACAACCCTTGTACAGGACCTTGGCTAATGATCGGAAAGTTTTATTTCCATTGAGTATATTCGATTTTGGAGTTAAAAGACACTATTTACCTTCATCGTAGATGGTCACACAATAGTCCAATGAATCCACACACGACTGAGTCTTGTTCAACGACCGCCTCTGGCAATTGGCGCCCTCACAGCTGTAGCAGGTGGTCACCGTGTTGGATGCCACATAACCAACGGCAACCAGAAACACCGCCACTCCCAGCACCCTAGCAATTGTTTGTTCTTTCATACTGAAGCTTCGACTGTCGGGCAATTGACCAATGCAGCCTGCTTTTATAGCGCCGAGCACTTCAAATGCTCCATTCGAGGGTCCTCGAGAGTGGTTTCGGTGAGTGAATGCGTGAAAATGGCCAAACACTTGACAGGGTTCTACGAAAAACGTACAGCACAGGGCAGTTCACAAGGTACAACAATCGATACTCGTTAAAAAAGTTGACCAGGATTCAAAGCTCCAAAGAAGTTAAGATAACGCAAAATAAATAAGAATATACATTTTGCCACGCAGTTTTGGTGAAGTCTTTCACACATTGATCGGAAAATATAGAACGTCTTAAAAATCTATCACAAATGCATCTCTACAATACTGCTTCCTGATTTACATTAGCATAGATGATCTTGAAAAGAAAGTCGAAAAAATCTATTAATAAAATCCAAAATTCAATAAAGGTAAATTGTTTGAATCAATTTTGAATTAAAAACAAATGGGTTTATATGTTTCCCCCCCATTGTCAGTGTTTCTCAAGAGCCTTCAATTAGGCTGACGGTTAAGAGAATTGCGCTTTGATTGAACTGTGGAATTCTTCCACTAATCACATGTTAGCTTAGTGATTAAAAACCTAAAAACAAAACAATCTAAGCCCATCGATAGGTGAACAAAAATCAATTAGCAAGTGATTAACTCATTATTTATTTATCTTTTGTTAACAATATTTGTAATAGCATTAGTTTAGCAATCGCAGGAACAGTAAACTGAGAATGGCCAAGGCGAAGCTCATGACCTGATGACCTTGCTGGCCGCCACCCGTTGATTTGACGGTCAAGTCAAAGTTGTTGCAGGCAGCGCCGTCGCTAGAGTCCTCCGGTGAACAGAGCGAGCACTCCTTGCTGTCCAGACAGGACTTTTGTTCCTTTACGGACAAGGAGCAGCCCCGCTGCAAATGCTTTCCGACGACCTTGACATAGCAGTAGGAGTTGCCGGAGGTAGGAAGGCCACATTGTGTGGCAGTTAGCGAGGTCGTGGCGCCCTTGTTGCAAGTGGCAGACTGGAGATATTGATGGGGTTAATATTAAATTTTGCCAATGAATCACTTCCTCGCTGGCTTACCTCAGAGCCCAGGCATTGAATACACTTAAAGTCCTGACGTCCTTGCATGTTGCACAGTTGACCACTGCACTTTTGGCATTGATTGTCTTTGGCCTCGCATTTCGCCTGGCCGGCCAGGGAAATCTGTGAGAAACAGCCACGCTCGCTGACAGCAACTGAATGTGTCAAAGGTATTCTTTATGTATTCAAAATAATTAATAATGAATAAATAACTCACAATCCTCATAAATGGTAACACAAACATCTAACTTATCCGTGCAACTTATCGTCACATTTTGCCTCGTGGTTCTCAGGCAATTTATGCCGTCGCAGCTATAACATTTCGGGGGTTCCACGGAGTTTAAGGTCTCAACGGATATATCTGCCGATATTTGCTGACCGGCCAGCAGAAAAATAAAAGCCCAAGTAATTTTAAACATTTTCGCTGAACTTCCTTTTAGTTTGGACAACCGCAAGCAACTGAAACAAAACTGCAACTAATTTTCACCAACTCGGTAAAAATCAACCATTGTATTGCGGCACTTGAGAAAATTCACGTTAATCAGACGACCAAATTGATAAAGCCATTACAATACAGCACTCTCAAGATGTTTTCCCCTAGATTAATGCTTACTTTACGAACCGCTTATTTTGATTGCACAGCCATTGAGGAATCTTATCTACGCCAACCGAATTTGTGTGATTCACATTCTCTATGACGTTTGTTATTAATAAGAAATATTTATTAACATTTGTTTTGATTTTTATTGCTACGGTTTTTCGGCCAATCCTTATCGCAAATTATTAAGTTCCTTATAGCGTTAAAGGCTTTTTGATAGCCCATTGTCGGTCATTTGATCATTTATTTTTCCACCGTGTTATCGGCAACTTATCGACTCTATATCGTTGCTGCAGTCACAGGGCAATCAATTTTTATGGCAGACATGCCTTTAATCTATCATTGTATGTGCGCAAGAGATAATAACTAACTGATAAATTCGCATTCTTTGGGGCTTGCGAATCTATAGCTAACTTTTTACAGCACAGCTTTAAGGCTAAGGTCAAACTTTGTTGGCCACAGAAAAAATTTAAGTTCAACTNTATAGTTAAAATGTAACCCCTTCAATGCCACCGCCTATGAGCTTCCAGCACAGCTTTAAGGCTAAGGTCAAACTTTGTTGGCCACAGAAAAAATTTAAGTTCAACTGTACTTATTTGCATACATTTACAACAGATTTTCCCCAACAAAACCGACACGAGGCGATTACGTTACACAATCCGGAAAAGCCAAGAGGGCGGGAAAGCCCCGACGAAATGGAAAAGGAAACGAAAATAATACACAAACATAACAAGGAAATATGCAAAGCAGATGAATTGGGGATAAAAAATGCGTGAAAGAAAATGAAAATGCAGGAAAACGGAAGAACTGAAATTGTTACAACGGAAAAATGGGAGCTTACAAAGCAGAGGGGTGGATGGGCGGGTGTCGAAAACTTTTTAGCCTTGGTAATGCGGAAAGTCCAAATGACATAAATGAAAATGAAAGTAAAGCAGAGTTTGCAGGGAGATGAACATTTTTGTAATGTATCGAATATGTTAGTAAATCCACTTAAAAGTAAATAAAAACAGAAATAAGAAATTTACAGAGCTACAGGTGTTCATCTGGGCTTTTCCAATTTTTCGTTGTTTTTAGAATTGTATATTTTATATGTTACATGTTTTTTAACGGCAGCCTATAACCCTTCATTCATGTTCCATATTTCTATGGGTTTTCGGAGGAAGCGACCTCTGGGCCCGCCATCCACAATTTCATTCTCCCGGTTCTGGCACTTAACCCGCTCCACCCGCGCCATGCTAAGGTGGCTCTTGCCCCCGCTGACCACGAAATTGAACTCATCCATACCGGCACAGGCGGCGGCATAGGTGCCCCAACGGGTCACAACGATCACAGCTCCATTGAACTCGGTATGGTATTTGAGCACGCGCTGAATGACTTTCTTGGCGGCCTGTGCGGGTTTTTGGCCATCCCGGAGAGCCTCTACAGCCAGGAAGGCAGGCAGCAGGCGCATCAGCACATCCCCGTCCCCGGTGGCTAACGCACCACCCACTTTATTGTCGGCGTAGATTCCGGCTCCGGGAACGGCGGAGTCACCGACCCGCCCGGCAATCCGAAAGCGAGAGCCACTCGCCTGACTGGCAACATGAATCCTTCCCTCCGCATCGAGGGCCAGCATAGCTATTTGATCGTGCTCATCCTGGATAATCGGGTACTCCTGGCGCATCGGGTGTCGCAGCAGATTCTCCGGCAGGGGATGATAGGGACCACAGCGCGAGGTCTCCAGCGGACGAACATCGCGCCAGTAGTTGGGTTGACAGCCATTAAAGCGCCAGCCCCACATTGACTGCTCTGTATCCCCATTGGGCGAATTCTGCTCCTTGTATCCCATGGAGCGGGCAAACAAAGTGGCACTCTTGCCCACCAACAGCGTATGTTTCGTGTGCCGCAGCACAGAGTCCGCTACGAGGATGGCATTCCGCACACCCTCTATTCCTGCAACGGCCCCATAGTTGAGATTTTCGCCATCCATTATGGCAGCCTCCAGGCTGAGTTGGCCCAACTCATTCGGGCCAGATCCTCCGCCCAGCTGGCGACCACAACGGATACCCAGGCAGCCCAAGCATCCCTGAATAACTGCCTGGCGAGTGCGATGTCGACCCTGCTGCAGAATGCTCCAGGCCTGGAGATTGGCGTCCGTGTAGTTCCAAGTGCTGATCAGCAGGGAGGACATCAGATGCATTCGGATACAGCGGCCGGGATGTGTCAGGAGGAGCAGGATCGGCAGTTGAAGTTGCGGCCACATCTCCTCGGGACAACTCGCACATGACTGAATCGTTGGGGCCAACCGACATGCGGGCTTTGACGGCCTATCGTCTGTTTTCTACCGGTTACTCACCGAACTCTATCGCCCAGTGCCCAGCTGCTGCATATGAAACATATTTTAATCTGCCAAACAAACAGACTTTGCGTCCCATGCACAAATGCTTTCGTAAATACCTAAAAATCGTTCAGCCAAAACGCAATCCCAAATCAATGAATAACAAAGGCCCAAAGTTCACAGCTCACCTCGGCCAACCAATATTGCCAGAGATACATTTTGATTTATTTACTGCAAACAATTTGCAAGTATTTATCCTATTCATGCATTGTCAACAAGGAATATATCTGCCAGACAAACTCATAAGATACAATATTTGTTATGCATCGAACTTTGTTCATATGATATACACACGCGTGTGTGTTTGTGCACTTTATTGGTGTTTTGTTTGCTTGATTGTGCAAATTCGAGTATTTGTGAATTTCCGACGAAGGCAAAACTTTTGCGGGGGAATGCTGGGAGGGAAATTGGTTGGCTCCATCAAATTTCCAACCACTTTACTGTTCCCATAAAATTTTGGCGTAAATTCTGACACATTGGTTCAAGACAGAGTTTTGAGTTTTTGTGGGTTGGATTAAAGACATGATTTGCATATACTCGTACAGTTCTGTTTTATTCCTACATAAGCAATTCCCTTGCAGATTGTCTCATTTATTTTTGATAATTTTAGCAGCACATAGCCCACGGTTCCACTTATCAAAAATGCTGTTTTTCTCGCAATTGCTTCAATCATTTCGGCCATATGTATTGACTGCTGATTGATTGATGAAGCCCAGCGTTTTGGTTGCTCCCCCCCGAAAATTGCTTAAATCCTTCGGGTGTCCAGCCCTTCAATTTCCTTTGGTCCGCGCCTATGCGGTGGCACCGCCAATCCCCCCGACACTCGGCCGGCCACCTATTTCCCTTCGCGCTTGTAATTGCGTTTATTGTGCGTTTGAGATTTGTAATTCGCTGGCTGTGCGACTGCCAACAGATACAATATCTGTGGGCTCGCATGTGTGCAGCTGCGTGTGCGTGGGGGTTTTGGTTTTGGCCGTGTTGATTGAAAATGGCTTAAGTAATCGACAGTTGATTGGCTGATTTGATTGCTGGTGTTGTAGTTTGGTTATCGCCGAATACTGTTCGACTCTGGGATTGAGTTTTGGCATTTGGCGATTTGTGATTTGGGAATTGTGGGTCTCCAGATGTGGGAGGAAGTCAAATGGAAGTCAAATCAAACATTAGATAATGTTACCTTAACTTTTCATGTAGCTGCTGGCCTTTGATTTGGCTTTTGGGACCACAAAATACTTTGAAAAATTAACAAATCGACACAGCCTGAGCGCATCCCTTTGCCTAAAATGCGGCTAGCACTCCTCCCGCCAAACTTTTCTATGTCAGGTGCAATCTTTGAGCCTGAACCCTGACCCAGTTACCACCCCTAACCACCCCTAACCGCCCAAACCCTCTCAGCCAACGCTCGGCGTCTGGCGAGGCTCTTGAGGGGCTAAATAAGCCGACTGCCTGGCTACAAACACTTTTGCGCCTGGACGCAGCCACGAGCACCACTTTGTGCCGAGCGGTTTAGGGGGGGTGGTGCAGTTCGCGTGGGGGGCAGGGTGCCTTAGTTTCTGGCGGTTGTGTGAAGCAAAACGTAAATAACACGCCAAAGCCAAGAGCAAACAAACAAAACTGCCAGGGGGCCACAGGAGCCAGAAGCAAACCAAGAGGAGCCAAAGAAACGTAAAATGCCGCAAAATGGCGCAAAAGAAAATCCACTTTTCCAGCAAAAAGTTCTTCACATTATTGCCGTTGCTGTTGCTGTTGCTGCTGCTGTTATTGCCGCTGATGCATGTGCTCTTCTCCTGGCTCTTACCCGTTTGCCTCCTGCCTGTTACCTGTGTTTCCTTTTACCAGTTACCGACTGCCTTTGCCAAAATGCCACCATTAGTTGACCTGAAAAAGGCTTCAAGTGGTTTGCCGCTACTTTGCCATACTACTCCCACATGCACTCCAATATTTAACATAAACAAATACAAACGACTCGTCTTCAACTTCAAAGGGTTGTCCCTGTGAGTGGCTTAATCTTCGAGGAATTTTGTCAGCGAAAAGCCGCAAGTGGGTGGCTTTTCCCAAGAAAACGCGCCACAAATTATTCGCTGCAGTGTTTCTTTTTCAATCAGAAATCACCGCTAGCGATCCTGCACACAATCAAACTAAACCAGTCTCCCCGGGACACCCAAAGAGAGTTAGTTAGTTCTTCTAGTTGTCAAACCCTTGGGTGGGCAATTTTGATCAGAACGCGACATCGGGCAATCAAAACTGCCATGATTAATGTCAGCACAATTGACATAAAGCATTGGCCGTGGCCGCGAGAGTGGAAATCGCCGAGAGCCGGGGAGGCCAACTGGAAAAACTCGAAATGCAAGTAGCGGAGGCAGCGGCACTGAGACCGACCAACTGGAGGATGCAATTATTGATGGATTATTTACTGTCAGCACTGTCCGTTATGACAATGAGATATGGCCGCAGGGCGGTCTGCTGTGCTGTGCTGTGCGGTGCGGTGTCGTCTGGAGAATGTCTGCAGCCAATGACATCGACTAGACAATCTCTGAAGTTTGCTGCTGCCCCGAAGTCATTGAATTTTCCCTCATTTGGCAGGCATCTCCACTGACTTGGCAATTTATGGCCCCGCAATTATCTGGAGTTTTGGGGTGTGTGTGCAAATCATTGGTATTCAATATATTCAATATTCGCCAGCATTGCACTGAGGCGGTGCATTAATTGCGCGTAATCACCTTTCGTATAAATAACAAAACCAACTGATAATGGAACACCCAGAAGTCCCAAGACGGAAGTCGTAGTAAATCTTTCGAATGCACAGAAAACCACAAATGGGTATTTTATGTGTTTCATATTACTCCTTGTGTAACTAGCTGTTTCTTTTTGAGAAAAAAGAATACTTATATTCATGATAGAACCAACATTGTTTGTGTATTGAACACCACATTAATTATAAACAATTATATTAAAAATGCATTTAATGATGACATTCTGTCCATTTTTTTAAGATTAAATGCTGAAAACACTGCGCTTTTTGGGCAGGAAAAGAATGCGTACGTACAGGAATACAAAGCTACAAAAAGGCACTTTGTTTATGAAATACCATAAAATCTAATATAAAGTAGGACATCCCTTCATTTTTATAGTTTTGGCTAATCGATTTGACCAGTTTTTGTACATATGTATGTATATACCTATAATTTTCAAGAACCAACGCTTATATTTAGTACTGTCTGATGATGTACTTCCCACTAAAGATTTGTACTAATTTCCAGAACATTTTTTTGGCGTGCAGCTACGCCTCCCTCATTTACATATTTCGTGTAATTATGCGTGGAAATTACAACGGGAGCGATGGCAATCGTCGTCATCGCCGTCGTCGGCGTCATCGTCATCCGCACAATCCATCGCATAGCTTCTTGTCATGGCCCTGAGACTTTGGCTGCCACTCGGAGGCAGACATTGCCGTTAATTATGTTGACAGCATTGACAGCCGCCGCCGATTGGGAACGGCAACGGGAACCGGCACGGGTTTGAGAATAAGAATGAGCTCGAATATTCGTATTCATATACAAAGGGCGGACCACCGGGCATGTTGTGTCAATCGATAAACGTTTAATCGCCTTGAATTGATAATAACCAAACTGCCCATTATGGCCACGTTGATGTGCCGTCTAATGGATAATTTGTGTTTCGGTCAGCTTTTGATTTTGGGGCGCAACATCGCATTTCGAATGCAAAACGTCAAATCGCAGCGGAAATGAAGGCCAAAAAGTTGTGACTTCTTGATTTCTGACTTGGCTCCAGTAATTTCCATAAATTTGATGGGAAATTGGGAAAAGCATGCGGGTTGGTTCATGAAAAACGCGCAAGGTGGTCAAAGAAAAAGGGATATTAACGAATTGACATAATAAACCTTAGTTAGCATTAAAATTCCAATCAATTAACATTTAAAATTACGCTTGAAAAAGTATTGCTCGTTATAACAATTTCTTTTAATTTTTTTTATTTTAAGCTCAATTTATTTTTAGGGAAATAAAAAAAAAAAGATGGACATAAGAAAATAAATAGGTTCGGTGAAAAAAGAGCAAAAAATTTACTTGTGCGTCGGCCGGGAATCGAACCCGGATCAACTGCTTGGAAGGCAACTATGCTGACCATTACACCACCGACGCCCGTTGGGATCAGCCGTAAAATAACCCCTCAAAAAGTAAGATGCATAAGAAGCAAAAGAGAATGAGAGAGCACAACGTGGAGAAAGGGTGATAAGGCAAGCTAGAGAGCAGAGGGGAGCTCTGCTAATACAGCAATTAATTTTAATTGTTTGTATTATTTGGGTTAGGTACTCGTAGCACTAAGCCAACATTATCTCCATCTGCGGTTCGAATTAACTGAAGTCGCTGGAATTGAATAATGGCATACAGAAGTAAGCATTTCGCGTTTTTCGATTAAAAAATATCTAAAATCGTTCTGATTTACGAGTTGCCGCAAGATAAGCAAAATTATATTTATGATGATTGCTTATTTGCTTTGAGAGTAATTGCTGAAATTTGTTTGGCGAGGAAACTGGTGTGTGGAAACCTCGTAGGTGTTGCGTAGGTGTCAAAGGTCAATGGGTTTTCTGTTCAGCGCGGCAGCCGGTTCAACTGCCTGTGGACAAACTTGCTCAACGGCTCCAAAATGCCAAACGACGACGAGTTTGCTGTGCGGAAAACTGCCTGCCAGCCTGCCAGCCTCCCTGCTTGCCAGACTTTGCTTTTGACAAACTTATTAAAAAAGTTTCTGCCAGTTGGCAAATATCGTAATCATCTGCATTTCCATCTAGCACTGAGTTATTTTCTTCCCCAACCCCTTCGCTACTCATCGCAGGCCATCTTTGGCATATGGCCTCCGCATTCAACCCGTCATTTACAGGCGTTTTCAGCGCAAAAAGTTCACCACTCTTCAAAATGTCCCATGCCAAGAGTTCAAGGAAATTATACAAATATACATAAGTATATGGAATATTAACCAATTGGTAACTAGAAGTGTTAGAAACATCTTTCTTAAAACCATGCATTTGGCCTGTGAAAGTGACTTTTGTTGTAATTGAAGAGCATTTCCCCTGTTATTTGGCTTCAGTGTGTGTGATTAAGGTTTTGGGTTAATATGTAAATAGTTTTATCAACTGCTTTTTTAATTATTTTGTACAAAAAAAAGTCCACGACGACAAAGTTGCGTACTGAAATGAAAATATTCATTTTTGTTGTTGCATTCCATACAAGTATTAATATGTGCGGAAAAGTTCCTTTGCTTGTCTGCCATACTCAACTATTTTAATTAAAAAATTTCCCGAAAATGTATTTATATTAATTTTTGTTTGCTTGCACATAATTTTCTGGCTCGTAGACTCTTTTTTTTTGTCCTGGCAAATAATTTATTTAGCATGCACATTTGGCTTTGTAACTTTTATGCACTGTGAGTGGTTGATTAAAGTTAACACTTTTAAGCAATTATTCATTAAATTGAGTGGTTGATTATTATTGGCATACTTTTAGGGCTTGGACTGTAACAACTTTTAATGAGTAGATATGATTATCTCTAGTCCACAGTTTTCTGTACAAACATCTATGTATTTTGATAGTTTGTGAATAAACTATTGTTTCGCTTACGGCTCCTATTAGTTAGTTATTTATTTATTTATATGTAAGCTCTTAGAAATTAAATGCATGAAGCTAAAATCAACTTAAATTACACCGAGAAAAATGTATACCTAGTCATTTTTCTTAGCGCATATTTTCCATGTAATTTTTCAGATCTGGCTTAAACCAAGATTTGACTTTGGGTTAAAAAATTGATGCGTTTTGCCCTGTGCATTTGCCACAAACCACTTGGTCTTCATAATTGCCTTGCGGTGCTTTGGCTAATAGAATTAGAATGTGCGCCACATGAGCAATTTTCAGCAAATTTGTCGCACAGTATTAGTATGTTTTGAGTATGGTGCAGCTGCTGCCACAGACTCGGGGCCAAGAAGATCGCAGGCGGCACCTCCCGGTCCAGGCCCGGGCTCTGGCCACGCTAATTAGTTGGCCATGAAGCCGGCAACAGGCCACATAAAATTGCGAAAGGAGGAGAATCTCCAGTGCTATGCGCGGTGCATGTCCAGCAGGAGCAGGAGGATGCGAGGGTTGCGGATGTCACCAAAGGTTGATTGGGATCAAGGTGAGAACGAAGTTGTATCTTGTATCTGGCGGTTGCAAGTTGCAGTTGCCGCCACCGCGGAGCCATGAATTCTCCACTTTATGGTGGGTGACTGGGAATGTGAATGGGGGAATGCCAAAGTTCTACCTCGGCTGGATGGTGTTCTTAGCCTAAAAAGTAACCCAGCGCGTAACATTTCGCTGCAATTAAGTTGGGGAACGAAAATAGGTACCTTCTTGGAAACCAAGTGAAATATACATCAGTAAAACCTTGAATTTAAAACCATCTGTGGTTCTCCGATTAATTTGTGTTAGCCCCATAGCGTGAGCCGCTCTAACGGTTACACTATAGAATTTCATATTAACAGAAAAAGGCAATTAACTGCCACCGTGACCGGCCAAAAATTGCAACGCCGTGAAATTTCAAGCCTGAATAACGAACACAAAAATACTTGGCCCGCCGCATGACAACGGAAATTAAATTGCATGAAATTGGAAAATTATTACACGCAGCCACAGAGAGTTGGAGATTGGATGGAAAACGCATTTGCATAGCATTGAGGTAGCCATGCAATTTGGCCGGCCATTTAAGCCAAATTAAGGCCCCGGCTCGGCCTAAGCCCCATCTGCTTCTTCCGATACACACAGCACGAGTATGTATCTTCGCACATGCATATACTCGTACAGTGTGTGGAGTGTGCGTGACGGTCACATGCAATCAAGGCTGCAATTTTCTTAACCAGTTTCCTTCGACCGACCAGTTGACAATTCGTGTGCGTAACGCGGTCTACAGCCGCAGTCCGTCCGTCGCCTCCCGGGTTCTGGCAATTTTTCTAACGATGACACGACTTGGATGGGAATGAAACCAAGACCAAAACCAGACGCCGACTACACCGGAAAATGCTAAAGAAATTTAAGTTTTTAAAACCGTGACGTGGGGCCATATCAATGAGGAAGTATCGACAGTTTGTATAAAACCATCGAACACTATTAATTTGAAGACTTGAGATGGATTTTCGTTCAGTGCTTGGACGCCTCTTAGTTGGTTGCATTCAGGTCCTTGGTTTTGGCATCGGCATGCATCGCCAATCAGTTGGCAGTTTGTTTGGCTTAATCGCCTGCGTAATTGATATGCGTGCGTCCGTATGTTTGGGAGGCGGGAGCCTTGGTTCTCCTACTTTTTGCTATTTTTAATTAAACCTGGGCTTGGTCTTAGCTGGCAATTTAACAGAGACATTAATGCCGAGCGAGAAAAGTGGCCTGCCATTGAGGCAACGATTGAAGCAGCTGCTAAATGCTAAATGGATGTGATCTCCACAAAAGATGACAGCGATTGATCTGGGAGATTGGCGCTTCTGAAACAATTAGAAACGCTGTAGTCGAGATATTTTCATTATCAATTATTTTCTCCGTTTAAATATGCTAAAAGCGCTTTAATCTAAAAGAAAAATGTCTCTAGCTATTACCATCTCGGAGATATTGTCACATACTATATGTGAAAGCCTTAAGGTGTTATAAAAATTATAACAGAATTTCCAAGGAAATTTTTAAAAGTTTCTATATGTGTTTGGGTGGTTTCAAGTTTTTAATAATTGTAGTGCATTGAAATAATATTTGTAATAGAAAGCACAATATTTTAGAGATCAAAGAATCAGCATTTACCAGTTTTTTTTGAGAGAGGGAAACCCTTTTGTTCCTGTGCAAACTTATTTAGGCGTATGTGATAAAAATTACAATTACAAATGACGGCCTTTTTCGGACACATTCCATTGGCTGCCTGCAGCACCTATCAATCGGTGCCCCTTGACCCCCGTTTAACCCTCCACTGCCGGCGGTGGACAAAGATAAATATTGGGCCGCAATCACTCAGCTGTGAAGATGCCGCAGAGCAAACACAAACAGTTGGAAAAGCAGCCACACACAGTGGGTACCAAAAAGCAACCAACCAACCAGCCAGGCAGACAGCCAGCCAGCTGAACGGTCATCATAACACAGAGCGACAGACAGTGGCGGCTATAAATATGCGAATGTGAGCCAGCAAAACAACGAAAATGCGAACCCATGGCAGCCAAATAAACAAAAACGAAACGAGCGTCCTGGGGGCCAAAATCGAATCGAAAGGGGGCGTGGCGGCCATTGAAATGCCAAAAACGTAAAGTGCAGCTGAGGGAGTGAGTCCAAAACCAAATATTGTGTTTAAAATGCCAGAGCAAAAAAGGAGAATGATATCGTTTTATAAAATGGATACCTACCACCCAAGCCCTGACTCTAAGGATGATATCTGGGTTGATCTTTTGGCCGAAACTCGAACTTAATCAAATTAAATAGCAAGCGGCCGATGCTGACTGGCTAACCGGAACACAATACACATTTGCCGAGAGTGTTGCATGTTATTGCGGCCAATTGCTGTTTACGTAATGATGCCTGGAGTGATTACAAGTCCTGTGAAGCATGCTTTGCATATTCCACACTTGAGATGTCGCAAGTACAACCAACCAACCACAACCACAACAGCGTTGTCAGAGAAGCTCTGGCCGGAGCAGCATTTGTGGGCAACATCTTGAAATTTCCGATTATGTGCGTGACTTTGACCCCTTGCAACCGACGGCCCATAAATCGGGGCTGCAAATCAATTATGTGGCCCGTCTGCAAGTTCTTATCTTCCACACTCACAATACGATTCTCCGCATGGGGCTTGATTGTAATCCAAGGTCAGTCCGGCCCGAGATCAGCTTGAATATTTTACGCACGTTCCCGGCATTAATTGATATTTGCAGTAATACGTACAAGCCAAGAGCAGGGACAGCGCCGAATGGCAAATGAACTGAGCGAGGGACAAAAAGGAGCCATACGGATGTGCAAAAATGTTGGTTTCAAGGGTCCTGGGAACTAAGAAAACCCGCTTTTCCTCGGTTAGAGCGGTTAAAGAAAGTTAAGCCTCTTGTAAAGTGCTTAACATATTTATAGGACTCCCAGAAAACTAAAGTTTAAACCAATAATACAACCAAAGTATTTAATTGATTGGGAAGTGATAAATGCGGAAAAAATTATGATATTTTACGTAACCTGCTATATTTTTGGTTTCTTGGAATATGGTTAAATCCAATGGTACTCATATAGTAAACCCAAAGGAATACTAACATTTATCCGCGGCTGTTTTGCGCCTCCAAAGATATGTTATGCAGAATTTAGTGCAAACAAAACGCTTTGCCAAACGCAAACGGCATACTAATTACGCCCTAACACAGCCAGTTTGTTTACGCCAACAGGCGTTGACCTTGGACCTGGCCAAAGAACTTCATCTTAAATGGCAGCAGCAAATGCTGGCTTAAATATTTACCCTCCAGCCCCTCAGCCTGGGCGGCGGCTGAACGGCAGAGTCAGCAAAATGGGATTTTCAATGCAAATATTTGAGGGCAGGGCCACGTTGGCTTTCAATAATTCAAACCTAATTGAGAGCCCTAAATTCCAAGCAGGTGTGGTAATAAATTTAAAATACAAATAAGAGCAAGTAAAAATAAAAAAACAAATTTAAAAAAATTTACTTGTGCGTCGGCCGGGAATCGAACCCGGATCAACTGCTTGGAAGGCAACTATGCTGACCATTACACCACCGACGCCCGTTGGATCGATGCACAATTTTAACCCCTATGAGTCACCCCTCGGTTCTCCGTCGGAATTTAAGAGCGCAGTGTTCTAAAAATAGAACCGCCGGCAGTCGCGCTTAAACAAAACAAACAGAATTATTAAATTAATAAACGAAATCTCAGCGATTTGCTCTCTCTTATCAAATTGGGTCGCTGGGGAAACGGAGAATTTCGGAACATAATTAATACGATTTGGCATGCTTGGTGGCGAAACGTTTGTGCTGATAGACCAAAATATTGGGGGCAGCAGAGTGAGTGACACATTTTAGTCGCACTCCGCCTATATGACTTTAAGATTTAGCCCAAAACTCGGCTGACATAACCACATTTGATAAATGAGCTTTGCTGTCGTTTGATAAACTTCAATTCCAATGCCATTGTTAGGTCCGAAAGCATTTTCATGCAAATGCCCAGCGCACCCACTCGCACAAAACGAGGCACAAAGGGCTGAAGAGCTGAAGGGCTGAAGGGCAGGGGCAGGCCGCGACAGGCGGTCCACGAGTTCAACTATTTATTACACACCAACCCAACCACCAACCTTAGCTGTTTTATTGTAGTACTGGCCGGAACACAAATGAGCCGTGTAAAAAGAAGCCTAAATAACCGAATCGTGTTTGGCTTGATCTCCGACACGGACTCCCTAAAGCGTTTGTGTGTCGATCTGCCGGCCAACGATCAATGTATTTAATTAATTTGTATGATCCGCGCGCACAGCGTGTCGGTAATTTCCCGTATCCGAATCCGAATCCGAATTTAAATACGAATGCGAGTCCCAGAGTGAGCATTCTGGCAGTCCTAACAAATTGCAGGCAATACATCAAAATCTATCAAACGAATGCTCATTTTATGTGGCTACCTTTTTCGGCCATTCTAGGCGGCACATAATTGATGGGACTTCCACTGGACACGCGGGGTTTTCATCTTGGCCCAGAGGCAAAAAATTTATATAAAAAACTTGTAAAAAGGGAAATAAAATAAAAGGGGAAAACAAAGGGTTGACACTGATGCCAAGTGATGTCATTGTTGGAGTCACCAACTTTGGCGCTGGAAAATCGAACCTGTTGCTGCTTCTTTCGAAGAAAAAGTTTCCCTTTGTAATTTATTTATTTCGATATTTCTTTTCTGGTTGGGTTGGCTATTGAGTTGTCTACTTTGGTTAATTGGGTCCATTATTTGAGGTTAATCGCCTAACAAGGTTCCCGATTTTTTTTTACGTATTTATTGTCCGCCAGCCTTTTTGTCTGGTCATGCTGGATTATTGAAGAAAGAGAATGGAGCTTAATCTTTATTTATATCGGACATAAGCTTATGGTTTTGAATTGATCAAACCTGAATAGCTTTTAAGATCTCCAGTGGAGTGGGGTTTTATAGTAATTAGCCTTATGGCTGGTGTTTAAATTAATCTAGCAGGAGCAAATACAGTGTTTATTGTTAGTAGAGATATTTAAACAGCAAATAAACTGAGCTCTAATGGATCCATCGCGACTGGTTTTGCACTCGCAGTGAAATGGTTGAGGCCAATGGCCAGACCTCATGAGTAGTAAACGCGTATCGAACTAATTATGCACTACAAAAGCTCAGCATTTAACAGTCCTTGAAATGCAGAGTCCGCACTAAATTGCACATGCAAAATGCCATGAAAAGAACTGAAGAATGAGGGAAAACCAGTAAAAACGAAACGGAAACTGCATAATCAAAAATCACAGCAAGCGGTAATCAACGGACCATATATTTTCAAGATGCCTCACTCCTCCCTCGGCTGCATCCCGGATTCAGCACATATTCCATCCACCTTGAGGAGCCCACACACAGCAACTTAGTAAGCCGGGCCCGCCAAACGGCTGGAAATGGTCAAAACAAGTCCCAAGAGCCAAAGGATCCAGCGCCACAACAGGGGGAGAAATTGGTGACAGGTTATAATCAATACAAATTCAAATTTCACTTGCTTTGTATACGATAGGTTAACATACGATTATTTATAGGACGTCCCGAAAACTAAAGTTTAAGCTTATACTCCAGCCAAAGTATTTGTTTAATTGATAATCTGATAAAAAGCTAATATAATATGATATTTTGGGTATTTAAAAATCAGTCAGCATTTTTCAAAAATTGTTAAAAAGCTACCGTTTTTTCATTTTGTGGTTATTTGGATTGAATCTAACCTTACATATGTATAGGACCCATCATGAAAATGATGGTAAAATAGATCAAATGGGATCATTATACAGAGAGGGAATTTCTTGCAGTGCTTGCCGGTGAATGAGCAAAATTTGTGCCTCGTCGTTGAACCCCTTGGCTGGCCATCCCCATCATTTAACATCCTCGCCACATGCGGCGTTCTGTTGAAAGCAACTTAGAGAGCGGCGGTTGTCTAAGTTTCCAGACATTGAACTTGAATATGAATTTTTAATTGCATGCGGCATGCGAAACTTGCTCAAGCCAATTAATTACGCATCGATTTGTGACTCGGCAGGTTTTCGCATAAGCAACCCCAAGCTCCATCTCTATTTCTCGGAGCTCCTGATGGGCAGTAACATTTGCATTTGACAGTGGGGCCCACTTAATTGTTGCCTCTCTGCCAGCCATCTGACTTGGCAACTTTCGGAAATTGCTTAGTGGCAGGCTCAAGGGATTGGCTTTGGTTTTGGCTTTGGCTTGGAACTGGGATTGGGACTGGGACTGCCGACTGGGATGGATGAAATCGAAGTCATTAGTTCTTGCCCCGACAAGACGGCCAATTCATCAATAATTTCCTGGTAAATCGCTGCAAAACTGCATTCTGGGTTTGATTGACATCTGGACGCAGTACACCCGCGCCTCTGACCTTAATTCCAAGCCCTCCCCATTCGGGTAGCGAGTCATGAGTCATGGCATGGAGTTAACCAAGTTAACCAATTTAACCAAGTTAACCAATTTAACCTGTTTCTGTTTCATATGGCCTGTGGCGGGCAATCGCAAGCCCTGCCTGCCCGCCTGCTACCTTCTGCCTGCCGGGGTGACTGGCTGGTAAATAATTTTCAATTAACTACACGTATGAGCAAGGCTCTGGTCCATGCGGCGATGAATAATAATTTCATTTGAGTGCTGTGTATTATGGGGAATATACTCGTATGAAGCAATGAAAAAGGATCGCAAAAAATCTGCACATAAGTACATATGTAGATGAAAAGCCGCACACACTCCATAGGAGCGCTGGACCGGGCGAACTAATCAGACAATAAATGAATCCTCATCAATTCATAGACAGCAGGAGCCTGGCTGCGGTGAGAGCATTCATCCTGTTGGCCCGGTGAGTAAGCCTGGCCAATGGAGCAGCCGTGCCCCCCAAATGAGCAAACAGAAAAGCAATAAAATTTATGTTAAGTAGCACGGCCATAAATAGCCAAAAGCGGCAATGGGATGGAGCGCCTATCGGACAGCGTCGTCATCATCTTCTGGCCTTGACAAAGGAGCAAAAAAATCTCGCAGGCACTGCCACAAAATTAGTTACTCCAAAATTCTCTAATCGAAATTGAGTGTTTAAATGCTTCTAGAGATACAAAGACGCTTGCACTATGGAGCTTTATTTTTATATTTTAAATTTTAAATAAATATAAGTACCATATCTTTATTTTTGCTTTGGAACATTTTTCCAAGTGCCGAATGAGGCAAGGCTGGGGAGTGGGCAAAAAATGGTGAAATCGTGGAATGATAAATGTCAAAGCAAATGACATAAATAATCGAATCGAGCGCAAACTCAGTCAGCCATGAAAGCGATGCGTTCGGAGGAGTCGGAAGGGTCCAGCAGATATATCCATAGATGTGGCAGGAAATCAGAGGCAGGGGCAGGGACCGGGGCAGGGGCAGGGCACACTCCTTGGGGCAGCCTATCAACGGCATTGAATCCATAAAGAGAATAATCGGAGAATCGACAGAGGGAGGAGAATCGGCCCCAGCAAAAGGAGACTAAAAGCGAAATCCTTTAACGTCACCAAGTGTGGTCCATCGGTCCAATAGCCCGGGAACGGGCACAGCACGAGCCCCTTGTGGCAATGATGCCAATGCCAGGGCCAGGCCGAGGGGCATTCTCAATTATTGATAGATTATTTACTGTCCGTCAGCCAGTCATTCAGTCATTCAGTCAGTCAGTGAGTCCGTCAGCCAGGCGCAGCTAGGCAATGACATCGCCAATGGCCATTGTGCTCGGTTCCTGGAAAGAAAAGCCCCGTCACAGTCACCACCACCTCCTCTTCTGATGCCTGATGCTGGTACGCGACTTACATTAATCATTAAATAAGGCACTTCCCCCCTCCACTGGCTGTGTTTTTCTTTGGGTGCGTGCAATTTGTAATTCCTCACAAAGCATCAGGCTGCGACTCCATACATCATCGTACATAGTTCTCAACGGAAAGAACTGGAATTTGCATTAACACATCAGCAAATCAGCGAGGAGTGTCTTAGGCAACTGTGAGCTTTCGGTCAGATGAAGAGACTTGGTCTATGAGGATTTTGAATGCATTCTCCCAAAAACTGTGGCCAAAACAAACTGCTACTTTTATAGACATTCCCCCCCTATCTATAAATCATTCTCGAATAGCCGGAGATCAAAATAAAGAACTTCTCCGGCGATCATAAATCCCCAAGTGGAAATCGAGAAACACTTTCAGTACCCAATTTTCATTTCCCACCTCGTCTCCGGGCCTGGGGAGCCTCGGGGGGAAACCGACAGCCCCCTGCGTTTTTCGATTTCGTTACCTGGCGGCGACTGGTGCACACCTTTATGGCTCATTAACGACATGTCGTGGCAACCACGATAACTTTTGCATCCTACAAGGCGGCCCCGGGACGTGGAGCCTCCCCAGCGAAGTCTCACAAACGGAACAGAACGAGCCCAATAAAAATAAAAACTGTCTGTCGACCGGACCGTCTGGACGACAATAAAACAAAATGGCAATTTACGATTTTATTTACGAGCTGCCGCCAACAGGAACAGGGTACACAGAAAGTATTGTACTCGTAATGCTATAAATAGGGCTTATTGGGAAATGTTTTTTTCAATAGCTATCCCAACGTAATAGTTGGCGTGAAAAAAAGATCTTCAGTTGCTTACAACCTCTACTTCTTTTCGAATAGATATCGTTTCGATATATTTTCCGGTGTAAAAACAGATCCATCTGAGAAGGTGACTTAAGGAGTTTCGCGAAAGGAAACTTCAAACGGAGTTTGCGGCCCAAAACAAAAAATTTGTCATGCTCATTGCTCCGACTTTGAGTTTAAGAGCTTCATTCCCCTTCATCGCCCGCACAGATCTGCGGTCGCTGGCTTTGCTCTTCCGATTCCAAGTGAAATGGTTGTCTAAACTTGTGGAACTGCATAAATTATACGATTCTCGCATACAATATAGTAGATGCGGCCACCAGGCGCAGCTGTCAACGCCCGTCCGCCTCCCCTGCCTTGGTTCCCATTCCAGATTTTCCGATTTTCCGCCCACAATTGTGAACTGGAGCAAATTGTCTTTGCGGTGCGGCGCGGTGTGTGACTTCAAAAAAGTGACCGACTGCCGCACCCTCCTCCATAATGCATTTTAATGGGCGTGCCCCCCGGCAACACACGCACATTGCACAGGCGACGCCTCCTATTTTTGGCCCACATCCAAGTGCCAACCCCTTGTGCGGGGTATTTTTGGGTTTTTGTCTTAATTGAAAGTTTATTAGAGGCATTTGTTGGGCCTCAAATGAACTGCATCATGGGCTTCAGGTGTGAGGTTTTCTGGGGTTAACCATTTCTGGTTACAATTAGTAGGGAGGCGGGCTAATTCAATAAGTGTCAGCTGTGAAGAAATTTCAGGGTTATGTCAGGGGGTGCCAATGGAACCAATTAATATTTGCTTTGAGTGGAACTCCCTTTACTTTAAACTTCAACTGCAACAGCGCCCAGCGCTGTCCTCTTGAAGATTCTTCATTTCTTAATTACCAAACCAGCANTGTCAGGGGGTGCCAATGGAACCAATTAATATTTGCTTTGAGTGGAACTCCCTTTACTTTAAACTTCAACTGCAACAGCGCCCAGCGTTAAGCATCCTCTTGAAGAATCTTCATTTCTTAATTACCAAACCAGCAGCCATCTCAACTTAATGCTTTGATCTCCTTGCTGCACTCGTCCATTTATTACAATAATAAAACCTCACTTTAAATTTCCATCATAAAAACTACCAAAAAGGCAACAAAAAGAAAATCGTAAAAACTTTCCCAAATCTGTTTTTCATTACGCCGGAAAAAAGCACCATTGAACCTCTAACCAAAAAGGAATCTATCTATCTTGCCCCGAAAACTGCTGCCAGACGGGTTAGGTGTATTTCGGTTCGGGAACATCGGGGATAGGAATATGAGGCACTCTAGTGGCGATGGCGCGTAATGCATCATAAATTCACATTAACACTTTGCAGACATGTGCGCGGTCGCCTCCCTTGGGGCAAATGCTCTGCCCCTGTGCCCCCTTCAATCGCCTTCACATTGTAGTCTGCTTTGCATTTATGGAGCTCATTTTGCGTTCTAAAAGATACATTTTGTGTGCCATTTGTGCGTGGCAAAGACTGGGTGAATTTGTGCATCTGTTTGGCTTGAATTTAGACGGTGTTACACCTCCTCTGTATACCCTAACTAGTGTTATTTCTCGAATTAAGGCTGACGAAATACTAGTAATGAAAGCATCTCCTTGGATATCCATTTGTAGATCAAAACATTCTATATAAATCGCAGAGCATTCTAAATTCGCTATGTATTATATTCTCATCCCGCATCTTGGGGGCCTGTGTTGTGTTTTTGCGGCTGTTAAAGATGCAATAAAGATTTTTTTCTTCACATTTTCTGGCTTCCCGACGACGTCGCAGGCAGCGCCGCTTCCATATATTTACTTTTTAATTTTTTATTGCCCATTTGAGTGTGTGGAAGCTTTTGTGCATTTGTCAAAATTTTCACGATTTACGATCGACATCATCATCATGAAGAGGAGAACATCAGGAGGAGCTGCGCTACTCCCATAGAAGCCTAAAACCAAGGGGCTTTCGTTTCCCATTCCAAATCCCATTCCCTATCCTAGGAGGCTGTGAAAAGCCGCCCGACGACAGAACAAGATTTATGTTAATTTGTTGTGATTTATTGAATGATTTTTTATGGGAGTTTCACGCATGCTGCTGGCCTAAATTTTTCTCTGTTCTCCAGACAGGCAGCGCGACGCAAAACATTTGACAAAACCAAATGACATTTTGAGTGCTCCGCATGTTTGGTTAATTGAAAAGACGAAAAAAAAACGCGCATTGAATTGAATGAAAATGAAAGACTCCTTTTGGCACAGTTGGAGCTCGTTGTGGCATGTTTATCCGCACTGGCCCCCAGCCCCCAGCCACCCCAGTCCGCCAATATGATCAATGTGCGTCTGTCATGCAAATTTAAATTTGTCCAAAACGAAAGGAGAGGGGACCAACAGACCAAATCCCAGCCAGATCTCAACCAAAATCCACTGACACAGAGAGAAATTGCCAAATTGTTCAAGAATTTATCATATACTTTTAAATTGCGATCAATGCAAAAGTTGCCCAGCTAAACAATTGAGAACAAATATCTTTAAAATTTTTCAATATTTAAGGTGAAACCTTAATTTTGGTGCTGCCAACAGTTGATTTTGCTGCCGGGCCTAGACAAGCGGCAAGTTAATTTATTCACAACAGCAACAACACGGCGGCGGCAAGACAACAACACAATGCCCATAAAGGCTCCGAGGCAGACACAACAACAACAACAACAACAATTTGAAAATTGTTTATGCGTCTGCGCAGCCGCAACTTCGGCCTCGGCATCGCCTTCGCCTTCGCCTTTTTCCTCAGCTTTTTGCCTTCTGCGACTTGTGGCGCGTTTAGTGTTAAACGCTTGATTAAAATTCTTGTAACTGCAACACTTTTGTGGCATGTGTTGTGTTGTTGTCTGCAATCTTTATGGAGCGTGTTTTGTTTCGTTTCGTTTTCTTTTCCCTGCCGTCGGTGGGTTTTCTTCAGTTCAAGAGGAGTATCGTATGTTGAATGTTGTACCTGGCGGCCATGCGTCCTGTCGGCTATTGTTGTAGTTGCTGTTTGCTGTTTGCCGTTGCACGTTGCACGTTGCACGTTGCACGCTGCTCTTGTTCTTTTTTAATTGAATTGATTTGCATTTTTCACGCAGGCGTTGCTCATTCAGTTGACTCTGCTGTCCCGCTGTTTGCATTGTCGTCAGTGGGTTAAGTCGAGGAGGGGTTTGGTAAACTCGGGCGGGGCAGAGGAGTAAAAAATAAGCAAATAAAAATATTGGCGAAAGCAGGAAGTGTGGTCATTTGGCGCTGGCATGTAAATTAAGCCAAATTTAAACGAGTCTTTTAATCGGATGTGCTGTGGTAAAAGTTTTGATTGCACTTTAACAGTTTTAACCAATATAATCCCATTTTCACCAGCCATTCACCAGGCATTGACACTGCCAAAGGCCGTCTCTTCATTATTTATTGACCGATCTTTATAAAACTAGCTACATGGCTAGATATTTTAATATTTAAGTGTAAGCAGAAGGATTCATATCTCTTGATCTAACCATGTTGGAGATACAGACAAATATGCAGGAGAAAATATAGTTACAAGCATTTAGGGGCATTTTTACAAACTTAAAAAAATACCGAATTATAAATACTTACATTTTAATTGTCTGTTTTTGAAATTGAAGCTTAATTTGCTACATTTACAACCCAAACAATTAATAACCTTCTTCGTTTTGTTAATTATTGGCTGTACATGCTTCAACGCCCCAATCCCCTTGGTTTTGTGATAAAGAAAATTGTTATTAATTAATATGTAATTGTAATGGGCAGGCGACATGGAACAGCCCACATATTCGTTTATGGCCGCAAGTGGGTGGCGGTGTCAAATCGGTGCCGGCTTTAACAAATTAATAAACTTGACCAGACACGAGAAAACCGCATAAATCAATTTCAGTAAAAATGCGCTAAACAATCATAAATAATAATTAAGTGCCCGGCTCCTGCTTACACTATTTTGGACAATGAACCCTCCCCTTTCCTCCACTTCCCTCCCCGAACGACGTTTTACAAGGGATAATTAAAAACTGTCCGTAATTATTGAAATTTGTGGTGGCAGCGGGCAGACGTTTGGTTAACCGAATGGCGCGTAAATTACAAAGAACACGAATTACTCAACAAAATTTTAATTCAATTAATTGAGGCCGAAACCGAAAAATTGAAAAATGAGTGCAAGTGAGTGCTGTATGTGTCTGTCATATCTTTTACATGGCTCGTTAGGTCTTTGTATCCGCTTCCTGTTCCGATTCCGATACCGATTCCTATTTCTGTCCATCCGTCGCCACAATTTGTAACGCATAATTGGGCAAAGGGTAGCACTTACATCAACCCACATATGAATATATATAACCAATATCCATGTCCCTCTCAAGTTGGTCAAAGCGAACTTTCCACTCCTAATTGCACATTTGTATGCCTAATCTATCTGTCTGATTCGATTTGTTTCCATGTCCATCATGAAGTTTGTGTGCCGTGCTGACTTTTTTCCGAATACCTCCTCATGCCACGAGTAGGTATGTATCTTTGGCTCTTTCATTTGCTATTGTCGTCTTGCTTTGGCCAGGTGTCCGTTCGAACGGTTAAGGCAAATGAAGCGTGACATTTTTCACATTTTCTTCTCGTTTTTCCGGCACCGTATGGGAAATCAAACGAGGAGGGCTAGCGCGGTGGCAGGGAGCACTGGCTCTATGTAAATTGGGTGCCATGACAAAGGATTTTCATGTGTCTGTCTGTCTGTCTGGGCAATCAATTGCTCTTTAACTCGTTGATACTCGTATCATATGAATGAAAGGGTTAAATGGACTGATGGATGATAGCAGGGTCTAAGAAAAGCCATCCAAAGTTTCCCACAGGTACATATTGAATCAAGTTGCACTTAGTTTCGTTTTGGATTAACTTTCAATTTATTAAAGAGCAGACATTGCTTTAAAATCGCGGGAAACTGTCATAAGCTACTTTGTTGCTCTCCTTTGCCACATTGGTTGCGTGCTGCAACAAATGCTGATCATGTAAATCCTAAGTTGCAAGTTTATGCGTTGCATGCACTCGCTGGATACATGTACATACACTTTTTTTTTTTTATAGATATTGGAATAATGCGGCCCAGACAGCCGCGAAACCCACATGAAACTCCATTTCGCTGTTGCACGCAATTAAAATCTTCATTAGCCGCGTTTAATTTCCACTTTTGATTAAAAATACAAAAAAAAGGGGATAAAAAGAGTAGGAAAAACCAAGCAGAAACGCAAACGCAGAAAAATCTTGTGACATGTGTCGTTGCTTATCGCCATCAGCCGCTAGCAACAAGTGGAGTTGGAAGCGACACCGTAAAGATTGGCAACATTTTACAAAACGTTTAAAATAATATAAAATCTTCCTAAAGAAAAGTTAAAGCAAACGCTGTAGTACAGATTTCTTGATACCATGAACCTATGAAATTAAACGTTACCCTTGCTTTTTTATAGTTTTCTCACCGTGTAAAGATTGAAAGGGAGTTGGCTCAGTTGGCCGTCTGGGGTTCGGTATCCGGGGCCTCGACTCCTCCAGGACTCCTCGGACACTTTGCCTGATTAACGTTGGCCAAGAGTCGCTATCACTGCTGGGCCTAAGTGACAGTTGACTTGTTTATCAATTGACAGTCGTTGTTGCTCCGTTGCGGAGATTTAGTTTTGAGCAAAAAATACAAAAAAACAAACCAAAGGGGTCGGTGGCTTTAAGTTGCAACTGCGGCAAGTAACTGTTAATAAGCTTGTTCGGCGGCCTGTGAAAATGTTGATTTTAATTAAAAGTGGTTGCCGCTGGTGCGGCGGAATGTGCGGTGCGTTTTGCCTGCTTTGCCTGCTGCGTTTCTGTAAGCTGTATTTTAAAGCCCGATGCTGTCACGATAAAAAGCCAAAGAGCTCATGTTCAACAACTAAGTAGTTGCCACAAGTCAAGAGATACTAAAAACATTGTGTGTGCAAGTAAATATTTTGCCTCATGTTCAGGCCGCGAAGCCTACGCAACGCAAAAGTACGGGTATATACAATTCTCCTAGAGATAAGGATACATTCCCATTCCCTAGCATTAATCAAAAACTTACATTTCGCAATGATAATTTGAGAAGTGAAAGGAATAGGGAATTGGCTTTATAGAGTTGCGAGCCTTGATTATTTTGAATTTCAGTTGGTTTAGCACTTTTCAGCTCCACTTAAAACTCGGCGGCTTCTGCTTCTAATTTCTGACTTTTGCTTCTTAGCCGTTTTAATTGGATTTCTTTTGCGGCCACAAACAACGAGTGAAACTTCTTGGCCGGCCAAAACTTTTTAGCCCGCTCTGGACATGTTTATTACTTGGCCACAATTAAACCGTATATTTCGCTGGACAAAGGCCGCTCGCCTGCCGAGTGCCTTTTTGTTCTGTGGGTCAGTGGTTTCATTTATTTAATTTATGCACCTTTTTCCCAAGTCCCTGGCATTTGTTTCTGCCTCCTGCAACTGCAGACGCTGTGAAGTGTCTCCCACTCTCTAATGAAGTTCAATGTTGTTGTGGCTTGTAAATCTCCCCACATGTGCTCCACTTTCCGGGGCCGAAAACCCATTTCCATAAATATCAATTAAGCGAGAGGAGCGACTATCAAAAGTGACAGAAACATGTGGATGCGTCTCAAGTTGCCTCCGGGGCTGATTTGCTTCTGGTTTCTGGCTGATGCTGATGCTGCTGCTGCTGCTGCCGGCCAACTGGCTACCTGGCCTACGCAGTTTTATAATTGGACAATTTACCGAGGTGGCTGCCAAGTTACCCCGACTCTGAGATAGCCCCAGCCCCCTGGAAATTTCCCCCTAGACAAACCAATTGAGCTCATCAAGTTTTGTAGTCTCTGGTCTATAAAATGTAACTGCAGAGAGAGAAAATGTGACCGACCGGATTGCCCAGCCTAATCAATGGTGTGTGTTAAAGGTTTGCCTTTATTTCGCCTTTATTTAGAGTGCAGGAAAACTGCTACCATTTGGGCGTTGAAGCATGAAAAGTACTTCCCAATGTGGGCGAGCTGCTGCTATTGAAATCGGAGTCGTGTGCTGGGGTTAAAGTTACGCTCCAACGGATATACCCCAAATTCAATTAGTCAAAGTCGTAAAGCTTTGCTCACTGTCTTGCCTAAGCGGCTTAGTTTTTCCAACAAATACACACGAAAATGTTGTTATGAAAATGCTTTCACTAATTTCCAGGCCCCTCTTCTAATTACTCTTGGAGTTTCTGTTGCGAGCGTGGAAATCGGGAATCGGAATGGGAATGGATGTTACTTAGTCATTTGGCATCCACTAAGCGGTCACTAAGCGTCAATATTTCATGCCTAAGCCTATTACAGATTATTGTGCCAGCTTACACAAGACGCGAATGACAAGTGTGTGGCGGCTGCGAGAGGGTCGTATAGCTAAGAATCTGGGGAGTGACAAGCCTTGATTGGACGTCTGATTTGCATAATGTTGGATAAATAGTTGGGAAAGCCTAATAGTTGTCAATTAGCCAGCTTGAGTGGGGACCCCAGGAATTCTTTATCCCCGTTCGGTTTACATTCCTGACCTGATTAAGGCCCATTATTTGATATTCATGAAAAGTACCCCCGTGCACTTGGTTATTGGTTCGACTGGCGGGCATTTTCACTTTGAGTTTGGCAAACATTTCATGAATTCATTTGTGCAGCAGCCTGGAAAATGTGTGTGTTTTGGCCCAAAACGAAAAGTTGCCCCGGCCAGGCGGTGTAGAACGAAACGTGATTAGCAGCCAGCCGTCAGCCGTCAGCCGCCATCCGCCAGCCAGCAGGATTTTTTCGCTTTAAATGGATGAAGCAATCGAGTGGCAGGCTTAGTTGCCGAGCTGCATCCCCAGAAAGATGAAGCTTCAATATCCATTGATCTTGCTCGGTTTTTGTTGTGCCTTCTCGTTGGCAAGGGTTCGGCCGCTGCAAGGAAGTCTTCTCGAGTGGATCAACTCCATACTCTCACCACCCACAACAACTACAGCAACGATCCCAGTAGAAGTGACCACAACCCCGTCCACAACAACCACTAGGAGGATACAACCCTTGCCACCAAACACAACGTCAACAACTCGCGCTCCCATTGAGGAGGTGCCTCTTGAAAGGGATTGCACCACCTGCCGTTGCGGTTTGATCAATACCCTGCAAAAAATTGTTGGTGGGCAGGAGACCCGCATCCATCAATATCCCTGGATGACCGTAATATTGATCAACAATCGATTCTACTGCTCGGGCTCTCTGATTAACGATTTGTATGTGCTGACGGCTGCCCATTGTGTGGAGGGTGTGCCGGCGGAATTTATTGCTTTGCGGTTCCTCGAACACAATCGCAGTCAGACGAACGAGGATATGGTCATTCGGCGATCTGTGGCCAAGGTCAAGGTCCACGAGCTCTACAATCCCCTCACCTTCGACAATGACATAGCTCTGATGCGGCTGCACAAGCCGGTCGATGTGGAGAATCCTTTCTTGAGGCCCATTTGCCTGCCCATCGTATTTCAGAGCTTCGACCACGAGGTGGGCGTAGTCACGGGCTGGGGAGCGCAAAGGGAGGCAGGCTATGCCAGCGACACTTTGAGAGTGAGATTGTGCTTCAATAATTCTTCAATTAGTTATTAATACTCTGTAAAATTCAGGAAGTCGATGTGCTTGTGATAACACAATCGGATTGCCGGAATCATACATCGTACCGGGCCGGCCAGATCACAGATAATATGATGTGTGCAGGATACATTTCCGAGGGCGGCAAGGATGCCTGCGGCGGCGACAGTGGCGGCCCGCTACAAACGACGTTCGACGAAAGGCCGGGCCAATATCAATTGGCCGGCCTAGTGTCCTGGGGTGCGGGCTGTGCCAGACCCCAGTCCCCGGGGGTGTACACAAGGGTTAATCGGTATCTGCGGTGGCTGGAAAGCAACACGCCCGGAGCCTGCTACTGCATGCCTTATCCCGAGGAGGATTACTAGCTTTCAGTTGTGTGGGAATACGAGTAAATAAATGCAAGCAATCTTTAATAAACGTTCACCTGTATGTTAAGTGCTATCGATCGCAAAGTTTGATGTGGTAACTTTTTGGCTAAATTTTGTGCAAATGTTGCACAAACTACGAGTACTTGGGATTCGATTCAGTCACTCCCCGGGAGGCATAACCATATCCTTAACTGCTGCCATTGGCAAATAAAAAAGCAATTCGAAAACTGGGTTACACCACTCGAAGGTGGCCGGCCCAGCCCTTTCGCCTCCCCCCCTCAGCTCCTTAGTGAAAAGTTTTTGCTGAGTAGAAGGAGCACGGGCAGAAGGAGGCCATATATCTCATGCATACCCCCAAGTACATATAAATCCCAATTTGCCAGCGAAATACTCGTATTTTGTGCAATTGTGATTGTTATGCATTTTGCATTCTGCATTTGTGCCATCATAAACCACCCAAAGAGGGTAGGCAAGATGGCCCAAGGACACGGCAAACTGGAGGAGCAAGTTTCACTTCTACTCGTATTTTGCGGTTAGTTTTACAATCCCAGGTATGGCTTATTTATAAAGTTTTCGATTCGGAAATGGCATAAAGATAAGCGCGCAGCGTAAAGTTTTTAACAAATGTACAACAAATTATTTAGCCGTGGGAATTGCCAAATCGAGTTTCGATTTGTTTCTCAAAGTATTCGAAATGTTTAACTTTTTTTTTTAACTTTTTGGAATAGTAGGTAAGCACTAAAAGTGGAAATGTAAATTTCACCCTTTTTAAAATCAAAGATAATGCCAATCAGGGCTGATGATATGCAGAAATAACATTTACTATAGAAAAATAAAACATGTAAAGACCATTAGGGTGTTATCTTTACATTCCCTGTCCTATTTATGGTCTATAACCCACACTCGGCACCTAATTTCTCGAAGCGTTTCCCATCAAAAGACAAATTGCCAAAACCGCTTTCGTGTTGTGAGCCCCATAAAGCATAAAGATGCATATGTAAATAGTTTTACAATCGCTATGCATCATTAAAAAACTTTACGACTTCATATTAAAGCCAAAACACAAAACACCACGAAAAACGGGAAAACGGAGGGGAATACGAAACGTTAAAAAGCGAAGCCGAAGCCACATTTATGCCTTGCCAATAAATTTGTCTCACCAGCAAAACTCGTAAAGATTTCCTACTCAAGCCCATAAAGCAGTCTCAAAAACAAAAAACCAAATACCAAAAAAGAAGTTAAAGTACTGCCGCCGACCTGCGTGGATTTCCAGCTAAACGACAAATAACTTGGCATTTAATAACTCAGCAGCCCAGCACCCACCCTGCCCCGGCTTCATTATAATGCAGCCGAAGTCCCGACTTTATTTCTGGTTCCATAATTTAATACTTGCGCGCTTTGTCGCAAAACGAATTTATGAGTCGAAACTAAAACCGAGATTGTGCACACTCGATCCAGGGCGGGTGTATGTCTGTCCGCAATCTTGTGTGTGCTCTAGCGTGGGAGGATTTCATTAAATAAAGCGTGAGAGAATAACTAAACATACTCCAAAGTAACATTCTATTTAGATAAGATTAAAAATTTGAACGATATTATTTTGGATATTTAATTACAAAAGTAAACATGAAAAAAATCCCACAGATTGCGATATATTATCGAAATCCGGTGCGATTTTTCCGAGTCCCTAGTCTTTACCAACACTGCTGGTCCGAGAAATATTTTCAAATGACAAGTAGACCGTCCGGTGTCGTTTTGGTTTGCTGTTACTCTGTCAAATGTTGACGTATCATTCCAAGCTCCAGCTCGCTCCTTGCTGGCGAGATTCTAAATAACATTTCCAACAGAAAAATTCGAGGCATAACTAATTTTTCGGCTCACCCTTGAAATAGAATGTCCAGACCGCGGCCAAGTCAGCGCAGCCGACAGAGACTCCACGTTCCCAGTGCAGAGGACTACTCGGAAGAGGTCGTCGCGATCGGAGAGCACGATGAACCCGATGCACCGGAAGCGGTACCATCGCCGACTAACCATCTCGATCTGCTGGAGTTCCTGGATTCCCTGGATGTGCCCCAGCAGCAGGCTGCGTTCACCGGCGATGGAAACCAGGGCACTACCTCATCAGAAATCGTTGAGATCAGCACTTGGCCGGAACAGAATTACCCGATGGCGAGCCAAGAAGCTGTTGACAATCGTCGACGGATCTACCGTCAGCTGGGCATGAATTTGCCCGAAGTTGCTCCTGCACATCCGCTCCAGAATTACTTTTTCCTGGTGAAGCTTTACATAGCCACCAACTCCGAATCATTGGAGTTTCTCAATTGGTCCGACAGCGGTCGGGAATTGGTGGTCGACTATCCCGGCATGCAGGAGCATTTGGCCGGAACTCTATCGCTGTTCCGGTGCCGCAATACTTTCGAGTTTGTAAGTCAGCTGGCCAAGTACGGGTTCAACCGGCTTTGGTCGCAAAAATACGCCACTAGTGAGTCTTTCGGCCACATTAAACTGGTTTACCACCACCCGAAGTTCCGTAAGGATAAGCTGGAGGATCTGCAGTCGCTGGTGGAGAAGGAGCAAGCAAGGGAACAGGGCAAGCCGGAGGATTGCGATGAGGAGGAGGAGGACGACGACGAGGCACTGCCGCCCCTACACCGAGCCCCCAAGTCGCGCTTAAAGCGGATGAGTGGCCGGGGCGATTTGTGCAGCACCATCCACACAACGCGCTCCCCGCTGCAGACGGTTCGTTGTCGCTTCCAAACGACCCTGTCCCACCAAGTCGACATGCGGAATCTGTTCGAGAGCAATGCCAACAAGCTCTACACTCCGCCGGTGACGATCAAGAAAAGTCGCACCTCTGCCAGCAACCAACCGGTGGACAAGACCGCAGGCAAGGGTTGTGGGTCGAAGTTTGTGAAGCCACAGGACTCTGTGATCAACATCGGCGCCGGCCAGGCACCCGATTATGCTGGGTACTACGGCAACGTGGAGCTGAGCAAGGTAAACGAGTTCTTCTCGGAGTACTTGCCCCGCTACGGCAGCAAGATCACCGGCTACAAGGACATTGTCATGGACGCCACGAACAAGCCGAGCGGCTTTGAGCAGAACCTGCCCATTGGCATGGACTACTCCGACGATGACGATTATGCGTTGCGTCCCACGTGTGACATTGAAATGGACGACGAGCCAATGCCTTCCACTTCACTATCGGCAGACACGGCTAAGTTCAGGAGCGTTTGTCGCAGGAACGCAGACGACTTGGATCTGGAGCAGGCGATGCAGGACCTGTGCGAGGGCTCCAATCAGAACAATCTGGAAGAAGCTGGCAGGGCTGCGAGTGGCAGTAAGCCCAAACTCAAGGCGCGGGCCAAGCCCCAAACCCGCAAGCGGTTGGCCAAACTCCTGGCCTCGGCCTCGAGCTCAAGCGAAAACGAAAACGAAAACGAACCGGAAGTTATATCTCACACTTTGGGGAAAGCAAAATATGCAAAGTCTAAAAAATTAGATGATAGCCTAAAAATAGATAGATCAAAAAGCACAAACCCCAGTTCTCTCGATGAAATGAGTGCGGATCAAATCGATGCATTGATTGAGAAAATCGACGATTCCTTCGACGAGGAGGAGTTTAAAGGCGAAGCAGAAAATAGTCTCGAGCAACAGATGAAGAAACTTCATGGATTCACCGATGACAACAACGAAGACTCGGAGGACGGTGAGGACCGTGAGGAGGAGCAGCTCGAGGAGGATGAGGACGATGACGGCGATGAGGACGAGGACGACGACGATTACAAGGATAAAAACGTGCAGTATCGGACGGAACCGATACCTGAAAAACGAAGGCGCTACGATCTGCGCAACTCTAAGCAAAGTTAAATAGCAATATAGTGATGTCAATTTCGATATCAATTTCTACTTAAGAAAAAATAAAACACGAAACGGGGATAAAATCAATAACCTTTATTTTTTGGTCAAAAATGGTGAGTGGAAGCAACAGGTATACTCGAACATATTTATTTTATGAATCCTAAATTAGATAGAAATGTTTTTCATGCCACACGACCATTCCTATCTCTTATTTACAACGCCTTTGGAGCCATTCTTTTTAACCATCTTTCATTCAGCATATCTGCTTTGGGCCTCCATTATAATAACTTTTGTAGGTTTCATTGGGCTGGACATATGGGCAATTAAATAGCTTATCACCCTTTGATCTCTCACGCCCTCAGTGCCCCATTACTGGGGCCAATCAAAAGTGTAATATCATCTGGAAATATCTTGGCAGGCCGGCACCCACACAGACTCTTAAAAAACGAAGAATAAATAACCAGACAGGGGCACAATCAGTCGAATGTTTACAAGTTTTATGAGCCACCAAATAACAAGATGAACAACAGGCAACAGGCAACCGAAAACGAAACCAGAACCAAAAACGAAACTTAAACGATTTTCAAGGCGGGCCAATCGAGAGTTCATGTCGAAGGGATTTCGGAATCCGGATTTTGGTGCGGAATGGGATTCGTTTCGCATCGCAGGCGCAAAAAATAAGCATCTTTTATACAACTCAGCGTGAGGCCAGACACGATTTTTATCGTCTTTAATTTGCTTTTTATTTGATATCATATTTCAAGTCAGTCGGAGGCAATCCAACTCCATATCCAATCCGTGAAACTTTGCCAGCGCTCAGAACGAGAACGCCTGGACGGATGCCTTCTCCGAAAAAATACGCAATCCCTGAACTTTGAGGCAAGACGTCATAATGTCATAAAAATGTCACATACTTTTAATAACTTTATGACAGCTACAAAATCATAAACAAAATGCCCTGACGGCAACAACACACTCCACTCGCTGTGGATGCTGCGGTCCCGAGAGATCTTTTTGGGAGTCATCATAATGAGATGTGTCATGTTTTGCCTTCCGAGAAATGTTTCTTGTTCTCCAGTGCTCCTCTCTGCGGCTTTTTGGCTAAGATGGAAGGCCGGTCCGGCGACCAAATTGTCTGCCTGCCCCCCAAGAGTATCAATTATGAACATGACAACCTGATTATTAAGGTTGATGTTTTAATACTGATGTGAATAATACGGCGCCATTCAATTCAAAATAGTACGAGCATAAACATAGTGAGCAAGGTTAGGAGAGGTTAATTGTGTTCTAAAGGATTTAAAGTTAATCTATACTAATGTAGAAAATTCGCTTTAAGTTAGAACCAAAGTAATCCGATATTTACTTTCTTTTGTGACTACATCGCAAACAAAGCCGCGCTTCATTCTATTTGAATGCATTCCGTGTATTGTTTGCAATAAATCTATTGTGATTTATACCCCAAAAAAACCCCCTCGTGACGCACTCACCCCTTTTCGTTTTTGGTCGGCCGAGTTCAAAGGGCAACCGTAAAGAAGCCTTTCAATTGGGGACTCATGCGCTATATCAATAATAATGCAGACCAAAGCCAACAACAGCACAAAAACGCCGCCAACAGAGTGACACCCAGCACAGTAGCTTTAAATTGACATTTACATGAATATTTAATGAACATCCTTTAATCATGAGGCGCACGCTGAGCACACCCCAAAATATTCCGGCTGATGGTAAAATGGTTTCAATGAATTGATGGGTGTCGCCGATGGATTTTTTTTCGGTTGGGAGGTGTGAATGGAGCCAGGACTAGTATGAATTCCATACAATAATTTTACGTGTCAGCTCCTCATAAAAAAGATTAAAGGGTAGACGGGAATTAAAGGCTAGTTGGATATTCTGTTCGATACTAGGGCACAAGCTAAGTACTTGATGTTAATATTTAATATGTATCGTTCTTGATTGCTCTATTAAAATATTTCGCTATATATTGCCCAGCAATTTCATAGGTTTACTATTGCTTTTACGGCTGGTTGTACACAACTAATTTGGTTTTGCGAAATTTCCGCATTTTTATTGTGCCTTTTATAGCTCAAATTATGTCCGAGCTTGATGACAAAGTTTGTAATCCAACCAAAAGCATAGAGAAGCCCATTAAAAGCTGCATAACAAGAATTACGAATAAATTTACAAGTCCAGTACACATAACTCTGGTGAACAAAAAAAGTAGAGTGTACCAGCAGCACGCACGTGATTTTGACAATGTTTCGCTCCCGACTTTTTTCATTGCTTCCTATTTTTTGTTGCCGGAATGAAAAAAAGTTTTTTGTTGCTGTTATAGTGCCTTTTTTTATGATTTTGTGACGGAAGCCGTATATGAATATGAATTCGTGAAAAAAACTAAACCGATTCGATTTCAGAAGGGGTTTTATTTTTTTGTTCAGCCTTATCACGGGCAATTGATAGCCGACGATCGATCGATCGCCCACCGAGATCCCTCAGCTCAATCAATATTTTGAAAAATGTATTTCATAATAAATAAAACAAAAATCTAAGAGACGCCGCCGCCGCCGCTTAAGTTTTATTTTGTTTTGTTTAATGCGTGTCAAGTGGTCGTAGATTATGCATTTTTATGGTTTAAGGGGCGCTACCATTTTTTTTTTGTTTTCCAGGCAATAAAACCGAGTATGACCTTCAACCCCCCTTATTGTTTTCCAGCTGTCTTCCTCCTTTTCCCTTGTCAATTTCATTTTTACGATCCCGATTTCCATTTCGATTATTTGATGTAATTCTTGAGTGAGTCACTGCAGACGGAGATACTGTCTTTAAGAGCTTCTCATTTCTTGTCTTCTGAGATGACTCATCCGGAGACACTGGCCATCCGATCCATCAATCATTTCGAATGCCAAAACGCAAGCCCTGAACTTAGTTTCTTGTCGGCTTTTTCTCTGCCTTGGGCATCACCTAATTAATATAAATGAATGATTTTACATAATTGTGCAACTGCACGAGACTTTGACAATTAGCGGCTGAAATACCATTTCGCCAAGAAATCATTTTTCAAAATACAATGCGCCTTAATGATGTGTATTTCAAGTTTTTTTTTCCTGAGAAACCCCATTATTAAGGATTTTGAAAGATTTCGTTATGGAAAGGATTCAACATTAAGTTTACTTGGTTAATTCTGAAACAGTTCCAAGAATTACAATCGTAAGTTTCATCAGAAGTTGTACCCCCACCAAAACAATATAAAAAAAAAAATCTCACCCATGTTAAACTTGACTAATTGCATGCCTAATATTATCTTTTCCCCTTTTGCTTCGCCTTGCTCTACAAAACTCACTCCCGTCAAGACTGGAAGGCAACTCCCGGTTTTGGTAATTCGATATTTTCGTTTTCAACAAATTTTTCACTAAATGTGTCCAAGTCCATTCGTTTTCTGGTATCGCTTTCACCCTTCATTGTGTTTTTTAGTTCTTTGTTTCGAGTCTTTGGTTGCAGAGTTTTGTCTAATGAAGCGTTAAAACTCCCGCCCGTTGATGATAATTAACGCAACTCCATTACCGAGCTGAACTCAAAAAAGGGATCTCATTAACCCTTAACATTTGTCACACGAATTTCTGAAGGATTTTACGTCTCGAGTGGATACACCAACTTCACGTTGAAGTCGAAGTTTCGAGCTCCTTTTGTCCGTCCGTACAAGTCAATCTACGTGACATCCTTTTTGTCCCTGCGTCTTACTCCTTTTTTCCCATTCCCCTCCCCCACTCCCCTCCTGCTACTATGAAATTGTTGAAACAGATGTCAAATTGTTGTGCATTTTCCTGGGTTTTTCTCTTGGTTTTCGCTATTTGTTTTCTTTTCTATGTGGCGATGGTGGTGGCCCCTTTTGTTTTCGTTTGTTTTGGTTCATTGACTTTGCGCGGTTTCGAATTTCTGTGAAATATTCTACTTTGCTGGAGAGGGTAACCCCGAGAGGGTAACTCCTCTCCAGGACTGGGTTCCTCCATCGATTTGCAGCACTCAAATAGGGCAACTCGATATGTGCTCACTTTTTGACCGAGGCGAACACATGTGTGCCTCTTAAATTTAGATCGGCAGATAGTGCCATATAGAGTTATGACTCCGGGCTAGTCGTATATTTATAAAGCCAAATTATTCTGTGAAGTTATGGTTGTTAAAGTAGATCTTAGAGATCGTTCGGTCCCGAATTTATAAGTCGTTGAACAAGGTTCATAAATTTGCATAAGGTTGTGGGGGNTATATAAATTTGCATAAGGTCGTGGAGGTGGATATGGAGTCTCTGGTAAATATCATTTAAAATTACGTTTTAGAATAAGCAGAGCACACATAATTTATGCAAGAATAAAAAATACTACCTCTTAAGGGAGTCCCCTCTTTTAGACGGCCAAAAAATTACCGATTTCCAAGAATTATCTTGGATATAGCATAAATTGTAACGTTTCAAAACTTTAATGATAGTTTAATATAATGTCTCAAAAATACAAAAAAACAATAAAAAAAAGTATGTATATAGATATGTTAATATGTTAATTATCTTCAAAATGAACCATAGTTGAATAAAATCGGTTCAGTAGTGCATTAGTTATCGTGTTGGAAAAAAGAGCCTAAAGTTTTAGGTCACCCCAACACATCACTCGACCTGTCCGCTTCAAAAACTTTACAACTTCATCAATACTGCACGTATCGACATGAAATTTTAAGGGAATGTTCTTGAATAGTTTAACAATTGATTGTTTTTTGACCCGCTAAAGAGGCATAGAATATGAAGAGATAGATTCACGGGAAATAGATTTAAACTATAAATCTATTGGCATGGCTTAGGAACCCAACTATTCTTTATGGCTCGTATTTTCCAACCTACTTAAGTTATAGCATCCGTTTTCCTTTCTCTGGGCGAAGCAAACAAAGACGTGGCAGCGACAAGCGAAGACGCACGCAGAAAGTGCGAAAAATCATTTTGCGATAAATAATACAACTTCATCAGCGACAAACGACGTGGCTCCCTCTGCTCCGAAAAAAAACAAAAAAAAAACGCGCTACAGCCCCTGGAAACCCTCCCCGCAACCCTAAAGCCAGCAAAGCGTGAGGCGTGCATAAGTGAAATGTGCACAAGATACAAGATACAAAGATACAAGCGAGACAACCGGCAAGAACAACAGCAACAGCAACAACAACAGCTGTAGGAACGAGGCACCCGAAAAGGTAATTAATCATCGTCATGGGGCGTGTGCACGATTCGCTTAACGTGCGCCTTTGGCGGTGGTGGTTCCCCCTCTAAAACGGAGGGGTCAGGGGGTCAGAGCTCGGTCTGTGCAGAGTCAGACAAACATATTACTCAAGGCATTTCCATATGCTCCACTCGAACGTGGAGCTCGGCTACACCACCACCAGCACCAACAGCACCACCAGCACCACCAGCAGATCTATCCGCCGCAAGGGGCGTCCCGGGCAGGGCGTGGCTTGGCGTGGCAATAATCATAACGAGCCAAATTAATGTGTTTCATTCTACATCAAGCAGAATTCCCGTGCACTTTTTGCCGCAGTGACACATTTGCTGATTTGGCAGCGTTTTTTTTCGCTGCACGAGGGGGCTACGCTGCGGTGTGGAGTGTGCTCTTCTGGGGGGACTGTTTTCTAATATTTTCTAAGCCCGTGAGTGGCGCCAATGCTGGGGTTGCTCTTCAGAGTTTCTCAAAATATTTTTTTTAATTGATTGTGTGGCTGATTTCTGCGATTTTGCGTGCCATTTCATTTGTTTAACGGGCCATGGCAGTCACGTATTTATTTAGTTGGCTAATTGGATGCCTGCTAATTAGTTGCATCGCTGCAGAAATTATGAATATTTCCCGCAGAAGTCCCTTAACTGATTTAAACTCGGAATATTCAAAAATTGTCCATATTTTTGGGGTAACCACTCTGAGTTTTGTTAGGAAAACAATGGTTTCCAATTAGTGTTATAGTAAAATTATTTTAGATAACATTTCTGTTATCTCTGCCTCCAATCTGAAGAGTTAAGTTAAACGCTACCTGTGGCCATCTCATAAATTCTCTTGGTTGGTGGGAAAAAAGTCCACGTGCTATCAAAAACTGTGAGGGAATTTATTGAAATAAACAAAAAACAGCTGTTAATGAGAAACAACAACAATAAGTGGCCAGAGAGCGGAGCGAGAGAGAGAGATTAGAGTACGAAGAACAAGTGAGTTGCTATAAACCAGAAGTGAAATATTTATGGCGAGTCTTTGGGGCAAGTTTGAGGTAAAAACAATGAAAATTTGCTATTTTAAGTATCATAAAATTATAAAATTTATATACATAATTATTGAGAGTCTAAAAATAAATAATCTTTGGATAGAATAATCTTTCGGTAGTGTAACCGTTGGAAACGGATCCACAATTATTTAAAGAAGTTGGAAATATAATTTCGGGCCTTAAAATGGTATAATTTCAGTTAATTTTAAAGCCTGTCCTCTGGCTTAGTTTTGGTTATAAATTCCTTTGCCTTATCAAGGAATTCCCATACACCAGCCGGCTTTTTCCAAACGATTTCTCTCTATTTTCGTTGTCAACTCTTTCAACCAATCACTCCCTTGTCCCATTTGTCGCATGCGATTTTCATGCTACTTACACTCTCGTGCCATAAAAACCCGACGCGACTGGACCCGCGAACAGCACACGAAGCCATTTCCCTGAGAGCGAATAACCCAGTGGGGAAATTTCACGAAGCAAATATCCCAAACATTCGGGGCTGCGAGTGAAAAAATTCAGCTTGGAAACTCAGTTGGAAACTCGAACTCGTATCTTGCGGATGCGGCTGCGGAGTCTACGGATGCGGACGGCAAAGTATCTGCAGCGCGAAGATAAATTTACGTAAAAAACTCGCAGCGCGATTTCCCAGTTGGCTTAAAGCCGATCGGAAGCCGAAAAGTTTTTCGGGCCATAAAATACAATTAGAAAGTGCAAACGAAAGTCGAGGAACGCAAAATCCTTAAAACAGAGTGGTATATAACATAGTAATAATAAAAAGTGGCCCCTGCTGCTGCTCCAAAGATTGTCGCTTGCCTTGTGTGGGCTCGGTTATTTGCCCCGATTGATAACCAGAGTTGACAGCGATATTACTACACACCCGCGTCCTATATATTTCCCAATTAAATTCCAAAAAAATCATTCGAAAAGTGCGTTGCAAATCGCCAAGTGAAAAGGGAGACCGTCTCTCCATCCTCGGCTGTTACTCATCCCCAATTTTGCGTGTAGCTAAGCGTGAAAATTTGTGGAATTTTCAATTAAATTTAATCACACCATCGCAATTTTGTGACCAAGACGATTGCAGCACAAACGCACAAAGGGACTTGTGGCAAATCGAGCAGTCATAATAAAGGATTAATTGAGCCTGAAATAAATTGCTTGACAAAGCCTCAAGGAGCTGCAAGTATTTTAATTTGTCGGAATAAAGGTAAGCCACTTGAACTTTAAAGTTTGATTAAGTTATTGAGAGCACTATCAAGCAAAACCAAGATAGATCATCCCCCAATAATATTTCGGTGCACTTCCCCAAAACCCCATGCAAATTTCTCGGAACCCTTGAAAGTGTCAATTGATTGACAGTTTGGTGCCTGCTTTTTTCCGGCCCCTCCTTTTATTTGTACTTCCTTTCGTTTATGGTCAATTTCAAATGGGTCAAAAGCCGGCGCGGCTCCTAAAAAATTCCACGCAGGTTTGACATTTTTTAGCCGTACCCACCCGTGTGTGGGAATTAGCATAAATGTATAGAGGTACTCTTCGCTGCTATCTGAAGTTGGCATCTAATTATCGTGAATGCTGTTGTGGCAGTTGCATTGAATTCAAATTAAAGTTGGCGGCAGTGTTTTGGGCCGCTGGCTGGCTTGCTTCTAATTATGCGGCGTGAAAATGCAACGCATGTACAAATATTGACGCGTCACAGTCATCGCTGTTGTTATTGTGGCAGTTGTTAACAGTAATTTCTTCTGGCTGGCTCTGTTTGCCTCCCGGTACGTGTGTCTATTTAAAGTGGATCTCAAAATCGAACATTATGAAAACAGTTTGAAGTGGCCCCCAGTCATTTGTTTAAACAAAAAGCTCCGGCTCCGAGAGACATATACACGATGGATGCAGACAAAACATTGTCCGTACTATACACGGCCTGAAAATGTTACTGTTTAAACTCCCAGCGTTGATTGCATTCAAAATGCAGCCATGACAAGGTCCTCCTCTCACCTTAACCCAAACGATGTCACTTGTGACAGGCTCAAGTCGCACTAAACACAGGATTTAAATCTAGTTCAAGTGCGTGGAGAGTAATTAGTGAACGTGGAAGAACATGTGTGCGTGCTTCGGAATTTCTAAGGAAAGGCAGGAGAAGGCGGCGGCGGCACCCCAAGTGCTGCTGGCTCAAGTGGCTCCGGAAAAACACACAAAAGAATTGAGGAGGGAGCCGGTAGCCAGGTTAATTAAAAAACATAAAAACTATGCTGCCGGAATGAAAATTGCTTTTTAATATTTTCAACGCAGCCAGGATAAAAGTGAAAACAGATTTCCACTTAAAGATTACACAGCCGGTGCAAGCACCTACATATACCTACACCTACGCAGGAGTCAGGGGTCAGAGGTTCGCCTAAAAGGGAGAGCCCAGCACTCAAACACTCTCCTTCTCCGCCTCCGTCTCCGAATGACAGCAACTGTCACACGTTACGCATTAGCGATCCCCGGGATCTGTTCGGGTTTATCTCCATCTTTTGTATATTTAGCTTGCTCTTGTGCAATGTTTGTCTAGCTGACACAACTGAGTGTTGGTCTTGGTCCCCCCCTCGTCCCAGGCCCTCAATACAAGTGAGAATGAGATGTGAACTGCATTATCAAATGGAGTTAGGAAAAGCGAGTACTTTGTCCAACGCGCTTCCGTTGCGGGTCTTGAGAGTGCCACGAAATTGCTGTCGAGTAAAAGTGTCAAAGGTGTCGGGCTCTTGGGAAGCTATTTCCGGAAAATTAGGCTGAACAGCTGCTTCTTTTGTTTAAGAAATTCAAATAAAACTTGATGCATAGTAATCCCAGCAAGATGGTAGTTTACTTTTTTTAATCCACATAAGCCAAGAGAACTATAGCTTGCAGAAGGTTGGATGTGTACAAGACTTCTGCATGAATGTACTCATTTGTAGCATGACAGATCTTTACTGTACCCTATACTCTATATGCCGAAAGAAAATTGCACAACAAATACACTGTGATTAAGAAAAAGCGTGCGCAACCTAGAATGAATGACTCATTTGTCGTTTTGGATGCATTCATGCAGAAAAAGTCTTATGTGTACTAAATTTCTGGGGGTTTTCTTCGATTTGTGACTCAAAATGAATTGTCCTAGTCACCTTTGAGTATCTGCTTAGCCGCCGGCCACAGGACCAAAAGCCCCGCCTGTGGACCAAAAACCATTCGAATGAGAAATCCGCTTGTGATGTGAATAATTCCAGCACATTACCCCACCCGGTGGCAGCTGCTTTTGCGGTGCACATTTGCTAGCCAAGTGGTTGCATTTCGGTGGTTTTCGAATGGCGGTTGCGACGGTTGCGGCGGCTTGCGCTTTTGGCTCTCTCGTTTTGGGAAAGTTGATTTGTTTGAACTGATTATGGGCATGTTCGGTGCGGTTTCGCTTTGAGTCGGCAGCCCCTCACGGATAATAGTTTTAAATAAGTTGAGTCGAAATTTAATTGGCCATTGAAGCGAATATATCGCTCGCATCTGCCCACTCCAATTAGGCAAACTGTGTGACAAATATGCGATGACAAGAAAGACGTGACTTATCAGCATGGCACAAAGCAAAGCCCAGGGGCGGGGAGCGAGCACCATAGTATTTGGTTTCGATGTCTGCCCAGTGTCACTGGGCCCACTAAAACCAAAAACAAATTTCATCCACACACTCGGAAAATCTGTGAAGTTTTCCCCTATTGCCCAACCATCCTCACAGATGCCTACACCTGTCGTCTGGCTAATTTATATCTTGTAGATAAAGCATCGCATGGCATGTGGTGCCCACCGAAAGTTATGGCCCAAGTTGACCAATATGAAATCATTAAACAACAAGATTCCCAAAAAGATGACGACAGGCAAACAAATTTGTTTAGAGTTTTTGTAATTTGCATAATTGAGTTGGAGTCTTGGGGGTATCGGGGCGTCGGGTTACAGATCCGAGCCAGCAGATAATGCATTCAGTGCTGGACCGCGCAAGGTTGCTGACATTTTCCACGAAACTCCGACGAATCTTTGAGTGATTGAGTTATGGCCAAGATTTTCGAGATATAAACGTTTTGAATTCGTATGGGCCAGGGCGCAGAGAGGAGTAAAGTATTGGATAATAATGGTTTATGTTTCATAAATATTTATGAAAGACTATTCATTTTTAGTACTTCTAAAGAACACTATTTCTGGAAACTAGTGTATCCATTAAATTAATATATCCTGCCCCCCTCAAGTCCGCTCAAACGCTTCAATTCAATCAAGTTGACTGCCGTTTTTATGAAACTGCTGCCACCGAGAAACAATTTGTGAGTAATCGGCCAATGTCCGAGGCACTCAACCCATCAAGCCATCCATCTGCCCACAGTGATTACGCAATTTGCATACAGCTCACGTCTGAGTCAGAGTGTCAGGATATCACGGAGTTAAGCCACTAACTCCGAACCGAGCCGAAAACCAAGGCACAACCAAACTCCGGCCCGAAACCAAATAGAAAACTGCGTTAAATTATGATAAAGGCAGGAGAAACCCAAACCCATTCACTCGCCGACGGGTTTATATCTTTTTCTGTGCCGCCTCGACCGCAAAATGAACTGACCAAATGGCTCAGACGAGAAAACATTTTGCTAAATGCAGTTTGGCCGGGAGATTAGTGCGAGTTGATTATTTACTTTGGCTTCAAATTGTGCAATACAAACAAACGAACTCTTGGGCACCGGGCACCCGGCACCCAGCCGCAGCATTATTATGTTAATGGCAACGAAATGCAGTTGCAGTTGCAGTTGCAGTTTTCAGTTTTCAGTTCTCGGTTTCTTGCCGAACGTGTTGGCCATGCGGGTCGTAAATTTCTCTCCATCTCCCCCTGAAAGCCCCTGAATTTCTGAATTTCCAAGCAAACAACAAGCCAAAGTCGGAGCCAAAAGGCAATGCCAGGCGATGCATGTTGATTATTTTTATTGCAATTGACAAAACTTGGAGAAAATGCCAAATGCAATGCAAACGTCCTAAGGCGGGTAATTCTTTTGTAATTGGCCAGCTGCCGTGGGCCTTTGTTTTGTGGTCGGCAAACAAAAGTTTGCTGAAAATTACAGATCGATGCCTTATGGCTTGGTTATGGGTTGGCTGGTCTCTGTCAAAGATATTTTTAAGCTGCATAATTTGCAATCCATTACCGTGAAAGACCCTATTTTCCCAAGCTTCGTCCAACCTGTATCTCTCCGCATTTTCGCACATAAATCTTCAGCCTTTTATACGTATAATCCAAACACTTCGTGGGTGATCTCCTCTTCTTTTGTATCCGAGCCACACAAAAGCGCATTCCATGATTGATTATCTTCCTATAATTCATTAATTTGACACCCACGCCGGAGCTCGAAAAAAGTAACAAAATCGATGAGCTTCGATGGATATTTTAATAATCAATAAATTATTTCAAACATTTTGCGCATAGCCAAAAAAAAAAACACTGTCAAAAGGCAACAAAGGGAGAGAGTTGCATGATGATGCGCCCGCATACGCATAGAAAGTGTGGTAAAAAAACCAAGAGAAAAATGATTTCTGCTGAGTCAAGATAAAGTGGGGATTGGCGATGGTGCAGGGGAACTTATCTTGTCCGGGCAATCGCGCTTCGATTATTAACCCTCATAAATAATGCCCTCACAGTAGCCTTAACCCCACGCCACCCTGAACCCTCAGACTTGTGACACAGACTCCTCGTTTTCATTAGCATGAGCTGCACCGGAAAAAGGGACCGGACCGCCTTTGTTATAACAAATTTTAAACAAGTAACTGACTATGTAAAGCTTGCATGTAGAATTTCCTAGATTTTCGCAGTGTGCATTGTGCACTCTTCTAATAAATGTTTTTCAATTTTCATTGCGGTTAGATTTTTTTTTGCTTCTCTGCTCATCATGTAAGCCTCATTGTTGTTGTCTGCGGCTTTTCGTTGGAAAATAAAAGCAGCAGCGAAAAGCAGCAGGAAAAGGCAGGAAAAATGCCTCATCATCTGGCAGACTGGAGGCCAAGGCCTGAGTTTCGCCTTTGTTGGCTTATTGAGCCGTAACTGCAACTTTGTTTGTTCTTTTTCTTGTTATATTTTTTGTGGTTTTTCCTTAATTTTTCGTTATATCATTTTTTTTTTCTTGCTGATTAATCATGTTTTTTTGTGGCATGGGGTTATCTGGCAGCTGTTTTACTACGAGCGGTGAAAGTGGAGCGCCTATATTGAGTTGCCTATGTTATGATAACTGAATTTGGGTTTATTGGTAAATTAATTGGGGGAAATTTCTGCTTTCAAGTTTGTCCTCTGATCTTTGTATCAACATTGTAAGTCAGCTTTTTATCTATTTATATTTTCACCGTCCGTCTACCTGCATCCTTTTTTACCAATTCCCGCGGCTGTTTTATCAATATTAGACAACTCATCATCATCTGGTCATTTCGCCTTGTAATATCAGTTACTTTGCCCTCTAACCTTTTGCCCAATTGCCGAGTCATCATTTTTCACGGCCTGCCAAAGGGCGCCCGCTTATCCTGTCAAAAAAGTGTATTTTTTTTTACAATATACCGAAAAAAGGAAACCGTAAGGTGACCAAGCTAATGCCGTGTCCTACCATTATAATTTGGCCGTTTTGTTTTTTGCCTTCTCACCGAAAACCCAGAAATGTTATAAATCATTCGGCCGGGCATATTTTTAATAGAGTTGTTTTCCTGTTTTTATTTTGTTCACCCCTCGATTGTGGTCGATTTCTGTTTGAGTCTTAATTGAATGCCAGGCTAGTTGGCTTTTTTGAGAAGGGTTTTCGCTTACGCTTCTGTAATCTTTTAATTAGCAAACATAACTCTTTCGCATGCCAACCCTATCTAACTTTGTTATATCTTTTCCGTTTTTTTTGCAGGTGAGTGAACTTTTGGAAGGGATAACAAGCCAGCAAAATGTCTCCCGAGTAAAGGACAACTTTATAATCAACAAAAGGAGGGAAAAATCGCTCATTGAGCAAAGTCAAATCAACTGAAAATCTTTTCACACCCAAAAGATACCAAGATACAATAAAGAGGGAGGTGCTAGGGAGGGATTTCCTTTTATTCGTTTTTTTTTTCACTTTCGCCCCGCAAACAAAGCGGTTTTTGTGTATTTTGAGTGACAAAACCGCAACAGACATTGACTTTTCACTGGTTTTCCTTTTCCTGCATCTCCCCCACAACACCGCCCATCATCTGCAAAATCCCCGAAAACTTTAAAAAGCCGAAGAAGCCAGAAACATTGTCATCATCATCATCGCGAGGCATCAGGCAGCCCAACATTTCCTTCCGCTTGTTAGAGAAGGTTTTCTTTTTTCCTCTGAGGCGGTGGATTTTCCTTTTGGGCGGGGTATATGCTGCTAGCGTCACATTTGACGCCCCAGAGACATGGGGAGATTAAAGGGTGGCTTTCTCGAGAGTCTACTGTAACTGCCGGCTAGCATATGGTTGAGTTGGTTCTGGCTTTCGAAACCCTCGTGATTGATGGTTGTTCCATGGTCCGGGAATCCTTCGGGCTTTCCCGTTTTCTGCACCTGTTGTCGCACCCGTAAAACTCGAAAAGTTGCTGAAAAGTAGGAAAGCCCAGAATGTACCTCCCAGATAGGAGGAAGCTCTATAAAAATGAAAGAGCCCAGGGGGAAATATCCCTTACAATGTTTATTATTGCCATTTCCTGTTGGGTTTTGGCCTGCCTCCAGAGAGGTGTCCCCAAGGAAAGGGGGATTAGTGGGCAAATCAGAATTTAATATTCTATTTTTTTAGTTTTATTTAAAGAGTTGCACCTTAAGCTGCAACTCGTATGCAAATTCCCCTAATAAGTTGATTAGCCTACAATTGTTCTCGTTTTTCTTCTTTACCATTGACATGGGAAAAGTCTCTAAGTCTCCCTGAGACTTCCTTCTCAGTTCTCTGTTCTCGATTCCCTGCTTCCGTGTCTTGTACGTCAATGTCAAACTTTGACAGATGCCAGCCAGCTAGCGAACGGAGAAGGAGTATCAGAAAAAAACCAAAGCATGGATTTACTTTTATTTTATTACTGTCATTGTTGCTCACTCGCCTTTGCCGGGGAAAGCCATTGGGTCCAAGGTTGCCTTTCTTTTTTTTGGTTGGCCCGTGGAAAGGGGATGCTGGAAAAGTGGGTGGCGGTCCTGGCCGTTATGTGGCTTTTGCGTAAGGATGCGGGGATCCCGTTCAGGGTTGTCGTTATCCCTTTGGCTCGCTGACTGAGGCGCCTTTATCATCCATCTGCGCTCTATATTCCAGCTACCAGTTTTCTCCACCATTTCGTCCTGCTTTTGTTATCTGCTGTTTTCTCAGGCCACGGGTGATTTTCGGGGGGAAAGGGAAAGTCTTTCGCCTGCGTTGCTGCCTCGGCTGGCAGCTTTTTGGCAAGTCGTAAATTAAAAATGGCTTAATATGTAAATCCTGCTCCCAGCTTCCTTCTAGCCTGCAGATTAGTTTTGTGGATATTTCAGCTTACGCTTGTCCCTGTCTCTGGCTCCTCGGTATCTGACTTCATGCATCTGGTCTGCCTTTCTTGGACATGCTACTGCAAAATTTGTGCTCCCAATGTGGGGTTAATGCTGTTGTTGTTGTATCACCCCAAAACCGAAACACATGCGTTGTTGTACCCGGTTCTTAAAAAGAACAAGGGTATATTGAATTCGTACGAATGTATGTCACAGACATAAGGAAGCCGAGTCGATCTAACCATGTCCGTTTGTCCGTCTGTCCGTACGAACGACTAGATCTTGGAAAGTATAATAGATACAAGTTTGTGTTAAAAATCGGATACCACTCCCCGTACTCCGGTAAACCGCGAAATTCTGTGGCGTACACAATTGTAACTTTAGAAGTACCAAATTTGACTAGTATATTGGTAGAGCCAATCCATGTTTGGGGCTCGCAAAATTCTTCATAGAAATATGCCGCGTACTTCTCATCCGCAACGTTTATTGATGCTAATAATCAGATGGATTCTGAGAACAGGGTTTTTATAGTCGAGACATTCGACTACAATATTTTCTTCTTGTTTTTCTTGGCTGGGAAGGACACTGATATGCTTGTGTTGTCATTAGTCAACAACATCCGATGGAAATGCGAGTGAATCCGTGCGTAGTCATGTTGTTGCAAAGTCAAGTTTTGGGGCATTTCCAAAATACAGAAATGACTTACAGACAGTTTTTAATTATCTTTATGCTTTAACTGCAGCTTTGCCAATCATAATTCCACCCCCAACACTTAATGGTTCAAGGTTTTTGACTTTATCTATTTGGCTCACAAGCCCCACCCGCGGGATCCCTTTCACTAGCCCATAAATTTTGCATTAATGGCCACTTTGCATCACTTCAATTTACCGAAATGGATTGCCATTAATTTATTCCCTTTTGCAAATTGCAGTGTCATTTAATTTCACTCTCATTTTTTTTTTTGCCGCATTATTTCCTCCCTCCAATTTGCCGATGTGCATGTGTAATGCATTTTAGTAATTATTTTAGTTGCTTTTCACTTTTGTTGCGGGCAGTCATTAAATTCGTTTGGGGTTTGGGGAATTCCTTCGCAACTTGGCCATAATTTAATTGCCTTTATGACTTTACTAGATGGGAATTAATGATTATAATTTATCAAATTATATTACTTTTGGCTCGGGACAAAAAAGAGCAGAAGCGAAAAGAAGTCTCTTCGTTTTTTTCTAGAACCAATCATTTGCCAGATTTTCATGGGCATTTCGATTAATTGTATTGTAATTGGGCCAGTTAATTACGAAATGGTAATTACATGATTTTACCTTGTTAAGCTGCAAATCCAGAGAAATGCAGTTGATAATAAAAACATGTTTGTGAAATCAAAAATGCGGATGCAGATGTACAGATATGAATTTTAAAACATTGTCTCCTAGTAGAAACGCAGTTAAAAATGATTATTTTTTTGAACATCGTACTACTTTCAATTTGAGTTCTGGCGTCTTCAATGATCCAATGAATCAAGCTCTGGTAACACTTTAAAAAAATCTCACCTTCTGATGGGATTGGGAATTGCTAGATCTCGACTTCACGTACGGCTTTTGAACGCGAAAGGTGCAGAGCAGATCCCCATCCACGCACATCATGGCTCCGGCATTGTCGAACTCCCCGCAGTAGTTGGGCGCCGAGAATATGGTTATCAGCTGGCGCTTGGCAAAGAACTCGTAGCCATCCTCGACCACCTGGTGGCCCCGGCACACGAGCGTGAACCCAAAGCGGTGGAGAAACGAACTGACCACGTCCGAGCCGAAGGTATAGCTCACGCCCCGGTCGTTGGGCGCCCAGCCGATGATCCTGTGGTCCGGATCGGACCACAGGATGTCGCAGACGATGCCCGAGTCGGGCACATCGATGGGCCGCTCTATCCCCCGGATTTGGTCCAGGCTGAACAGATGCGGACTCAGGCCGCCGTGGCAGCAGAATATATTCTGATCGACCACCGCGGCCAAGGGCATGCAGTTGTAGCAATCGACAAACGTGCGCCACAGCTTCACCGTGTACCGGCGCTTGCACTCATCGTAAAAGCCGTAGAAGTGATTCAGGCTGGCGCTTTCGTGGTTGCCGCGCAGAAGGTGAAACTTGTCTGGGTACTTCACCTTCAGGGCCAGCAGCAGGGTTAGCGTCTCGATGGACCTCTTGCCCCGGTCCACGTAGTCACCCAGAAACAGGTAACCGCTATCCGGCGGATACCCGTTCGTGTTGAAGTACCGCAACAGATTGCCGTACTGACCGTGGATGTCGCCGAGCATACTGATCGGTGCATGCAGCTCAAGCAGACTTGGCTCCTTCAGAAACAGCTCTCGCGCCTGCGAACACACGGCCTCAATTTCTCGGATGGACACCACATCACCCATATCCCCGCCCGACTTCAGCTTGGCGAGGACCAGGTTCATGTCGACTTGCTCATCGGAATTAAGAGATTTCTTAAAAGATTCCTGCCGATAAAAAAACTTCTTCATATTTCGATCCTTGACAACTTGGAATTTGGCTTTTTTCTCGTACAGTCACCAGTTATTAATACGTATATGCAATGCATTTACAAGAGTGTTGGGGATAAACAATTTATTTTCGGCTTTAATTATTTTACTTTAGTTTAGCAATAGGCCCTTTGATAAGTAAGTCAATGTGGTTATGTTCTTTTTTCTATTTGATAGCTCCTGTTTTTTAACTGGAACTTGACAAATCTCAGCTGCGAAAAACATCATATAGTACACACATAACTGTCTTTCAATCAACTAAATTTGAAGCACCAGACCCGTCTAAACACACCACTCCCTCCCCCTGCTACTTGGGTTGTCAGACCGCCCCTCATCTTTGTGAGAGCCATCGCATCCGTAGCTTTTATTTTTCAAATCAACATAATGGACACTTTGCCCGACGGCAGCTCCAGCCAGTCAGTTCTGCATCCCCCAAACCCCAAACCCCTCTGCCAACTGTTGGCCATCACCCCCTCCGGCCATGTCCGTGCATACATATATAAACAACAAAAAAATTACAAAGGCAACTCCAGTGTTTGGGCTTTGACAGCTGACACAGAATGCAGAAAGCAACGCATTTTCGAGTGGGTGGGTGGGCCAAACCCCAACTTCGGCCTGACCACCCACCCCCACTCTAAACACCCATCAGGGGTGGATCAGTCTCCCAGCCACCCAGCCTCCCAGCCTCCCTTTTCCCTTTTCACAGAGTCCTCGACGTACAGATCTTAAGCCGAAAACCTACCGCAGATGCAAATTTTTGTGATTTATTTTGGCACGGAAAAAAATACTCGTAGAACCGAAAACCAATGAGCCCAAACAAACACCAATTTTTCAGATAACTCCATACCACCTACGACAACTGGAGGATTCAAATTAGAAATCTGTATGAATGCATTCAAAACGACAAATGAATCACTCATTCTAGGTTGCGCACGCTTTTTTTCATCACAGTATATTTGTTCCGGCTATAGAGTACGGTAAAGAATGAGTGCACTACTGTACAGATCTGTCATGCTACAAATGCGTACATTCATGCAGAAGTCCAATTCAAATATTTCTCTGGTTAAAACTTTTTCATTCAATACCCAAGGCTTTTGAAAATTGTTTCTCCCAGTGTTGGGTGTCTGTGTGTCACTCATTAAACATTTTGCTAACTGCAATTGCGAGTGTTGTTGCTGCTTTCGGGCTTGTTGTCATGGCAAGTGTCACAACAGTCGCCTGCATTTTGTTGATTTTACAAACATGTGACAGGCTGAGATTCTGCGAATGCATCAACCCTGAACCGAGCCCCGGGAAATGGAAATTGAAGAGGGGCAGGCAGGCAGGGTTGGCACTGTCAACTGGAAGCGGGCAACAAATGTAAGTCGTGTGATTAGTAACGAATTCCGCAAAGGCGGTTGGGGTGGCTACTCCCTTCCCCAGCCATTCGGATTTCCCGCCTGCCCGTGAACTTCGCCCCTGATCCATCAACTTGACAAGACAGCATCGCTCTGCCCACATATGAGCATTTTTCTCTTGACGGAGATTATTTTACACCATTGCCTTGACACAGACCCTTGGCGTTTCTCCTTTTGTTTTTGCAAGACTGTCACCCGCAACTCTGATTTCCTTTCAGAGGCTAAATTAATATTTGAGACCAACTATTATCCAAAAATGTGTATTTCTCACACGGATTATTATCTCTGCACTTCGGAAGCTATTTTTAAATAAGCGGCTTCTGTTTGGGAGAGCAAACACAGCTGGACCCTTTCTTTTTTATACCCGGTGTCCAAAAAGATCACGGGTATATCTTTTTCGACCCCATAAGGTATATACACACTCGTATATTCTTGATCGGTTTCAACTTCTGAGTCGATGTGGCCGTGTCCGTCTGTTCGTCCGTTCGTCTGTCCGTATAAACCCCCACATTTTGGAGACTATAGCAGGTAAAGAAAAATTAATTGAATTATTTGTGAATTATGTGATCCTAGTTCAGCACAAGTTTATTTCAAAAATCGGCTACCACCTCTCGCACCCCCGCAAAATGCAAAATTCTGTGACATCCACAATTTTAACTCTAGATGTACCAAATATTACATTGGTCACCGACTTTCGACTTCCTCACAATTGTAATGCCACGCACTTCTCATCCGAAATGTTGATCCATGTTGTAAAACCAGGTAGAAACTTAGAACCGGGTATTTATAGTCGAGAGACTCGACTGAAATGGTTTTTACTTGTTGTGTGTTGTGGAGTTTTCCAGCGCAGTTTCACTTTGCTTATCTAATGCACCAGAACACTGGGAAAAACTACCATCTCGAAAGTAATAAATATTAAAAGGTAACCTGCTTTGTTGGGACAAGCTCCTTTAATGCTTTCCATTGTTGGGGGTAAATTTATTCCCGTTATTAGGTTGAGGAAATCCTTTTGTTTACCCCCTCCAATTGTAGTAGTTGTCATTGTAGTTGTTAATTGCTTGCCACTGCTTTCTTGCATCTGCCACAGCCAACGACCCCGCCCCCGCCCCCGCTCTCCTCTTGTTAATCACTGCACACATCAATGTGGTAGTTGCTCACATGCTGTTGTTGGTTTTTGCTTAATGGGTTTTTATTTGTTTATGCGAGCATGAGTATGGAGATATGAGTACGAGATGAGGGATGCCCCCTGCTGACCGCTCTGCTTCCAGTACCCATCCAGGGCCCGTCCTCAGCGCCGAGCTATTTTGGACGGCAGAGGAGGTTCTTCTGCCGCCGATTGCCACTCCCATGGGAACTTTTACAAATGTTTCGCAGTGACAAGTGCTCTTTGGCAAGTGGGTGGTGTGACTGGGTGGCTAGAATTTCGAAATTGTTTATACTTAAGTGGGCGCGGCCCAGCGATTTTTGTGCTTTTCAAGTTTTGTTATTAATTATTTGTTTGTTTGGCTTTTTAAAGTTTTCGAAATACATGGGGGTAAAAACAGATAGGCGGTAAATATAGGGCAGTGTGATTAATCATAGAATATTTCTAACAAATATACAACCAATTAATCTTGTCTATATGTTTATTACAGGTTAGCATTGAACCATTAGGCATATATTCCCGATATTCAGTGAGTAATTACCAAATTCAATCACTTTCTCTTGTCCCATTTTCAATGCCAAAAACAATATTTCTTGAGGCATCACAATAAACCATCAATCAAAGTATTTGACCATACATTTGTGTTTCAATTAAATTTAATTGACACAGAAGAAAATTACGAATTTATTGTAGAATTTCCCCTGCAATTTTCTGGCACTCACACTCGAGAAAACATTATGTACATCTGCATGCTATACCGAAGTTTAATTAATATCGCAGCGAAGGGGAAATGTCATATCATAATTTCGATTTTTGACATTTTCCAAGGGCGCACTGGGTGCAGTATTTGCGGGCTGTGACTAATTAAACACATTTATGGAGTGACAAACATGACATATGCATTAAATATAGGAAATATAGGGATGGAAATGAATGCCCTCATGCTGATGTTTTTAGGAGGGAAATCCAATCACTCTCTTGACCCCGAGTAACAACGATTCTTGTATTATATGTGTAAATCGAAAGGAACAACTGTTGACACACTCAATTGTCCGCATTTGTGGCGACCCCGAAAATGTTTGCTAATTAAGCAATGGAATGGCTGTGAGGACACGATGTGGGGCGACTTGTATTATAAATTTAATTTACACAAAGAAAAGTCAGAACTGGAGGGGGAGTCCCGGAATCCGGCAGAGCGATGGAGACGAATGCCGCCAAAGCTTTTATGCTTTTTATAGCTGTCGCCGTTCACACAATGCGCTCAAAAACAAATATAAATCAAGTCGGGCAGTGTTTTCCGAGGATCCCCCGTACACTTGCTTCTCGATTCTCGATTTTGGCCAGAAACAAAAGACTCTCCGCTGAACAAAACCAGAATGCACGGGGAATGGTAGAACGAGATGGATCCAGGTTTATTGTTTATTTATTCATTGATTTTAATACACTGCCAGGGGGACAGGGGAGAGTGAAAAACTTCTTGTAAATGGAAATGCATTTTCGATAAACCATTGGAAATTGATTTTTCTCCGCCGACACCTTCCCCCCCTCTCAGATTTTCCGACTAATTGTGCGTGTGTGTGTCTGACGTTGGGTGGCCCTTTCTTTACGGTTTTACTCGTGTATTCTTTTTTGGGGAAGCTGTTGTGTTTAGCTCCCACCGCTGTTTCGGTTTTCATTGATTTCCAGCTGCTTTTCCCGCTGCTTGTTTGAAATTAATTTCCCCCCTAAACGGTTTTTCATTGTAATTTTAATATGCATTTTTTTCTAGTCTGTGGTTGCTGCAGTTGTGTTCCATCGGTTTATGGCTATTTTTATGTTTTAATATTTATGGTTTTTAATGTAGCATATTCAGTGGTTTATACACGACTCTCGTATATCCGATCTCACCCCGATTTCCGTTTTTTATTAGCTTGTTCTGCAGCGGAAATTGATCGTAAAATCTGAAACTGGCTCCTAAAAAGTTCACACGCTGTTCCACAAATAATGCATTTTCCATGTGCATCGGCCAGCGGGCGTGTTAATATAATATTCACAGATTTCACCAAAAGCACGTATCAAAAGAAAATATTGTTCTCGAAGGACTTTCCTGAACTACTTAAACCTATTTCCCTTTCTTTTGTTGCTGGCCATTTGATCCCCTTAGGAGGTCGGTCTCCTTGTACGGTTGCTTGCTTGCACTTAGCCAACTGAAGTGTAAACAATGGAAAAGCCAGCAGAAGAAATGTACTCGTAAGTAGAAGAAACGCCGCCCGTAAAAGCAAGTGCAACACTTGATCAGCTTAAATCAAACAAAACGGGGAATAACATTCGAGCAGGAGGACTCCTCCATTCACTGGCTAACAAGTCAAGTCAACTCGACCCGTGAATGGGCCAGGCAGCGGTCGTTGAACGTCCAAGTTGGCGGGGGGACTGGGGGGGGGATCTGTTATATATTTTTCAAACATTATAGCACTTTACACTTTTCACACGCTAAAATAATATTTTCACAGGCTGCAGCAGCAGCAGGAGGAGCAGGAAACTGCCGGGTTTGGGGTGCGTAGTCTTTCAGGAGGAAGTGTTTACACTACTCCATTTGGCCGAAACGCCTTCTGCCACGCCCCCCTGCCTCTTTGTCCCACTCTCATTGAGTGTGGGCTGTGTAAACAGGCGAGCAACAGCAAAGGGAAACAAAAGCTGAGGCAGCGCCAAATGTCAAGTAGCCGTCAATTGGACAGGACGACATACATAAACCAAAGAGCAGGCTGAAGGATCGGGAAGGGAATCAAGCAGGGCCACTGGGAGCCGGGAACCGACCAAACATCAACTCAGTTGGGACACTTTAACCAACCGCAATTGGGAAGATGGCAGCCGGCCCAGAAACAGGCCCAAAACGCTCGTTACACCCCGAAAAAAATCATAATTTTCTCAAAATGTATATTCGATATTCATTGTAGTTTCGGGATTTCAATTGCCCAAAAGTATGTGTCAAAAAGGATATATTGTGCCCTACTTTCTAAACTAATATTTCTTTTATTAAGGGATAAATTCTATCCCAAATTTTCCCTGATTTATATCCATATTTTCATACTGTATCTCAGTTTTCAGTGTTTTTAAAGTGTTTGCATTTTCATCTTGTTGGTCTTGTCTTCATTTTTTCCTTCGTTTGCTTCCCATTTTCTTCGCTTTTCATTTTTTTTTTTGGCAAACACTTTTACCGTTGACTTTGCTGGCCTTCCGCCCCTCATGAGAGGGGGGAGGGCGGGATGGGCTTTTCCGCGCCGCTTTCCGCCCAGAAATCTTTGAAAGGTGGGCCCACAAAAAAACCGCTTAGCATGTTTGCCGTTGTATACGCTCACCACTTGAATTCGCCGCGTTGCATTAGTTCGCCGCATTTGCAGTTTGTGGCTAAGTGCAAGCGCCGTTTCGGGTGGCAAAAGGTGGAAAAGGGTCGGGAAAAGCGAGCGGGAAATCACAGAGTAGTTCCCCAACAGCAAAAACTCAGCCGACGTCGCTAATGTTTGCTCTGTTTAACCCATAAACGTGCTTTAAGCGCCCCGCCGACTTTCCAGCAACTCCCTGTTTTTGTGGGCCTGTTTCTGTGTGCAAGTGTGTGTGTGTTTTGGGGAAGGGGGGGTGTGCAGAGGGAAGAGGCCTGGGCAAACATTTTGCGAACCGTCAAAGAGTCACGCACAAACGCACGCAAACACGGGAAATGGAGCAACTCTGGTTGCTGTTGCCTTTAGGGTTGCCAGACGATGTGTGACTTTTTTTGGCTGGACTTTTTGTGGCAACTGTACTTTATAAAAAAATGTTGCAAATGGACAAGGAATGCCTGTAAGTAATCATAAAACTTAGTTCTGACAACAGCTTCTAATTATTTTTGGTACTCGCACTAATTCTGCATTATACTCTGAAAACAGACAATTTCTCCCACTACCTTAAGTCGAGGGCTAATTACTCGTTTATCTACACAAATCTGCAGCAATTAATTAAGCTAAACACACTGCCCCAATGTCCCGATAATCCCAGGCAAAGAACTTGATCTCAGTTAGAAGTAAAATTTAATTAATAACAGAAAAAAAGAGGAAAACAAAACAATTGCCGTGCGAGAGGGACCAGGGAGATGGGTCAGCCTCTAAGCCAGCGACGTGTTGATGTCCATTTAAGTTAATACTGATTAATGCTGACAAATTAACTATGAAATTAATCAATGTCCGAGTATGTAGAGCAAGTTGAACAACAGCGGAAAGTCAAAAGAGGCCTACGAAGATAACACGAAGAACGAGGAACGAGGCTGTGGGGTCAGACTTTTGTTGTTTGTCACTTGTGACGATTTATCAATGCCAGCATAAATAAAGCGACGAGTGAGAGCATTTCATCAAAGTGTCAGGCAGATTATCAACTCGGCGACCGAGACGCCAGATAGAGACTTGACTTGCCCATACACAGATACAGATATAGTATGTCTGTATATAAAGTGCGTGTTTGCAGTCCATCAAACTACATGTGATAATTCCAGGTTCATCAGCATTATAATCAACATAAAAAGTCAACTTTTGTATGGCAACTGAAGTATTTACTTATTTATACGGGGACGTACACACAAAAGCGGGGCAAGAGACATGTCATTCGGCATTTACCATGCAAAAGTGGGCATAAAAGTTCCCATCATCTCACTCCCCATGCCCACTCGACTTCTTGTGGATGATGCTGCGGCCCGATGTTGATGATGATTGAGCAATGGCACGCAACGACTTTATCTTCATTTTTTGGCATCCGAAATTGCATAATTTATTGCGTGTGACAAATCATTGAAGGAGGCACTCGGTGACATTTCTACAGATGGTCGAGGGCAGGTCGGACAACTGTTTTGCATAACTAATTATGTTGCCAGGAGATGGACATGGAAACGGCGATGGTGTCGCCGGAATTCATTAAGTCATCACCCGAAGGCTGGGTCCTTTGGAAATTCATTGGGACATCTCCTTCGGGCGGTCAAGGGATTGTGGAAATGTGACAAAATGGTGGGGGATACAAATGGGGATACTATTTTCAACTCGAGATATAAATATTAAAGTTTTGTCTCTTACCATCTCGGAGAACGACGTGTTCATGGATAAAGACGGACAGACGGACATGGCTGATGCTAATATACCATTTATACCTTAAGGTACATGGTATAAACATTTATTCTTTAAAAATCAAGTAGAAACGCTGTAGTCGCGATTTCTCGACAACGAGATACCATGAACTTGCCACGGCATGCCACTGCCGTCTCCGAGAATGACGTGTTCATAGATACAGACGGACAGACAGACAGACGGACAGACGGACATAGATCGACTCGGCTGTTGATGCTGAAAAAGAATATATATACTTTATGGGGTCGGAAACGCTTTCTTGTCCCTGTTACATACATTGCACTGACTTAATATACCATTTGTACCTTAAGGTACATAGTATAAAAACCGTCAAAGCCTGCCCCGAGATTAAAACCAGATTTAGCCCATTTGTCATTCATCGGTGTTTTCTAAAACTCGCCACGCTCGCCACCTTTGATATTCATAATGAAGACATTTAGTTGGACACAAAAAGGGCCTGCAATCTAAATGAGAATGCGTCAGCAAGTAATTGGAAAGCGCATGGCATAAATTAGCGGCTAAAACCCACCGACATCGCACCAGTTTAAACGAGTTCTCGCCGCACAAAGTTGTGTCCACTTAGGAGATGTCACAACACAAGATGGGGGCCACGGATCGTGGCAGCGATGGTTAATTGTGACCATTGGATGCCGAAATTTATGGTAGCATCGAGAGCGGCGAGCCGAACCCCTGGATATGGAATAAAATAGCTAACTTATGGACTGCAGCGGCGGCAATCGCTGCGCGAAGATTTCCAGCGTAATCTCGACCGGCATTGGTTGCATACATAAATTTCACAAATTATGTGCCGTTTCTCCCCTGCAGAAATACAACACAATTCCAACCGGAGGCCGCAAAAAATAAATGCCGAAACAGCCATATAGTCGAGCATCAAGCCATCATTCGGTCCGCAAGCTAATTGAACCCGTAAATCGCAGTCACACAGCTCTAGGCTTTGGCAAGAACCTTTCCTTTCCTTTAGCTTTCCGCTCTGATAGTGGCTTTGTTCTGCGAATGCCATTTGGCCTTCGGGGATTTTCCACTTTGGACACGACTTTTTCGTTGCAGGATCGAGTATTTGGGGCCGTTGCGATTGGAAAGTTCAAGTTTTTCCTGCCTGTCATATTTTTTGGGTGGTGTCGGGGCCGGAATAAAATTAAAGGCATGCTTCCCAAAAACGACGAGATAGAAATTGCGCGAACTAGTGGTTTGGGATTGAGCAATCTAGGTCTTTTTGACTTTCCAGGTATTTGCATATTTTCCCGCCGCCACAACCAACCAACTAAATAGAAGCAGGAAAAGCCAAATTCAAATTAGATGCTTATCAAAAATGTTATGTGGCAACCTCAACCACCAGAGATGAAAGGAGACTGAGAAACACGGCGGCTTCTCCACCGAAAATATAACATATCCTGCGGCAGAGTACAAACATGGAAGACAATTAATAATACTTAAAAGGGCAACACACACAGTAGGCGGCTCGGCGGGGAAGGAGAAAGTGTCTGGGGATTCTTCTCCTACCAAAATAATGGATAATACCTGGCCCACACACACATGCCAGCCCATTTTTGGGGGTGTGTTTTTTCGGTTTTCTGGTAATGAATAATGTGCACTCACCTGGAAGCATTAGGCTGACATTTCACATTGCCCCTCTAGTTCCCGGGGCTGAGTTATTTGCAACATTTTTCGTTCTGGAAAGCAGAAGACAAACAAAAAATATTACAAATTACATTCGTGTGTTTCGACTTTAATTGAAATTAGGTGCGATAATTAAATGCATTTTTGTGTGTCCAAGGGTGCCCTCTGACCCTCATAGGTGTGGCCAGAACATATGGTCACAGTTCTAAGGGGTGTTGCCCTTTTTTTGTTGAATCAAGTGTGATCACTTATATGGCAATAAACATCAAGTTGATTTATGACGGTCAAAGTTGGGTGCCTTTCAGACTTACATCTGCTTACCCTTAGCTTATAATTTGACCTTTTTTTTCGCTTACTAATCAAATTTCTATTTTATTTGTAATTTCAGGTAACGTAACGGCCTACCGCCCACGTAAGTTAGAACTCCAATATTGCCACCAAAAACGCAAAATAAACAGACAAAAAATTGCATATTTACCCGGCAATCAATATCGCATGCCAGGCCATGCCATGGCGATGCTTTTCAATTTCCAATTCATTGCTATGCAATTTTCAAATATGTTTCGAATTTTAAATGCGCCTTTGATGTCTGCATTGGCGCCTGCCGCCTCCGACCTCCTCAGTGGAAAACCATTTCCCGTTTCCCGTTTTCCGCTTTCCGCTTCCCGCGCTACCCTTTGCCCTTTACCCTTTTTCACTTCGCAGAGTCCCATGGGAGTGGCAACATATGCAAACGGCATTTTGCGGCTGCATCATTAACAGCCTGGAGCCAGAGGCGTCCTAAAACAGGGCCCAGGGGGCTCGGGCGGGGGTCAAGGGTTGCACTTCGACAGACAATCGGGGCCCAGGCAAAAACAATTACATTTCAATTTGGCTGATGTCAAAATCAGTCTCGAAGAGTGCGCGCTGCCCCTCGCAAAGGCTGCCACTGCTCGAATAATTGTTAATTGAAAATTGTTGCCAAATGCATCACAGACAAACAAAGGGAAAATCAGGGAAAAGCGAGAGAGGGCAGGGCACCGCATGTTGCATGTGGCCAAAATATTTATGCATTTAAACAATGCCAAATGAGAGCCATCCAAAAAAATGCACATTCAAACTGGGCTTAGGCTGTGCAAAATGGTTTGGAATTTCCATAAATTATGCGCAGCTGCAGGCTGGCAGGATGGCAGATTGCCGAATTCGAATTTCGATAATCATTTCATCAATTTTAATTGAAAATTTCAAACAATTAAGTACCAAAAACATTCCTACCACCAGCTCCCAGCGCTCTGCGTGATTTGTCTAATTCATTTCTCGCTTTTTGACGCAATTTGCGGGGCTATGAAATATTCATGACATATTAAAATTCTTTGTCAAGTATTACACACATTTTTGGGGTCGACTATCGCCAATTACATAAATTGTTGGCGCAGCTTAGCGGATTTAATTGAAATTTCAAATAAATCGTAAAGAATGATCCTTGCGTTTTCAATATTTCCTTCAATAGTTTCACATCTCGGATTTTATCGTTGACACTATGAAGCCGTAATTAATTAAATTAAATTCGAAATTGCTTTATTAAAGGCACACATTTGTCCATCATTATTGTTAATTGCTTTCCAAATTATCAAATTAAAATTGATTTAGTTTCCAATTAAATGCTGTGGGAATGTGTTGGGCTATCAAAAACAAATCCCCTACGATTAATGATTTTTTGCCGATTCCCAGGCGCTCATCTGCCTTGGACTTTTTTCTATTCGCTAATTACCCAAATCATCAATAAAACATCAAAGCTATGAAGCCGTCCGACAACAGCAAAAAAAAACTAATTTGGTTGGCCAGGAGGAAAATTTGCTGCCACCTGTTTTGGGTCATCAACATCTCGCACATCTTGGCCAATGGTTAATGGTCTTCAAGAGCGCATTTAAAACGCGTTTGCTATGTGCGTGTGGGGCTAATTTGCTTTGGGTTTCCCCTCCATTTTCTTCAGGAAGTGTGGAAACTTCAGGGAAAGGATTGCGAAATTTTCCGGGCATTTTCAATTGGCTCATTTCCGAACGAAAATTTTCTTTGAGAGTCCAGGTAATCATAAGCGAAAAAATGGCCAAAATTGAGCTGCAAAATTGTTTAAAATTTTATGCAAACTAATTAGTTTACCCTAATTGAAATGTATTGAAAATTGAAACGCTAGACGGTAGAATTTAGTGCTGCATTAAAGGGGTTCCCCTCCTTTAGACTGCCGAAAAATATTCGATTTTCAACAATTGTTACGCGTTTAAAGTTTAAACATCACCCGACCTGTCCGTTTCACAGATTCACAATAGACATCTCCATGAATGTACTCATTTGTAGCATGACAGATCTGTACGGTAGTGTAGTGTTCTTAAAAATACTGCAATCATTTTTTACTGAACCTAATACTCTATAGGCCGCAATAAAATGGCACAATCAATATATACTGTGATGAAAAAAAAGTGTGGGCAACCTAGAATGAGTGATTCATTTGTCGTTTTGTATGCATTCATGCAGAAGTCTAATTCACAACTCTGTCAATACTGCACGTATCGACTATTTCCAAAAACATCGATTTGTTTTACCGCTAAAGAAGGCAACCGCCTTTGAGTAAACTAAAGTTTTCTTAGTGCTTCTAGATGTTTTTATGATCTGCATGCCTTTTACTCATTTTCCTTTTACCTATTCTCATTGGGCATATTAGCTGGTCTTTGCTTTTGGCCGCAAACAAAGGCCGTCCACGTGCGGATGTACGGTGGCTTAATTAAATTATGACTACGTTAATGTAGCGTTACACCCGGCTCACCCACGCCACTTTAGTGGCTTTGCATGTCCCAACTCATCAGCCAGAAAACGCTACACCCCCGCACACCCTGCCCGCCCATTAACATCAACACACTCCGCCTTGGCCCTTGGCGAATTTTCCCCGCCAAAAACGGTCTAATTTCAGTTTCCTCTTCCGCTTTTTTTCTTTGTTTGTTTTGCCTGCATTGTCCTGCGTCCTTATGGGGACTTCCGTTGCTTTGGAATTTGCCCTTCGTGTCTGCTATTTGCCGAAATGTAAATAAAGTAATTAAAGTAATAAAATTTGTTTTAATGTTGCCAGCGCCAACAGCAACGCGCCATCTGCGAATCCTTCAGTGGAAAGGTGATAATTACGCTTATTTAATCATTTATTATGGCTATTTTCATGTCCGCTATTTTGAGTGCTATTTCTATCTCATACACAGTATGCTTTTCCTTCTGTCGCTGAAAATGTTTGCTGTTTTTTTTTGTGCAATTGTCGATTAATTTGTTTATGGCACGAAATTGTCGCGTTTATCACGTGCCTCGCTCGCTCGTTCATCACATCCTCGTGGCTTCCTTCCATTTCCTTCCTCTATGGATTTTCCATTGTTTGGCAGGTAGTTTGTTAACTTGGGTTTTACTCTGATTTTGGGATACCCATTGGACAACAAAATATTTCGACAAACCTTTCGAAAAACCCCAAAATGTCAACTAACATTCCCCTCCATTCATCCCATTGAAATCGATTATGTTTTTATGATTTTAGCCATGTTCCTGGCTTAACCATTTCATACACGAAAAATCAATTGGGTGCACATATGTACCGTCAGATTTGCCTAAACATATCAATTTAAATTTAAACAGAAACCCCAAAAAAAGCAACCAGGGAGTGCAACACAATTGCCATGGTAACTATGAAAGCCAAAGTTTTTCTGGCCATGCAGACGGATGTAAAAAACAATTTTAAATTAAATACCAGACAGCACAGACAACGAAAATAGAAAAAAGTAAAGAACTCTAGACCGTCCCACTCGGAAAATGAGCAAAATACTCGTACAGAAAAAAAACAGCAACAAGCGAAACAGCTTCATTTAAATGGCACGCGAGGGTGCCTCTTGAGTTCTGGACTATCTCGTATTTTTTATCTATTTTCCCCCCGGACAATGTAATGAAAAACTGCTCACACTTTGCGAGAAAACGCAGAACAGTATTAGAAAAGCGGAGAGATTGGCAGAAGCACAACGAATGTCTGGGGCGCGCGTATTAAATAGTTGCAATTTTTTGTTGAATGCTCCCCATTCTTTCACCCTCCCTCCTCAAGCAGCTCCATCAGTAAATAATTTTCAGGTTCAAGTGCCATATAATTCCCTCGGCTCCGTCTCCTTCGCTTTTTCGACAAATTACACGGTCCCGGCACCCACCCACTAATTTCTGGGGTTCCCCCCGCTATTTCGGGAAAGAGCCCGCATAAATAACGCCATTAAACATGTTCGAACAAGGAACAAGGGAACATTTTTTCGGTAGAGTGGGTGGTTATTAGTGGGTGTGTATTTTCCGGTCCTTATTGTTGTTGTTGTTGTTGTTGTTGTTGTTGTTGTTGTTGTCGTCCTCCTGTGCGCTTTTCGGCGCTACATTTTTATCAGCCGCCCATTTCAAGTTCTCTAAACAGCAACGGTTGGGGAATCCACACGGAAAATAAGTTTTTGGTGGAAACTTCTAGAAAATTGTGATCATATTTTGTATCCGTATTTAAAGAAAATCACTTAAATTTTAATTTTTAGACCCGATCCTTTAAAAGAACAAGGGTATATTGAGTTTGTAAGAATGTATTTGACAGGGAAATGAAAGATTTTCCGACCCCATAAAGTACATATGTATATTTTGGATCAGCAACAAGAGCCAAGTTGATCCTTCTGTCCGTCTGTCTATTATAATGTTCTTCAAATTATAGGGAAACTTTTATAGTTTCTACTTGTAAATCATTAATTTGAAAAGCCAAAAGTGAAGATCCTTATAGGAGAGTCTCTGACAGAACCTAAACTGGTTATGATATAGTTTTATGCCATTCATAATGCACAAAGTTAATCATTTTTGACCTGAATATTAACACACATTTTCCATAGAATGTTAGACTTTCTAACCTCTAGTTTTTCTCAGTTTGTTCTCCGCATTCACAGGTTCGGTTTGAACTCCTCGTCCTTAGCATTTAGCTCTGCCATATATCAAACGATCCAGCTCATGTGTCTGAGCCCTGTCGTGCGGTTGCCAGCAGAGTAGATGGCGGCAGCCTGTTCAATGTCCTGGCATCCTGCTGCTGTTTCTGCTCCTGGTTTTGTTTCTGTTTCGGCTCCAGCTCGTGTTCCAAGTATCCTGCACACCCCTCGAGTGGTTCCCGTTCCTGTTACCATTTCCCCTGCCAGGCTTTGGCTTAATTGCCAAATGTGTTTAGGTGCGGTTTCGCCTTTCCATTGTCCCGGCTCCTGGCCGTGTGCGAGCGTTTTTCCGCACAAGAGAGTTTAAAATACGAAAAAAAATNAAAAATTTTAAAAAAAAAAAAAAAAAAAAAAAAAATGAAAACTGTGGCAATGGAAAACCTCGGGGGAAAAACTGAGCCGGGCTGGTTGGGGGCAGTACCAGCCAGCCAACATCTGAGGCCCTTTATTCGATACATCGCACAAATTTGCATGTTTCGGCCGGCCCAATTCACGTTGAGCCGAGGGCAGCTTTTGAAGTTTTATGGTTGCATTTGATAAGTTGGCACACGAAAGGCCATTTGCCATGAATTGCACTGGATTGGGGGGCGACTGTTGGTTTTCGTAAATGCTTCTGGTTCGCAATACAATGCGAATGCATTTCCCTTTGTCCAGAATTCCTCCTCTATTGTTTTTTGTTGGCCTCAAATTCGAACGTAAATTTTCCAACTAATTATTTGGCCATTGAAAACCTGACTTTCGGTTAAATTTAGTATGTAAACCGCCAGCTGCCTTATCATTTCACATTCTATTCTCTTTGAATGCTACCTTTTATTTACCTTCAACAGCTCCGCCCTCCGATAATTGCGGCATTGAAGCCCTAATTAAGCTTGGTCAAAGCCACGCCCCCTGTCTTCGACACGCTTTTTGTGTCATTTGTCTGGGCCAGGTTTAGGGGTCATTTTTGTGGCCAGATTTTGGCAGAATTTCTGCGTTCTGGTTAAGCGGCAACACATCAAAAGGCCGAGACGGCAAAAAGTCAAAAAGCCAAGGCACAAATGCAAATTTCTCCCCAAAAACTAAAGTCACCCTGCCCATTTAGTTGATTTTCGTGTGGCGCTTGTCGCTCGATTCATTTCAATATGTACGCGAGGGTAAATTATGAAACTCGGGGCGTTTCACTTGTTAAAACAAATTATAGGTTTCGTTTTGATTATTTTGAGCCGTTTCTCGTTCTCCTTCTCTAGGTAGGTAGGCCGGCCCTGGTGTATAATAATACGAATTCATTTGCATATTTTCCAAGTTGAGGGAGCGACGTGGAATGGAGCAACCATTTGTCAGCTGCGAGCAATGGAAAATTGTGGGATTTTCAGCTGCGGGCAGAAAGCAGGCAAATGAAGGCCTAAAGGAGCCGGAGGCTCAGACGAGAGTCCTTTAAATGGGTCAAAGTTGAGGGGGGCCGAGGGGTCTGTTAGAATCTCGCAGGCGTTTCCGGAGTCTTTCTTTTCTCCGAACATGAAATCCATAAATTGCCTTCCCATCGATCCGTCTGTCACTCGAACAGCCCACAAATGTGTCAAACCGCAGTCAGATCAACGCCACTAAGCGGCGCATTAAAAGTGCCAGCGAGCACTCACAACTCTTCTCGCATTTAAACTCAAAATGTCAGATTATTAAACTTTGATAAGGCGCGCGCACTCCGAGAGTTATATTACTTTTAAAAAGCGCAGCCGTGGGCAGCATTTGAGGATGATTCCCCGAGTCTGACTTTCAGTTTGAGTTCACTCCTTCATCCGCTCATGGGATGCGTTTTTTATTTATTTTTGTATTTTTTCTTTAGTTTTCATTCGAGATGTGTCGATTACAATGGCAATTTCAGGCCGTCTGACGTCTGATGAGGATCACAGCGCTCACGAGGCATGAAAAATTATAGCACGTACTGGCACTGGCGGGCAGCCCCTAAGAGGAGATTTCCCGAAATGATAATCAAAGAAATCATACATGCATGCGAGCGGAGGACTCCTCCTATATGGAAATATATATTATGCATTAATGATGATGAGCCGTAGAGAAAGAGTCTTTAAAATTGTGGGAACCTCGGGGCGGTGTGATTGGGGTTATCACAACAGAGACTTTCATAAGGCTTCCCAAAGCCTAGTTTCGCCTAGTTCCTCGATTTGATCGAAGCTGCATTTAACCACCCGATATCCATAATCAAATCAATCAAACCACGCCTTCCCCGCCTCTCCTTTCCCCTTTCACCCCATAAACTTAATATAAATGCAAATTCAAATCAGAAATGAAGAGCCCAAGTCCGAGACCGGAGTTCGAGCCCGATTCCGGGTTTGACTTCGAGAAAAACCAATGCGTAGCAAATTCAAAATGAAATGAAACGAATCACCGGACGGGGCTTAGTCTGTCTGCCTTTTCCTGGACGCTTTTTTTCCATAGAAATGCATTAAAGTTTTGCTGCCGTTACTGCCTTGGCTGCTGGCTGCTGCAGGAGAAAGATTGAGAGGCGAGGATGAAATATGCGCACAAATCATTCGGTTAGCCAGGCTTTTGGATCCTAATTTTGTTGTATTTTGGGGCCAGCAGGTAGGCCAATAAAATGGGCCTGGCCAAATGGTAAGAGCTGCTCAATGAATCGATTTGGGAGTCCACAGTGGGTCAGTACAGCAGGAACATGTTTTTAGACAGACGGTGTCCGTCTGTCCGTCTGTCTGTCCGTAATTATTTTTGCTTCAGGTCCGTTCTATGTGTACGCAGATGGAGTTTCCGCCTCTGAAATCTAGATATAGATTAACCTATATATTTGTCTATATCTCCGAAATGGTAAGAGCAAGATATATAAATCTCTCTGATTACTGTTAGAAATTTTGCGTTTCGACTTGTTTTTTTTTTGGGAAGACAATCATTACCACGTAAGGTTGCGAGGCTAATCATATGTTTTAGACATTTAGTATGCATTTTTTAGGACCTTTTGTTTGTGCCTACCCACTGTACAAATTTATTTTGCATTTATCCAAAGCCAGTTTTATCTGATTAGGCCTGCACCCTCTCACAGTTCGGTTCGCCGATTTGGTTTCGGTTTATGAATTCCATCTTTGTTGAGCTTTGGTTACGCTTTTCGGTTCGGTTCGGCTTGGTTTTGGTTTTGGTTTTCTTTTCTTTTCTTACGATTTCATAAGCCACAAAAGCCAGACAAAAACGCATCGTTAGCCCTGTTTTTTTTGTTGTTTGCCGTCGATCAAAATGCAATCAAAATTGTGCGGGTTCCTCCTGGGCCCAGTCCCAAAAACTCCTCCCATCCACGAGCCTCAATCCCCTTCACTCCGTCCATGGAGCTACTTTGTTTGATTGTGTGTCCGGGGTACCACAAAATAGTTTGTTGCTGGCTCGTAAAGATTTCTATCGCTGCAAGATGGAGAGTTGAATGGGAAAAATCCAACGAAATACATCCAGACAGGCAGCCGGCAGGCCTTTTCTTTCTTTTCGGCTTGTGGCTTATTATTTATGGTAAGTGTCTGTTTGGGTTTTGTAATTGATTTTTACAGTTCTCGGCTCTGCGGCTAGCCATGAGTTATAAACTCTCTTGGTAGATCGGTATCGAAATACTGGTTCAAATGGCAGCATAAATAAAATGCTTCGATTCTTCGTGATGGAAACGTTTGCATGGAAATGCGTAAAATTTCGGTTGGAAGTAACTGTCCTACCGTTTGGATTCGTGAGAACAACATTAGCTGATTGCTGGTTAGGCTTTTAAATTAGGTGGAGAGCATATTAATTATATTTTGATAAATTCGTAAGAGGCGGCCTGATCAAACTGAAGACCCTATCGCAACCTTAATCTGTGCAACATCGAAAAACGAAACTTTTCCTGCTCCAAATTGATCTTTCAATCTCGCTTATCTTCGATCCCCAAGTTTGAACATGTTGAGCCATTAGTCCCATTTTAAATAGCCCCAAAAACCTTCTTAAATACATTCAAAATGCATTAAACACTGGGAAGAAACACGGGATCGGGGTTGGCAGAGGGAAGAACGATATAATCCAATTAATCCTTAAACGTTTTTTAAAAGCATATAATTTAAACACACGCCGACGCCAAACAAGCGACAAAAGAAACCGAAGTAAGCCCGAAAAAAAAATAAAATAAAATAAAAAAGGTAAAAAACAGGAACACACCCAGAGTGCTATGAGAGCAACAATGGTAACATACACACGCCCGGCCAACAACAATGCCAAATTCGATCGTCTGGGTCCCATTCCTGCCCCGACTCCTGACTCTTTTGGATCCCCCGGACGGGTCCTACGACTTTTTCACTGCCTCTGTGACTCAGTGATTGCGATCGCGGAGCGGAAGGTGCGTGAACAATGGAAACAATCGAACATAATTAGGCTAAAGTGCTGCGGATAAAGGCAACTCCTGCCTCAGCCTCACTGCCTGCCCGCCTGTTCGTTCATAAATAAAAACGACAAGGCAAATAAATTGTAGCGAATTTTTATAATTAATTGTATTGTCGTCGCTGCCCGGAGTGGAGTGGGACGGCCGCCTCGTTTGTCCCATCCGCCCAGCAAGGGGTTAAGCACGCAGCAGTAGTTTTTATTTTTTCGCTGATCCGCCGATAATGATGCACTCGCAGTAGGCGGCGAAGGAGGCGTGGCATTAAGAGGGCATTAACAAATCCCCTAATCGGAGCTGGCAAATCGTTCAGTCTGCCACCGCAACGGTGGGTGTCCCTCATTTAGTTTTTCTCTATTCGGCGGTTGGGTTTTCCCAGCTACTAAAACCATCAATAAATTCTCTCTATATTTCCCCGTGGGCCGCAGTGATTGAAAGATGGTTTTCGGGCAGGGAGGGGCTTTTGGTTAATTAGTGAGATTAGTTTTTAAATCAGATTCAAAAAATCAACAGCGGGTGAGATAAAAGGAGAGCTAAGCCAAAGGATTAGTTTTAATTGATGGCATTTCATATGTTTTATTTGGAAAATCAACCGATTAGCTTAGATTGGGTCGAAATTATAGGGTAATATTTGGAAATTTAAGCAGAGAAATTGTGGGCTTCCTAGCTAATATTCATAATTTATTGATTTCCCCTTGAAGCCAGCATACCTGCCGTTGACCCACAACTAATCTGCACAGAATTATCACAAATAAGTTGGTAAATGGTTTTGGCCAAGAGGGCGACTTTGTTGCCACCTTCCGAGGGGATTTACCGCTCATTATGCAAGTTGGTGTATGTCCTGTGCCCCGGATCCCTGCCTGCGTATATATTACTTCTGCCTGGCTGCTTTAATTCGCTTACTTTAGTCAGTTTTAGCCGCTGCCTACATGAATGTTTGGCAGAGAATGTATTTCTGTTTTTCTTTTTTTTTCCAACTCCCCAGCTGCCTTTCGGCTTTTCCTGTTTTTTTTTTTTGTCCGCTTCTTGTTGGCTTAGTTTCCTGCTTGAGCGCATTTCCAGCCGTCAAAGGCAAAGGCTTTTGCCTTTGAAGTTAATCCAGCTCACATATACTCCTGACCTGGCCTAGACTTCCAACGTATAATTGTGTTTTAGCATTTAACTTTGGCTCCTATTTTCTGTGCTCCTTCTTTTTTTCCCTTGCCAATTTGGGTGAGCGCTTCTTTTCGACTCCCAAGCCCAATCCCAATCCCAATTCGACTTCTTTCGACGGGGGCCCATTGTTTGCCTAATTTTCCGCCTCTGGGGAATAAAAACGAGGGCTGTAATGCCAAATTGGGTGATAGATGATTTGAGCTGCGGAACAAGTTCAGTTCAAAGCTTTCTCTTCACTTTAAAGAGCGCGCAGAGTCGGCTAGATCAGAAGACTGTAATTAGGAGTTCGGCTTTAATAATTCCTGGCAGGCATCCAGTAACAGCTCTTTACACATTTGCGTAATCACCACTTGAAGTACAAATTGTCATGCACGAGGCATTCATAAATAAATCCATGCCTCCCCCCGAGCAAACACACTTTGTATCTTCAGCCATATGGATATGTTTTATAGACAAACTCGGGTTCCCCGAAAAAATAAAAAAAAAAACAACACCACAGCTGTTACAGCATATGAACAACATTTGGCGAACGCCTCAAACGAAGACACTCTCCCTGCGCCTGCAGGTAATTTATCTAATAAAATTATTATTACCATATATTATAATAAATGAGGCTTAATAAGTAGGCTAAGATATAGGGAGACCGAACGAACCGAACCAAGTGAGACCGAGAGATTTGCTCCGTCCCATGGCCCGTGCTGCTGTGCTGCCGGTCGCTCGGTCGGTCGGTCACGTGCCGGTTTTGCAATTTGTGGCGGCGTCTCGGCGAAAACCGCACACAGCCCGAGCAACGAAAATAGCTAAACAATTTGAAAAGATGTCGCACAATTTGACGACACAACACGGGAGCCGCGGCCAAGGAGACGCGGAGATACAACAACCGTGTAGACCAGACAAACGACACGGCGACGGCGCATTTGAAATGCAAAATAGGCAACACCAAAAGACACGCCCCCTTTTTTGGAGGGGCACCCAAGTGATGCCGAAGTCTGAGAGAAAATCAATGTGGCAGGGGGATTTTAAATCCACAAAAAAATAACATGTTTTCAGGGGGATTAATTAAGGTTAAGGGGTTGGTTTCCTTTCTTGTCTATGTTTTTATACCATGTACCTTAAGGTACAAATAGTATAATAAGTTTGTGAAAATGTGTGGAACAGGGAAAGGGGAGCGTTTCCCTGTCAATCTAGCCATGTCCGTCTGTCTGTCCGTATGAACAAGTCGTTCTCGAAGATGGTAAGAGCTAGAATCGTAACTCTTTTTGCTTTGGACCATTATATAGGTACGCAGATTGGGTTTATTTCAAATTTTTGCAACGCCGCTTAGCGCCTTCGCAATGTGCATAAAACTGTATTTTCTGCTGCAGATTGGTGTATAATATATGTTAGACTCTATATTTTTGAAATGGTTGGACCAAGAGATTACATTTTTGCTGCTTACAAAGATCGAAGAATAAGCAATGAAGTGGGAAGAACAAAAATGTTCACGACATACATATAATATATTTTTAGCGGAAAAACTAATTGATAACGAAAATACATGATATGACATGATATCTCGACTGCCTCGTTTCCACTTGTTTGAGGTCAGATATAGTTTTGAAAAACCTTGGCTTATCTTTAAAACTACTTTTTGGAAAAAAGTGGCCTACAAATTGCTTTATTATAATCGAAAACCTCCCCAAAAACAAACCCCTAAACGCAGAAGAGAAGCAAACTAAAGGCAACAAATATTTATGTTAAATTTGATGTTGGACAAGGGCTAAAATGGGAGCCCACAATTGAAACGGCGCTTAATTTTTTATGACCATTGCAAACACTCAAGTCAAAGAGGCTAACCGCAACACAAGACCAACAACAACAACAACAACAACAACCACAGCACCCACCACAAGTATCCTTGACACGGGGCGGGTGTCCTTAGCACCAAAAACAAAAAAAAAGTCGAAAAAAAAAGAGAAAACCAAAAAGCGTGCCTTCGCTTCTTATTTTGTTGTTTGGGAAATTCTTTTCTAACCGCTACAATTTTGCGGTTTGTAAAACTTTTCGCCTTTTCCATTTTCCGTTTTTATGTTCCTCCCGGGTTTGTTTTGTTTTGGGGTTTGTTTGCCAGCTGTCCTCTCGCCTGTGCCTTTTCCACTTGTTTTCCATTATTTTGTTAGCATTTGAATTGAAAATTAGTATTTGGGGGCACTTTAACTTGCCGACCAACCCAGCGGCTGCTGCTAATTTATCATGCAACTTTCCATTTTTCACTTTCCATTTCGCCTTGCAAGGGTTTTGCCGCGAAGTGTTTGTTTAGGTTTTTCTTACTTAATTTTATTTATGACATGTTTGATTGGGTCCGGTTTCCCTTAAACTTTAACGAATGGCCTGGCCTGCCTTGGTGCTGCGAATTTATGCCGGCACATGACTCAATTGCAGCGTTCACTCAATTTGCCAGAACGAACAGCGCACTGAGAACTTTACAATGTAATAAAGTCCCAGGGCCGACGTGCCACTCGGCAAACAGAAATAAACACGGAACGGCGGCAGCAAGTCCTCCCTACACACACATTTCCCGGATGCCCCCGGCCAGTGGAAAGTCCTCGGCATTGGCACAAACAAAGGTAGCCGAAGCGCAGACGGAGACCCCGGCAGACAACGACAACTAATGAGTTCCTAATTTAAATAAATTTCAGCTCATAAATTAAAAACCGAGAGCGAACGGAGTGGGGATAGTCTGGCTGTCAATTCTCGAGGGTCAGGAAGAGCTTAAATGGCCAAAACAGTTTTAAAGTCATTCCACAAGTTGTACAATTAATGAGCTACTCTGAGTTGTTTTAAAATTGTAGTTTGAAAACAACCAACTAACTCGATGAACTTTGTATCATTGGAATCGTTGCTAATGATCATTTTACCTAGTTCACCTGGCCGAACGAACACAAGAGATTTTGATTATTTCCAGCATCAGCTTTATTATAAAGTCAATCAATTTTTGTCCCCTGGTTACTGCTTGGCTGCCTCTGAATTTTCCGCAATTCATTATCCTGCACTGACCAAAAGTACTTACAAATTTTCTTAACGGCGAGCACCGCACATAACCACATAAATCAGTTTCTAGCCAGGTTCCATGGCCACTCTGCGCTAAATGCCGTGACAGCCTCAAAGGCCCACAGACCGAGAGCCAAGCTAAAGCCCAAAAGCAGAACCTCTTCGAATGGGATCCGGCAAACGTCGTAGATACGTGAGCCTGGAAGGAAAAAAAAGTTTGGCGCATACCAAAAGTCAATGAGCCATTGAACGATCGATCCAATCGGCAGATATTGAGGGAGAAGCTACTCGGCAAAGCATGAAACAAGAAAAAAAAACTACCCAAAGATGGTCATCTGCCTGCAGTTACCTCTCTGCCCCCATCTCAGATACAATTCACATTTTTGCTACGCCGCATTTTTAGCCAATTTAAAGTCTAATTTAAGCAGGCGCATTCGTAACGCACGTAGCGCGAGGTGAATCCGCAAAGGATTGATCTGGTCTGGCTAATTTTGAGCACGTACGCATATAAATTTCATCAAAATTCCAGCGTTTAAAACTCGCGAATCTTGGCGAATATTTTCCGTGTGCCATGCAACCAAAAAGGACATGGACATCGTTGTGCACACAAAAAGCGAACATATTAAATTATGGGGAAAAGGGGGAATTTTTGGTTTTTATTTTTGGGTAAAGAAGGAATCTCTCTTCGCGTTTATTGTTGTTGTCTGTCTGGCCTTTTTGTCACTGAACGCATAATAAACATGTTTATTAACATTTTTCGTTGGTGCTGGTGCTGGGTGCTGGGTGCTGGTGCTGCTGGCAAACAATAAATTAAGAGCGGAGGGCAAAAGACAGCTTGTGCAACATGTTGCACGCAACATTCATCAGCGCCGCAGGGCGAAAGCCAAAAGCGAGGATGGCAAATAAAAATCACAAAAAAGTAAATGGAAAATAGCAGCTATGGGAAAAATGAAATAATTATTTTTGGGCTGCGTAAATTGAAGAATTTCGCCGGCGAACAAACGAAGCAAAAGATACAAAAAGGTCAAAGGAATGCCTTTGGGTTTGGTCAAAAAAATAAAGTAAATACAACTCCCGTACTAAGAGTTAAGTTTAAAGTCATGAACAAAAAATTAATGTGGCAAAAGTTACTCATAAGTTTCGGCAGGGAAATGCAAATTAAAATGGTAATTTTTTTTTGGTGGGGGGGTAGAGCTTGCCCCCTCGAAGCTCGCTTGCTGAATGATTGAAGCTCGGAGGCATTCCGGACTTGATTTAAAGGCCACTCGATCCGACTCGCCGTTCATTAAATGCACTTTATAGGGCGCGGACGGAGAAAAGCGATCGTCGCTTTTGCATTAATTTCACATGCAATTTACGCTGATTTATTTGATCTGCAGGGACAGGCCGTATCGCCAGTTCTGCTGGCCTGGCCCTGTCTCTGTCCCTGGCCTGGCCTGGCCTGTCCTGTCCTCCTGGTCTTCGGTTTCGATATATTCCTCTCCCAAGTCCGTCTGTCGCACTGTCTGTTTGTCACTCAGAAGCCGGCGTCGGGGATCTTGAACCCGCTTCCTAAATTGGCTGTAGCTGTGGCCGTGGCTATGGCCACAAAAGACTTCTGCCTGCTGCCTGTTGATTTGATCGATTTGTGTTGATTGCCTGTCAGTATCGGGATACAATGGCTGTGGGGCCGCCGGGAAGGGATGGCGGTTGCAGCAGCTCTTGTTAGGTGTCAGTCCGGGGCAGTCAAGTGTTAAATATATATATGGGCGAATCGGAGTTTATGTTAACTAAAAGTGCATAAAATCTGCAAAAGGAGTTTGCCAGTGTTGGACGGAGCCCCAACACTCAAAGTCCGTCAGTCGTGTCAGTCAGTCAGTCACTCATTCAATTCATTGGCTTGGCTTTTTATGCAGAAATCGCTTTTCCTGTGAGATTTCTTCACGGACTGTGTGGGTCTGGTAAAATGATACTTGGGCTTGCTTTGCTTAACTTTAGTTTATGCAGAAATCAAATTAATGGAGTTGAGGGTTTTCTCTTTTTATACCATCTACCTTAAGGTACAAATGGTTAGTTTAGTTAGTGCAAATGTATGTAACAGGGTGAAGGAAGGTATATAAACAGGTATATAAATTCTTGATCAGCATCAACAGCGGAGTCAATGTTGCCATGTCCCTCCGTCCGTTCGGTCACCTAGATATAATAGATTGCGAAAAAGTAATTACATATTTAAAATTGTGTGATACAAGTTCAGCACAAGTTTGTTTCAAAAATCGGCTACCTATCCCCACATCCACGCTAACCGCGAAATTTTGTGGCGTCCACAATTTTAGCTCTAGGGGTATAAAATTCAGATATTACATGGGTAGAGCCAATATCTATCAGTGTTGCGAAAATTAGAAGGTTATGCCCACTGTCGATCGCGCAAATGACAAAAATGTGTTGCGCCCACAAGCTTCTCCATTGAAACACTTCTCATCTGAAGTTCTATAAATCAGGTGAATACTGAGAACCGGGTATTTATAGTCGAGACCCTTGACTACAATCGTTCTTACTTGTTTTTTATTAACATTATCTCCATTTTGAAGATTACTTGGTCACTCAGCCGTGCTGCTTCCTTTTTTGTACATTTTTTGTACATTTTTTAAATGCAATTTCTTTTGCATGTCTCCCGCCTTTTTGTATGTTTATTTGCGAGGGAGCTCGGGCCATTTCGGTTGTGTGTTATCATTCTAACGTAATCTTAATCACTTTGCCCAATGTTCATTCATCCACATCATCAATTTCCCGACCGTCTTCGTCGTCTGCCGCTGCCTCTGCCGCTGCCTGTGCCTTTCTTACACGTCTCTGGTTTTCTGTGGCCAAAAGACTTCAACTACGACGGCGGATGGATTGGCCTGAAGATGTCTTGGGTTCTGTGCTTTTCGAGGACTCTCCTGCCCGCCTGCACTTTTCCCGAACTCCTTTGCTTTTGTGTGTTTCTACATTTGCTCTTTATGCCGCTTCAATGGAACTTTTGCCGCCTTTATCAGATTTTCAAGTTGAAAGATTTGCTGTGTTGCCCAGAAATCACTCCTTCAACTCCTCCAACTCCGCCAATTTTCCTCTCTTTCAATCTATTTTCCACGCGCGTGCTTTCTTCGCTTTCCCTTCGCCTCTCAATGCATCAGTCAACTGACAACGCCCAGCAGTTCACCTCTTCACCTCTCAACCCCAGCCTGCCGCCTCGTGTTACCTCTCTGAAACCGAAAAAACAGCATTTGCTACTTAATAGTTGCTGTTGTTGCTGTTATCGCCCCGCAATCTGCCGGCTTCGACCCCTTGCGGGCCAAGTTAGTTAGCCGGCCGGCCGCCTGGTAGGGGATGCCCCTCCGTTGGCCATATTAAAAATGTATATAAAACTCTTAAACAAACCTTCGTTCGCCTGAATCTAGCCGAGATGGTCAATGGTCAATGGCTCCTGCCCTCACACCCTCGGGCACTGAGCGAAATAGTGTGTGTTTCAGAGTAATTGGGCAACCCCAAGATTTAGGATTATTTGATTGCGGTGGATAATACATTGCTGAAATAGTTGACAAATTATATCTTGAATTTCAAATTAGTGTTGGTTTCCTTTGTGCTAATCTTAGGGGAAATCGGCAGCCCCAAGATTTAGGATAATTGGATTTCGGTGTATAATTTATTACTGAAATATAGTATCTTCAATTGAAAATGAGTTGACTTTTCTCTTAGTGTCCTATCGCTGCTCCTGCTGATCCGCCTCCTACTTCTGTTGCTGCTGCTGGTCCCTGCTGGTTCTTTATAGATTTCAATAATAGATTTTTCGAGTCGGTTTCCTTCGGTTGCGTTGCTGCTGCTGCTGCTGCCTGTCTGCGCAGCCTTCTGCTGCAATTTTCGTTCATTCGGCGTGCAAAATTGTTTTCCTCCTTGGCTGTTGATTTTTTTCTGGCTTATTTTCGTTGCTGTTGCTGTTGGCGTTGCCATTGCCATTGGCCATGAACCCGCTGACGGCTCTTGTGGCTCTGTGCTCCCGGGCTGCTTCTAATGTGTTTCTTTTGTTTCGTTTTCGGTTTTTGCCGTTTTCAGTCGCAATGCAGCTGTGCGTTGAACCTTTTGCCAATTGCAATTGTTTCAGTTGCAAGTTGCTGCTGCTGCTGCTGCTGCTGCTGCTGCAATTCGTAGTTTGCTTGTTGTCCACTTAAAGTGCCACATTTGGTATAGCGAAAATTGCAGAATGCCATGCATGAGGTCAAGCCAAGTGAACGATGTGGAGTGCGGATTGCGGTGCACTTACTCCCATTTCCCCCTTTTTTTCCGGAAATTGCGATCGGAGGAGAGAGGAACCCTCATTTGTGCAAAAGCCGTTCATGGCAATCGCTTCGATGAGTTGCTTTGGCTTTAATGGTTATTTAGGGGAATTTATACAGCCATCGCTGTGGTAATCGATAACTGATGAGGGATCGCTGAGGGAAATGGGGAAGCCAATGCAATTGCATTATTTCGTTAATCAGATAAAAGTGGCCAATAAAAAAGTAGAGATTTCCCGGACATCGGGATACCATTTCATATTCATTTAAATAGTTTTACCGTTTAAACAGTCTAGCCCCAAATTAAGTCAAAGCAGAAATTGTTAATATGACGTCATCCGGCATTGACATTTTAAAAAGACGGTGAACATGTTTATTGGGCGAATCTTGATTATTTGTGGTCCAATCTTTATAAAACTTGGCACATGGCTGGTTATTATAGTTTGCAGCTTCAAAAAGAAGATTTATATCTCTTGTTATAACCATTTCAGAGATATAGATGCACATACATTTGCACAAACTTATTACACCATTTGTACCTTAAGGTATATGGCATAAAAAGGGATTGCTTTCAATATCACAGATAGAGGGGAATTAAGCTTAGGTTTCACAAAATTCTTTGAATATTAAATATCTTTTAATCCATACTCGTGCTTGAAAAAGTTTCTGTTTAATCTTCTCGCAGCTTTATTTCCGTCTTATTTTCCCATTTTCTTTGGCACTCTTTATAATTCGCTTTAAATAAAAATTAATTGCTTGGAAAATTGCTAATAAGCTGTGTAAGTAAGAGGGGAGCAAAGTGACTAACCAGAGATTAAGATAGTTACTGCAAGAGGGATGCGTGTGGGATGTGCACGCAAACTTCTCCACGCACTATCCCGGGAAAAGTGCTGGAAAAATATAGTACACACAAACTGAGACCGTAGGTGAGGCCTTGTAACTGGGGCGGCGGGGGCAGGCATTTTGTCCCGAGGTTACGTTTAGTAAGTGTGAATTTGGTGTCATCAGCGGGTTGCCGGCGAAGGGAACAAACCAATGAGGGTCAAAGACAAAAGTCAGCGGAAATGTGCGAGTTTAGCTCGGGGCGCAACTAAAATTGGCAATGAAAATAAGCGTAGATTACGACTCCAGACGCTGAGGAGAAGGAGTCTGAGTCTCAGTCCGAGTCGGAGTCGGAGACGGAGACGTAGTCGAGTTCCTGGCCATCAAGCGAAACCCATCAACGTGTAATGAGAAAAAGTTAACTCGCTTCGAGGCATCTCGCAGTTGTTGTTTGCCGGCGTGTGTCTCTGATTATATCACAGCCACGAAACTGGGAAATCTCCTCCTGTGCTTCGGATCTGGGGCCATTATCTTTTGCCCTCGGAACCGAGACACCGAAGATGCCAGGCCCACGGACACATGCTGGTCACTCCGGCGGCTAAATGCTTCTATTTAAGTTGTAAAATTTAAAGGCAACTCATAAACACAGCTGGAAAGTGAGAAGTGTGAGATGCCGGGATAAAGTCATTTTCTGAATGGCTTCAATGGCTTTCCCAAGGGCCATGAATCCGAGAACTCGGACTTGGATGTTGAAAAACATTTACAAATCGTGAGGGGGGGAAGAAAGGTTCAACAGAAAATCTACTATTTATTTAAGCTGTTGAAAAGGGAAAAATGTGGAAATTGTATATAAAGAGGTATTAATTAACTTTTTGCTTGAAGAAAAGTTTGTAAAAAGATTTGCAAATAAAGTAGTTTTCCTACGTATTTGTATACCTTTTGTCTTTGTTCACATACCCATTTTTTATGGGCTTCAATTCACTTTCCATTACCTGAGACCTTAGCCCCAAAAACCCAACTTATGCAATGTGAGGGCATCATTAACCCACAGAGACACAAAAAAAAAGGAAATCAATTAGGCACAGTTTCCAGCTTACACCATTAATAATTTTTTATTATTTTGGGTTTCGGTTGTTTTTTCTAGACATTATACATGCACAAATTATGTCAAAAATCGGGTTTTGGGGCAGACAACATTAGTGGATAATTAACACGCCCTTTTCTGTGGGGGAGTGCTCTCCAACTTTGTCCGGTTGTTTTGGCCAACTTTTGTAATGCAAATGAGATTGTACCATGCGGTGTTGTGTGTAAAATTTATCGTATGACTATGTGTCCAAATAATTCCCAGCTGGTGGTCGGTTGGTCCGCCCACATTTTGTGTTCAAATTCGATTTTGTTTTTGGCCGTTGAACACTTCACGCTGCGCCTGCTTTTTGACCCAAAACTGCAGAGCAGCATCGCCCATAAACCCCAATTTCCACGCACGCTATACGCTATCAGCGGCTAATGGTATGCAAATTATTAAAATTAACTCTAGTTTCCCATACACCGACTAATTTACGTTTACAGCACATAACTCATTTTCTTGTTATCCTCCTCTCCCGTTGCAGGTGTACGAGTATCTCCGGCTGAAATATCGGAATTACGAATGCACTGATGCCCAAGTGAGTTTTGAATGAGTTTTAATGCGATTTGCATAAATTATGCTACGAGTTGGAGTGCACAGCACTCAGTGACGGGTGGGTGTGGTGTTGTGACATTTCATGACGCGACCAATCCAATTTCGATTCGATTTTGTCATAAATCAAATGAGTGAGACTGCGAAGAATGCGGGGAGGAGCCCGTAATTTCACACAATAACGATTAACCAAGAGTCAGGCAAACCCACATGGTAACTATTTCTTCGCACGCCTTAAATCTACCAGTATGTCTATCTTCCCATGCCGTGTGACTCCTTTCCAACGGACTAATGATGTTCAGATTAATGTTGGCACCACAACTCGGAGGAAACCCAAACTCTCGCTTGAGGCGAGACATTTTCCACCGCAAAATCAACTCGGCGGAAAACTGGAAACCAAATCAGCCACAAAAGCAACGCCTTTTGTGCCAAACACTGAAACTTTAACTATTTATTACCAAATCACTTGGGGCTGACAGGCTGCCTGGCTGGCTGGCTGGCTCGCTGACTGACTGGATACTGGATATTCAAATGCATTAGCTTCGAATGTCAGATATGACAGCTGCTGCTTTTTGGCTGTCTGACTGTATCTGTATCTTTGTATCTTTGTAACTCTCAAATGTTTGCCGGAGAGAATCTCCAGCCTTCATCTGCGTCAAAATATTTGTTACGGCTGCTGTCGAGTGCAGTTCGTATACCGAGAGAAATGACGGAGGTGCTTGGCGGGTAAATTTTTAGACTTTTACCTCAAAATTTTAGGATTTCTTGGAGTGCACAAAACGATTTCGTTTTCAGTTGCCCTTTTTGCCCAAGTGGCTGGAGAGAGCGAGCAGTTGTAGCCAAATTAGCGCCTCTGGCTTCTTTGACATTGAAAAGGGTCTAATGGGTCGCGTCTCGCTGTCTGAAAGTTTAGCCTGCGAGCCGTTAATGATCCAGAGCAGCGTTTGGCTAATCGATTTATGATGTCGGCGGGAAAATTAAGCCCATAGAGATAAGGTGAGCACAGTAGCCCTCAAACAGCGAACGCAACTTTAAAGTGCCACCCAGGTTGGCCGACTGATAAGGCCAAAACAAAAAAAAAAGGGTGCCGGGGAAAAAGCCTTTAAAAACTATTTCCTGTCAGCAACTTGGGTAAAGCTGTCTGCAGTTCTTGGAGGGTGAAATAACAATAAACAAGATATAATCACGCTGTGTGCTAAAGGAGTTCAAGTCATTTACACGCTCCTCTGCTTTTCCGCTTTTCACTCTCCCCAGGAGTCAATCATGTGTAAGATTGCGAGGCAGGAAGATGCTGTCTGTTCTTGGCCCAAAAGGAGCTGCATGAACTTTTCGTTGCCTTAAAAATGTCACCGAAAGTGAATCCCTCCGAAAATCGAAAGGCGTTGTCGCGAAAGTTTTGCCAACTAATTGTTGGTTGTCTGCCTGCAAAGGCTTGCATGAAAATATAGTAGAGAAATCTGGGTGGGAATCAGTTCAAGTTGCTCTACAGTGTTCTTAAAATATATCCCTCTTACAAGCGGAACTTTTGTTCACTGGCTTAGGGCCTGGAAAATCCAGTACCCAACAGCAAAGTTGTCGCATTAGATGCGATTATTATCCCCAGACTTCGCATATGGAGACATAATGCCCGCCCGAATCCCCGAATCCCCGACTCCCTGTTACTCCCCCAAATGCTCCGATTTTCTCGTGTAGGTGTTGATTTGTGTCGTCGGCGGCAGCCAAGCGAGAATTCTCCGGAGAAACTCGAGGCAATTGAATGTTGGGCAACTTGCGGCAGTGGATTAAACTCTTGGCCAACTGGCATTGAACTGTAATCAGTGTAAGCTGTCAGACACACACATTACGTGTATGTTTGAGAGGGAGCGAAATCACACGAGAAATGTATATTCATTCATTTAATTTAATGCCTCAACGTGGGAGTGGGGTAATCAAACAAAAGCTCGGCACAAAGCTATCTTTTAGGATCAGATCGGGATTATAAAGCATCGATTGGCCCTGGTCAATGGAATGCCAAAAAAAAGGAGGGAATCGGGAATCCGAGTGGCGGCGACTAAAGTTGTTGCAATTGAATTTGCATAAATTGTGGCCGGAGTTGAGTTCCTTCTGGTTTACTGGTTTGCTCTGCGGTTATGCAAATGCCCCAACACACACGGACATTTGAAAATGCATAAGATTTATCCAAAGATTGCTGTCCATTAATTCAACTTGGATTTACTTTTAGCATATTTTACTGTATGCAGCAGACAGAGAGGGCCGCAGCCAGACCCAAAGACTTTTTGTATTCACTGTTCGATTCCATTCGGCTCGAATACGCAAATCCAATTTTTTTCCCCTCTTTGGCTTGCAATAAATTTGCATTTACCCACAAAATGTTTTGAACTACGAGGTTTGCAGTTTGGGACAGGGAAGAGCCTCCTCGATTTACCTGGCCTTCCGATTTATTTTTGCGGCTGCATTTATTCAAATGCATGTACGTATATTCGGCAGATCTGGGGAGTTATTCAGTCATATTGATTAGTTTTTGATTGCTGGCATTTAGATCGAGGGATGACCTTTTCGTACGGCTTTTTTGGCTTGCTAATGCCCCGACTAAACTGTTACCAAAAATGGAACTGCAGAGATCCCTGAAACGTCTAACGTCTCAGAGGACAACTTGCTCATGTGGTAAAAACTATTTGGGACCAAAGAGCTTTTCTTGTGGCCTTCCAACCTTCAGACCACAAAATTTCTATTACATTTGTGTCAAGACAAAAGGTATTTGGGCTCGTCAAAACTGAGCCAAGACATGCACTGGAAATTTGATTAAAAAACCGAAGGAACTAAATACTCGAGCAATTTGTTTTTGGCCCAACTATGCGAGGCATTTAAGTGAAGTGCAAAGGAGAAACCGCAGAAACCTCTGATGGAAAAATGAGTGTAGTTTGTGTGTTGCCAAAAACAAACACAACCACCGCACACACATGAAAATTTAAATCCATTAACTGGTCAGAATTGTATTCACAATTTATGAGGAGAATTGACAGCCCGAGGACCGCAACGGGGGTGGGTCCTTGCACAAGCCTAAATTCTGTGCCGTGGCATTTTGAGAATTTAATAGCAACACACCACAGCCCTCCTGGCTGACCGGGCCCCAACTTTTAGGCTTGTTTGAATAAACAGAACAAACACAGTTGGCAATAAAAGCAGCGCCCAACGACAGGAACAACAACTAACCAATAAACTAGGGATATCTACGGTTGGGAACGGTTTTGCTCTCCCTATTTTTTATTTTGACCACAAACGCTTTAAATATTCGAATAGTTTGGGGCCAGTTCCCGTGTGGCGACTTGGTTGACATTCTCCAGTTGCCCACATACATGTACGAGTATATGGGATTTTTCTCTGTTTTTTAGCAACCAAAAAGCCCGGGAATAAAGTTGTCACTTTACACACGATTGGGCGGCTCCTGCTCCTTTTTCAAGGAGTTGGATGCCTTAAATATTTCATGATGTGAACTGTGCCAGTCAATTCACAGAATTTTTCCACATCGAATCGTGACGGATTTTCTTGGCACCCTGCCCCGCCGGTTGAAAGGGTTTCGGGTGGCATTTACGGTTTTATTTTCGAAGCCTTTAAAGGGTACTCCGCCGTCGTTTGCTGGCAGCAATTTGGCTATTTGGTCAACAAGCTATGTACATTTAAAAGTAGTTTAAATTGCTGGTTAGAAGGCAAAGGGAGGAATGTTGAAAGGCTGAAAATTAAACGCTGCAGGTCAACGTAAAAGTTATTGATTTCAAAATGTTATCCAACTCGAACTGGGATATTTATTGTGATTTCCTGTGTTATTAAATAGTTAAAATAAGATTTGATTGAAAAAACCTGCGTCAAATACTGTTGACGCAAGCCAAACTAAAGGCAAGGAGGGAAAACCAGTTTCCGATCTATACATTTTCGGTTCGAAATTTTAAAAGCGAATAAATGCAGCTCACGATTCTCGACAAGTGCGAAGCCAAAGCCAAGGCTAATTGCAAATTCGTCATCCTGCCCGGAAGTTGGTGAAAATTCGGGAGAGCACTTTGGACTCGAAGGAAGAGTGATTGAGTCCGGTTAGTCAGTCGATTTAGTTGCCGCCTCAATCACTCTGTGCTGCAAGAGCATCAAAATAAGCTTTCAGGAGTTTCGCAATAAAAGCATTTTCGGTTTCCCCGAAAATTTCCTGCATTTTACCTCGTCCGCTCGAATTACACGCTCATGGAATTTCTGTTTCCCAACATATCTTCTATTTTTGTACTATTTTTTCTGTCTGCGAGCATTTGTTTTATGTATTTGTCAATTTTGGCAGAATTGGCATTTGATATGGCGCATTCGTCGTTGAGGGGGAGTTGTATTTACTTTATTTTGGTTAGAATTTAGGGTCTTTGGAGGATGATGAAACGAATTTGATTTGTTTACATCTATTTCCATTTTGTCATAAAAATGACTCTTAAAATGTCATCATTTTCCGTTGAGCTTGCTGCATTGCATTTCATTCACTTTAATATTCATGACACATTTGGGAGGAAGAACCTTTGGCGTTCCCAGGACAATCCGCATCCTTGTCATGCGTTTTTGCTTGTCTCATATTTAATCAATTAAAAAATTGTGTGTACGTGCACATTTGTGGCCCCTCCCAGTATGTACTCGTATAAAAAATACAAAAAATGAAAGTATGATGAGAGCCCCCAAAACCCCAAATGCACATGTGCAGCTTTTATGAGGACTTCTCTTTCGAGTGGAGAATTTTAATTTGAAAATAATAAAAACCAGCCACTCCCGCTCTGCTCGTTTTTTGTCCTGAATCCTGACAATGACGTGGAATTGAAGCTACGTCTGGGCGGGTGCTCCACAGCTTTTGTCTAATTGTCGCCCCCAACGAAGCGCCCAACCATCCGCCATCATAATGCAGTCCCCAAGGTCCTGCAGTATATGGAAAAATGTTCGCATATGTTGCGCTTTTTTTAGGGATGAGTTGGGTGCTCTCACTGCCAGTTTTTTTGGGGGAGTTGGGAGTTCCGTTGGGGGGGTGGTGACCTGTCCCGTCGGCCTCTCCTGTGCGTGCGGGTTTGAGTGCGTGTCTGTGGGTTGGCAAACAAATTACAGCTGCTATTTTCAAATCATTTGGGGCCATAATTTAGGTGTGTGTCTTTTTCCATCGCCCTACCACCATTCGTTTGCCCGTTTTGCGTGTTTGTGCCCTTCACAAATGGTCAAAGCCACCCACCCACACAACCACCCAGCCACCGGAAAAACTGGGGGCTGGCATGCTGGAATGGCGTTAAATTGTTTGGTTGCCCCGGCTGTCAAAATTAATTTGAGCTGCAAATTTTGGAAGGGCCACGGATGTAGGCAATATGAAAATAAAACGATAAAAAAATAAGGAAAAACTGAATCCAGTTGGCGCTAATAATTCTAACTTTAAATGTTAGGTTTTCGGAAAAGCAATCTTACTTTTGAATTCAATGTTATCCGAGAGGGAAGTGGAAAGTTCCACTAAATTAAAGACTTACTAAACTTCCTCATATGTATTTTCACTTCCCCTTTAAAAAAACCGAAATTGCTTTTGTTTACTCTCCTGTCTGTGCCTATTGGCACAATAGTAATGGCCATAAAAATAACAATAACAAGCAGCAAGTGCAAAACGTTGGCAATAAATCAAATATGCGACAGAGGCAGCCACGTCAGAGCCTGCACTTGCCACCTTCATTCGTATAAATACGAGTATATGCCTTCCTCCAGGTAACGCCGCCTATTTGGGGAGCTGTGAAATTTTCGCTTTTCGTGCTTCGCATTTCAATTGGAAAATGTGCGCACATTTGCAATGAAATTCAGCCAAAACAACCGAGAATTTATGCTATAATTTTTTTGTTTTATGTGGGGGCGTGGCCGAAGCGAAAAAAAGCAAGATAACAATCATTTTAAGTGTTTGCTTTTGTTTTTGGCACACACTTTGTATGTGTATAAGCGAAACACAGGCAAAAAAATGCATTAACATTAATGCTGCCTTGGTTTTTTGGCCTCTTTTTTCATTACACAAAATTATTTAATTTCCTGCAGGCGGCACGCAATTTGATGAGCAACTGACAGGCTCAAATCCTGCTGGGAGCGGCATGTGTCTGCCCCGGACGACGCCGCCGCCACCGAGGATGATGATGATGATGTCCTGTGAAAAGTTTATGATGCTGCTAACCGTTCTATTTTCGCTCCCCGCGAGCTTTTGCCCTTCGGAGCTTCCTCGCCGATGTTGATGCGGAAATTCGCGCAACTTTTTTCCCCAGCATTTATTTAACGTTTATCGGGGCCAAGTTAATGACTTATGTGGGTCATTAGCATTTCGGGGGAACGCCGGGAAAATGTTAAAGCTTACTTCCGCCGTTAAAGCTTCGAATTTCCCCCCTAAGTTTTACTCAATTTTGCACAGCAAATAATCTTGGAGCACCCGTCGTCTGACATTCAAAAAGTGCATTCACTTGACGGAATAAAATCTGTTTGCAATAATAATCGTCAAGAGCTCCCCTTTTGCGACTCCGTTCGGGATTGATATGATATATAAAATTGCATTTATAAGCAATCATGTCAACGCCAAGAAAAATATGAAAAGACATCGTCACTCCTGCACTTTGCCCACCCCGCCGACCCGTCCGTCCCCGCCCGCGAAAGACTTCAAGGAAGTGTATCTTTTTGAAGGAAGGACAGAAAAATGGGGGAGCACTTTTAGCCGCAAGGAGAAAATTCACTTCACACCTACGCAACATGAAATCGAAACGGAAGCGAGAGCACTCCTCTTTCCCACAGGAAATGCATTTGGCCAGGGTTCACTTTTAGTGTCGACTTGCCTGCCACCTTGCCGCATGCCACCGGAGCAGTGTTCCCATTCTTCCTTACAACAAGTACAGCGGGTATTTGGCGCCATTAAAATTATTTCTTGCACTCGTTTTTTTGAGTAAAATGAGAGGAGACAAGTTTTATGCTTGTTTGTCGGGTGCCCGAGGGCGTGAAGTTGTCTGAGTTGGAAAATAAATTCTCCCCCAAAGGTGACGGTGACACATGTGACTTGAGTTTTCGGGGGGCCGGGCCGTGCAGGGAAGAATGTGCAGGAAAGCAGATACTTAAGGGCTCTGAAGTTTCAGAGTTTTCCTCAAACGTTGAACTACTCGTCGTATCTTACTTCCTCATTTTTATTCAACTTGAAGCACAAAATTCATTAGTAGTAAACGAAGGCAATTCAATCGACAGATTCAATTTATGATGTTCGCTAATGAAACTATTTATATCGCAACCGAGCAAAAAGCTGAAGGGAAAACTGATAGTTTTCGTCTTGTTTTAACAGCTCATTAACGGGGCTGCCCGGCGAGTGGAGGAACTGCTTCTTTCAGGAGCTGTTTTTAAAAGCCAATCCGAAATAAGTGGATTTGGAGGCATTTAAAAGCCCAAAGTGTCAGTCTGTCAGTCAGCAAGGCACTTGTGCTCAATCAGCGGGTGAAACTTCTGTTTCCCTCCCTCCTTTTTTTTTATTTTTTATTTTTTGGGTGGAGGGGAGAACTCTGTGGGGGCGTGTGTGCGGTGAAATTGGGCGTGGCGGGGCACGGATGGGAGCCCCATAACTCAAATCATCTGAACGGCAGCCTAATGAAGTGTCCCAAAGTATCTGTTAATAGGTAAGCGACAGCGGCAGCCAAACGGGGAAATTAGATGGAAACAGAGTAAGAAAAGCCTCAATTTTACGGCCTGGCCTGACATTAAAAAAAAGCACAGAATCTTTTCCATTTTACGACTTTAAAGCGAAAACGGTAGACGCGAACACAAAAGTGCCAAAAGCTTGTTAGGAGGAAAAACGCTGCAGCATTTACATTTTCACTGCTGCAGCAGCAGAAGCAGCAGCAAAAGCATCAGCAGAAGCATCACCATCATACCACATCAATCAGCGGCACTGGGCAACATTAAAATGGTAATTTAAAACCGCGAGAGGAGCCCCGGGATAGCCAAGGAGCCGACGACCAGAGCTGGGGTTGGGGCTGGTGCTGGGGAAGTCATCATGCCGACGTTTTAATGATTGGCCGCTGGCTCCTTGCTCTGCCATGCAAAAATGCTATATCCTCTGACTCGTAAATCAAGGCTGCAACACCTAACCAGGTGGCCGGGGGGCAGGGGGGCAGGGGGGCAGGGCAATGGAAAAGGCTCTGGGGCGGAAAAGCCAAGCCATACCCGGGTGCACAGACGCAGTAAAGTGTTTTGAGAAATGTCACCCGTGGGGCGTTTTTGTCATTTCAAAAAGTGTTCAATCAACTGTCAGCAAGCTCAATTCCTCCAGCCAGCAGATTGAATATATCTTTGCGGAGATCTATAGGTATTGTAAGGTTATAAGCTCTAGGATAGTAGTTGCCCAAAGTTTAATTAAACTTAAATTCTTTGTTTTTGTGTGTTCTTACCGATCAGCCATTAAAAACGCCCCCTTCCGCCCATGAAATTATCAAAGAACTATATTTTCTCCTGAATATTTGTATATAAATACTGATGGCCTTTACCAGTGTAAATGCCTGGTGAAAATAGGTACATGGTATCTGGTTATCGAGAAATCTGGACTTTAGCATACCTACTCGTTTAATGGCAAGCTTAGTATGTTCCCTAATTGACTGCAATAATCTCTGTGTTAATAAGCTTTAATGGCTTTATAATCTTTGCAGTTCTCATCATGCCAATTAGCCATTCATAACTCTGTAAAATCAACAGAACCACTTGAACACTTGTGCAGCCTTTGAAATCCGCTTAGCATCGGATTTACCTCAGCAAATGACCCACAAACGAAGCTGAAAATATGGGCGTCCTTCCGCTCTTTCCCACTAAATAGTCCGGAGGAAGGCACCCACCCACGCGGGTGTTGGGTTTCGCCGTTGAAAGACCAGCAGCAGCGACTTCTTTCTCAAGTGTCTCACATGACAAACACCCGACCTCCTCCTCGACCCCAAACCAGTTAGTTGAACTGAACTTTGAATTAAGTTGAGCGGCTTCCGTCATAACAAACGCTTATTCATGCGCCCTCCTCGGTCGCTGGTAACCAAATATCTCAACGAGTGCGAAAGAGTTGCTCGAATTACCTCAAGAAACATTGTGATTTACACGCTACAAGTTAGGCTTACAGCACCAAGAAAAGTGATTGAAAGTTAAACAAAAATTTGCTAAAATGATGATTGTTTGATTCAAACTCTGGCGGTTTATAGTAACTATTTCCTTAGCTAATTAGTTAGATAGTTATTTTTCTACGTGCACATTAAGTCCGGCCAAGAGTCAGTGTCTTCCCAACCGAAAGAGACACAAAGTTAACTGGCTTTGGGAGTTCAGCCACGTTCCCCAAACAATTTCTAGCTAGAGCAATTATTTGTCTAAAATAATTGCCAATTGGTCGCTGAAAAAACACACCAGAAAAGCGTTGACTAAAAAAAAAATAAAAAAGCGAAACAAAACCCCCGAAGAGACAATGCAGACTAGACATCAAACAATCAAAGTGCTGGGGGATCCATCTGTCTGCTGGCTTTTGCCTTTGAGAATCGGGCATCGAGAGCTGAGAATCGAGGGACCGTCAGATGCGCCAATTGTTCCTGCCGCTTGTTAGTTGTCCAGCGATTTCCGTTTCCGCCCTCGGACTTTTCCACTTTCCAACTCCCAAGTTGTAATTGTAACTCCTCGAGCCCGGTGTCTGGCATTGAAACGAAAACAAAGCCACAAAGCCAAAGTCACAGCCAGAAGCGAGAAATTGGCAAAAATGGTGAAAAGGATTTAACTGGAGGGTCTAAGCCATCATTGGTATTTTATTAATGGCCAAAAAACGGAATGAGAATGGAAATGGGAATAGGGATAGGGATAGGGATAGGGCTGGCTCTGGCTGGTTGGTTGGATCAAAATTTCAGGCTGCGTGGCTGCTTTTGGCATTCATTTCGTGGCCCAGACGACGACGACCGGTGCTTTTGTCTGGGGGCCCAAAACAATAACACAGCCGGGCAATGAAATCGAAAAACGTGCTGTGTCCTGGGTGTGCTGGCCGAAAGAGAATTTTTATTTGCAGTCTATCGGCATTATTGACTTTCAGGCTCTCACCGTCAGCTGTGACCAAAAGGACGCCACAAAAAATATATAAAAAGTACAAACAAACAGGAGCCGCCCCAACGTCTGCGGTTTCCTTGGGAAAATAGAAGGTTACATAAAAATAATATTTCCCTCCAGAAGGAGGGGCCACCATTTGTTTGCATTCGAACTTTCCTTTTCAATTTACGAGGATTTTCGTTTCATAAACAGGGTGTAAAATGCACCTGAACTGCACACAAAAGCGCCAGTGCCTTAACCTTTAATGAAAAAGAAAACCCTTGGCTTTGGGGCTAAAGTTCTGCGAATCCCTAGTCCTTAAAGTCAGCAGCCAATGCCTTCTAAGTGGTTACATTTTCGATTGCCGCTCGTTATAATAATATTTCGTAATTAGAATAAATGATGATTAAAATCATTAAAAAGTTTCGCCCAAGCGCATAAATAAATTTCCAGCATAATTCGATTGCCGGCAATGAGTTTTAATCAAATTGCCGCGATTGAGAGGCGGAATTTCAGCGTGGCAAGTCTGTCAAGAGCCGCAGCTCATCGATTACGTTTCATCGGCAGACAACCCGGCGGCGGCGGCCTGAAGGTTGTGTCGGCTTAGTGTTTTGGAGTGTGGCAAATAAATTGACATTTAGCTGTGCGTGTAACAAGATCAAGTATACGCAATGTTGCCTCCGCTGTGCCAACATTCTGTGTGCTCTGCTCATTAATGTTGCATGATGCCTCCGCCCCGGCGTCCCCATGCACCCCCTTTCCCTGTCCTAATCGAATCTGCTCGCCGCCTTCTTTGGCAAACAATTTTCCAACATTTTCCAAAACGGAAACCCAACTGACAGCAAAGCAACCAAGTTTTTCCCCCACGACAAGAGGTCATACAAAGTACGTCATGTTGGTGCTTAGTGCAAAAAGTATGCTACAAAGCGGGAGTGTAGGGGGTGGCCCAAGGAAATCTATAACATGCCACCTGACATTTTGATGTGGCGATTAGTTCGTGTCCTGATTGTGTCCTGTTTGCTGTGGTCGTTGCCTTAAGAGCAGCGTGGTTGCCATCGTGCAGTTTTCATACTTTTCACAAAAAATCTTAAATATTTTTAAACAATGTCTTGCCTGCGCCACTGCCTCGTTCCGGTTGCATGTGCAACAGCGTCTCGCATGTGCAACCAACCAACCACCTTTGTGGTGTCCAAAGCCAAGTTAAGTTGTTGGCCCGCTGACAGTGATGAAAACTTTGCTGACAGGCCCAAAGCTGCCAGCAAATTGGTTACTTAACGTTGCCAAAGATGAGGGCTGCCGCCGATGTTGGCAATCGATAACATTATCAGTTCCTCAGTTTCTCTGACTCGTACGTAACTTTGCTCTTTGTGGGGGAATTTGAAATACCCGCAGAGCTTGATGTACTGAAACCTAACCACATTACTTGACCTAAATTTCACTTGCCGCCTTCTTTTTTCCTTTCAGAGAGATGTTATAATTGCCATCAGAGAGGCAGACAGGCTCCCGCTGGAGGACACTTTATCCTCAGAAAGGTGAGTAGCAATTTTCCGAAGCAAGTTTCAAAGTTGGAGCACAGGGAAAAAACCTGTAGAATACACAAGTATATTGGGTGTTGGCCCAGACATACGGGTAGATCTCTGGTAATTTCTGCCTGTGTACTCTCATGACCTGACGGAAATGGCGCATGAAACCAATTTGTTGCCCTCGCACCTGTTGAAGTTTGCGCTTGCCTGCCAGCAGATTTAAAGAACTTTTCATCAAATTTCCTGACCAGAAAACTTGGCACAAAAACGAGAAAAAACGAGAAACGAGCAGCCTTTAATGCAACACGGAAATGCCAGAACGGAGGTTTGAAATTTGCCAAAAGCTCTTTCCATTTCCGCAAAAATGCAGAGGGAAATGCAGAGACAGAGCAAAGAGAATGTTGGAGGTGGCAAAAGGTAAATAGGCAAATGGGTGAGAGGGTCGGGAATGAAAGTAAAAGCGAAGAGTCAAAGTAAAACGCTTTGGGGCCTTACACACTCTCCTCTACTACTAGTATTTTCCACCGATTTCCCTCTAAGCTGCTCCCCCTCCGGGTTCTCTTTTCCCTTGCCCATTTCCTTGGGAAAAGTTTTGACAAAAATTTAATTAAATTCGTGTCAAAGTCAGAGGTTGGGGCTAAAATTTAAAAAGTGCGTGCCTCAATGTCAGAAGAGCAACAAGTTTCTAAATGTTTGCGCCAAATCTCGCCGAATCTTTTGCAATGTAAGCCGATTTTCGATGGAAAATTTTCATTGCGCAATCGGTAAATATTATTCCATGATGGGTTACCCTGGAAATGGCCGCCCGGTTGCTTTGACTAAATAAATTTAAATTACATTTACGTGCCGCCGGTGCCATTACTCGGCATTCGAGTGTGGCACCGCAGAGGAATCATGAATAAATAAATTTTATGCGTAAAAATAATTCAATTATAGGCACCGTACACACATGTGCGTGACTGTAGGGGCATCCTGACGCTTTGCAAGAAACCTTTTTGTGGTCGAGGCTGTTATAAATAAATTGCTGGAACATTTTTCGGGCCCTGCAGGGGACTCAGTTCATTGATTTTCATTGATTTTGCTTTTGATTTATTTTTACCGGAACGTAAAGCGATAAAAAGGATGTGCTTTTGCTTGATGGAGTCTACCAGGATCCTTCAATTTGCATGGTTTTAAATACACTTTGGGGGAAAAAGTGCAAGAGAAATAGGCCAGGCCTTTTTGGAATAGATAATGTTGTGGAATAAGCAACAATTCTTGCACATAAATCACTCCGCCTGATTCAACAGGTTGCCCCAAGTCAACCCCATGTTTCCCCCGAATGTGTGGGTCTGGAAGTCAGAGAAAAGCGAGGAAAAGCGAATTGGAAATTTCCCCTAAAATCGATGGAGAGACCTTCGAAAAATTGTCGCTGCCAGCTGCAATTAAAAGGCAATGAATTCGGATCGTTTTCATCCTTCGACTCCACCCGCTTTACGCCCACTTGACAGCAGCAGGGGCGTGGCTGGCCCGGAAAGTGAGACACTTAAGTGAAATTGTACGCCAACAGCTGGCATCCAAAATTTCTTTTGTAATTTATTGACTTAAACGGAAATGGGGAATCTGCAAAATTTCTTTGATAGCTTGAGAATTTTTGAAATTTTTCCCTTTTTTAATGATTGCCCCATTTTGTCATTGCCAACCCCTTTATTTTCCTTCTGCTAATAAAATTATGAACATGTTAATTCCCTCCACTTATTTAGCTGCCAATTAATAAATTTTCAAAAATTCCGTGTCCCTTCGCTTTCCACATTTTCTTTGTGATATTTCCCCCTCCTTCGGGTTCTGCCCTAGATGTGTCTGGCATATTAATGAACATTTGTTTTCCTCAGCGCTTTTCTTTTTTTTTGGGGGGGAAAACAAAATTTATGTGCTCAGGTTAAATTCCTGGGATTCTCTTTTGTCGTTTTTTCGGTGTTCGTTCGGTTCTGTTCATTTGTTAAATTAATTTATGTTTGTTGAGTGGTAAATTTTTACAACATATTTTGCATATAATGGGTGGAACGGGTAGTGAGAAATATTTCCTTGCCTAACCCTTTTGATGTATGTGGAATGTATATTTTTGTGACAAGAACTTTGTAGAAACGGTTTGCGTAAGCGAATAGTTGAAAAGGCTTTGTTCTTAATAAATAGTGCCGCCCATCCGGAGAGGTTGCTGCTTAATTTCTCAATTTAATTTTACGCTACATTTAATTCGTCCTTTCCAACTCGTGCGCTATAATTTCCCCAAACACACACATTATCTGGAGTAAACTTTAGTTTCACCGCACTGGCACATATGGAGCCATAAATATTCACTCACCGCCCCTTGGCCAGACACGCCCACTCCATGAACTTTGACCCAAATTGTGGAGCTCATTTGCATAGTCCTCCTCCTGCTCCTCTTGAATGGGAGGAAAAAAAAACGAAGCATAAAATAGGGACTCCCTTGAAGTGAATTAAATATGAAATCTACTCAAATATTTAACTGGCCCCGAGCGGAGCACACAGTTCCGTTCGTAAGCTCATTCTTTAACCCCTTCTACCAATGTTCCTCCACGAAAAAAGGATAAAATACACAGCAAACCCCAAGTGGACAATCCTGCAAAACAAAGAATCCTGCGAGGAGAAACTCTAATTGTTATATGTTTATCCGCAAAGCAAACTATGAGAAGACCTACCCCAAAAGCTAGATCCTTTTTTTCCGAGCGTATGTGCTTTATCCCTCCAGTGCCCCGTCGGAGTTGACTTTGGCAATTTTTTAATGTGCGCCACTGGCTTGGGACTCTGGTGGCCGAAATGTATTTTTCTTCATTTTTTATGCATGTGGATGGGGTTTCGAGGAGGCCGAAAAAAAGGTTTGCGTGCCAAATTATTGTGCCAGTGGCCTAAAGTTAGCATTTTTTGTGCCCTTTTTTATGCCAACTGCCTCATTTATTTCCTGGCCGCTCTTTTTTGTGCGGTGCGGGGCTTCAGTGCCAGCAGCCAAAACGCAAAGTGCGTTGTACTCTCCCTCAAAATATATATATTTCTGTGGACTGACTCCCGAAAATATCGATTTTTTTCGAGCATTGTTTTATTCAAATCTAATAAGGAGTAAGGAGTGACCTGAATTTTTGCACAAATGCTTTAGTCATAAAAAACAGTTGGGTAAGCCTTAAGTGCTGCAACTTTGCTGAGAACCATAAGTATATCCTATATCATATAAAGCTTAGGCGAACATAAACTTGTCCTTCCCCATTTCCGTTTCCGTTTCCGTTTTCCGGCTCTCTGCTCAACTTCTCGCCACTAACTCAACGTTATCCTGGCACAATAAAAACGAGTTAAGGATCTCTAAACCATTTTAAACATTTAGTGGACCGCAGCGTTAAAAAAAAAATAAGAACTGAAGAAGAGCTGGGAAATAAACACAGCAACTGCATATACTCGTAAAGATAAAATATTTCATTTGCCAGTTTTTTTTGCGTTGGGAAGAATTTAACGTTTGTAGACTTAATGCAATTGTCGCATTATTTCTCTTTACTTCTCCGGCCACTTGGCGAAACACTCTGCGAAATGATATACACACAGCACTAGCAACAGATATACCATACACTGCAATATATACAAATGCATATGTATATATTTTTTAAATATACCTCACCCGGGCGTGCGAGTTTTTTTTCGGGTGGCTGTTTTGTTGTATTTGCGTTTTTATTTTGCCGCATGGCGTCTCGTCTGGCGTCTGCCACGGCGTCTGCATTTTCCACTGGCACGGAAAAGGGGGGGAAAATAGAAGGAAATTCTGGGAGCACGGAACCACGGCGGGTCCCGGCATGGAGGCTGTGGCGTGTGCGGCCGCCTCGGGTCTCTGGTTATTAAGCCATTTTCGTTTTTCCCCGCGAGTGTGAGGTTGTTGCAAATCAAGCAAAGTGTTAAAAAAAAGTAAAAATAAATTAAATTAAAATTCTTGGCCTGCAGTGAAGCAGCCCGTATCACATGTGTGCAAAGTTTCCTATTTTCCCAGGCCAGTTGCATTCTGTTTTGTCTTTTGTTTCGAAAGTTTTTCCACCCGGCTTAGTGGAGATTTGTCTCAACTAAAGAGCTTATGTTTTTTGATGTTTTTTTTTAGTAATTGAAATATATAAAGCGAAATTTGCTACGCTTTAAAAGCCTTAAATTTCTGAGAGACAATTTTGCATTTAATTATTTTTTTTCCCCAAAGTGCATAACCCCAGCACATCAAAATACAAGCTGCAATTGCATTAAATTGGGGTGGAGAGTGGGAAAAACTGTGGGACTACAGAAATTCATCTTTGATGGCAAATGCCGGGAAACTCATGAACACCGGAGACAGGAGACCGGAGACCGAAGACCGGTGCCCGGAGACAATTTGTGCGTGCAAAATCTGGGAATTCGTTTCTTTGTTTTGTCATCGCCGGGTGGTGTTTGCCTATCCAATAATTCTGCGGGGAGCAACCCAGGAAAAAGGCCAGGAGAGGCCTCCCAGTCGCTGTGAAGGAAAGCAAATGCTAATCTAGATATAAATAAACGCACTCGGGCACGCTGCAGCAGACAGAAAAAAACTGCAAGTGCTATATGCATTAAAGTCCACTTTATTGGAAATAATTTGGAGGTATTCGTAAAAAAAAAAAAAAACTACCATACCTATATACCAGCAGAGTTATTGCTATTAATATTATATATAAATTACCAGGACTTGTTAATTTATTTATTTATTTATCTAAAGCTAACAAATAGTATAAAACTAAGAGCTAACTTAGGGCTAAGAGCCAGAGCAGCTGAGGCCTTCGGCTCGCAGTAAAACTAGACTAATGGGTTATGGCACCAGGACTTGTAAATTGCAGTGATCTGTGGTCATAACTACATAATACATAATTATATAAATATGATAGTTAAATAACGTGAATATAAAACAATAATAATGAGCATTAATGAATTGGGAGACTACCAGCAAAGTTACTACACGACTTTATAAGTAAAGCTACTTTGATGTTTGCGAAACAGTAAATATTTCTACCTTTCTACCTTAAAAGATACATTTTTGGATACCCTTGTTCTGAGTTACTGCCTTGCCAACTATTTTTCTCTCAGTGCAGTCTGCGAAAACGGGCATCTCACGTTTTTCGTCGCATTTTCAATTTGCTTGGCATTTGTCTGCGCTTTGGCCATTGTCAGTCGGATACCGTGACCCACCCGGAACCCCTCGCCCTCGCCGCCAACTAAGTGAATATTAATATTGACTTTGTGTGCTCTTCGCATAGTTCACAAAAGTTTTTCACCTTTGATTGCTTGACTTGACTTCGCTGAGCTGCTTCTCCTCGCAGGATGCCCTGCTGAACCCTGACCTCACCTCTCAACTCCCGCCGGAGCGCCCCCCGATTGCCGTTTGTGGCCTTTAAAGTCAATGGCATGCTCAGCGGTTCTTTTTCCTGGAAAATTTATGTGCAAACTTTATGCGTGGCGCAGCGAGTCCTTGGCTTTGGCTTTGGCTCCTCCTCGCCCCCCTCTATTTCTATTATCAGCATTTGTGTTGCTCTGAATCTCCCGGCTCCACTCCACCCTCTTTGACATTATTTTCCCATTTTTATGGCATTTAAGTTCAAATGAGGAACGTGGGACAAGGATACCGGTGGCCCCTCGTTTCGGGTGTCACTCCTTGAACAATTTTCCCAGGTAAGGCGGCTGCTCACCTGCCCGAAACAGAGCGGAGACACAAAAAACCAAAAAACAGACTCCAACAATGTCAATATAATTAAATGAAGCTTATAAAACTGAAGAGGGAGGTGTTCCCTGGAATTCCTCGGCTGCGAAGCACATACAACTTTGTTGATTGGATTTTTGGTTTAGCTGCAGTCATAAACTGAATGAATATGGTGGAAGTGGAGGTGGCAGTGGCGGTGGGAATAGAAGAGACGACAAGCCTAAATGAGATGAGAAAATCCCGGAAGGAAAATCTCAGATTATAGCCAGCTTAAAACTGTAAGTCCTGGCGAAAAAACTTGTACAAAAAATTGATAACTTCCAGCTGTGCAGGAAATTTAACAAAAAAAAAAACAAGTCAAAACGATTATAGTCGAGTATTTCGACTATACGCGGTTTTAGGTTTCTACTTGGTTTTCAGAACATTATGATACCATTGACATTTGCCCGGACGGAAGTGGGCGTAACCGGCTGACTTTCACAACACACATAGATATAAGCTCTACCAATGTACTATTCAAATTTAGTGGGTCTAGAGTTAAAATTGTGGACGCCACAGACTTTCGCAAACTTGTGCTGAAGTTTTTCATACAGACAGACGGACAGACACACAGACAGACAGACGGACAGACAGACAGACAGACATTGCTAGATCGTCTAGTCTAGTATTGACCCAACGTGACTTCAGGGATTACTCTTACTATTCAAGCACTAATACAAATTATGTATTGACAGGTGGGTTCTGCAAAGTGCAAGTGCACACTCCGCTGTGGCTTTTGCCATAGTCACTTAGTTAGCGCCATTTAATTAACCCATTAAAAAGCACCTGATGCAATCAAAGGCACAGGCAACGCAAAAGTGCAGGCCATAACTTTCGACTTGTTGTTTGGCCTTTGACAAGGCCCAAAACCAAAGCCGTTGCCAACAATTCGACTTTCATTCCCGCCCTCGGGGCGGCAGCTTGCTTTCAAAATATTTGCCACAATGAAATCATGCCTACTACCCCCTATTCTAGGGATGGGGGACACCCCAACCTGCCCCATCCTGCCCCATCCCGCTCATGTTTCCACTTATAGGCCCCGGCGACTCAAACATTTCCGCGGGGGCATGATTCAAAGTTGAGTTCGCTTGGCGTGCGAAAGTTTATTAAAAACTTTGTGTGCTTTTTGCAAACAAACAGAAACCCCCAGCACACACACACACACACACGCACACAAGCGGATATTTTTGTAAAAAGAAGCAAACGACAACAAAAACAACAACAAGAGCAAAAGCAAGAGCAACTGCCATGTGAAACTTAATAATTCACACGGGAGTGAATTTTTCACAATTTTCACTTTTTTCCACCAAAGCCAAAAGAGGAAAAACAGCGCAAAAAGGAGGAGGTTGGGCTTTTTTCACCAATTTTATTGAAGCGTAAAATATGAACCAGAACCACAAAACTGAATGAATGAATGAATGAATGGCGGGAAGGAGGGGGGTACCAGAGTGTGCTGGTGAGGAGGATTTTCTGGCCGAGTGTGAGCTTTCAACTTTTGTTGACATTATGAAACCTCAAAAGTTTGCGTTTTACTCTTTATTATTTGTTTTACAGCTAGTTAAGGCCATTGTTTCCAGTGTATGGAGAGTTCAGTTGGGTTCTTCGCTTGGCCCATTGTCTGTGCTTTTGTATGCAAATCAGAGTCGGGCACACAAGTGGAATTGAACGACCGCCCTCTTCCCATTCCATATGTAATTTGTTAATTACTTAATTGAGTGTTGCCGCTGGGCAAATATGTAATTCAAGTCAGCCAAATGCTAAACGCAATGTGTTTGCCAGGGGCCTAGAATCAGAGACAGCTTAAATCATTTAAACCCAAACATTTCCGCCTAATCTGGACTGCCAGATTTTGCCGAGTGACTTCTTATAAATATGCATAGATCGGATTCCGTTTCGGTTTTTCATGGCCATAACTACTGGACGGGCTGACTGCATTATGCAAAACTTATAAGCCATAAAATGCAGCCGACTGGGCCTAGACCCTGTCAGCGGGGCCCACCCCCCTCCTGTCTGGTTAAGTCAGCAACTTTCGAATGCAAAGTTGTCAGCACAAAAAAGTTAACGCCGAGAGACCGAGAACTAAGCGGGGCTCTCCGCTTTCCGCTCTACAGTTCTCCATTTCTCAGCTCAGTTCTCAGGCTCTGGCTGCGTCTCGACTCGACTTTTATGAAATATTAGCCACCAACTTATGCACATAAATCTTGCAGTGTCGTACTTGCCGCAAAACTTTTTCGTGAATGCCACCAAAAAAGAAATGGGAGATCTCTCCTTCCGAAAAAAGGTGTGAAAGGCAGCTGCAGCCGCCGCGGAGTCCTTTTAAATAAACCAATTCAAATTGCCAAGTATCTTCATTAAAATTTACGCTAATTTTCACTGCAAGTGCCCGAGCTACCTTGCTTTGGATATTCGGGAGTTTGGGAATGAAAATGACAAAAGTTCGGAATCTTAAACACAAATGTGGTTTCTTGAGAGTTTAAGGGTTTTATAAACAGTATGAACTTTAAAAATATATGCTAATCGAAAGTTTTGTCCTCTTCTTTGCAGACTTGTTGCGCGGCCAAGAAGATGTGTTTGAGCAACCTCAACGATTGGTAACATTTTGGGGACACCACAAACTGGATTAGCCGTAGTAATTATTGAACCGGAAGCGGAAACGGAAGCGGAAGAGTGTCTAACAGAAAGTCAACACACAAAATGGCCGCACACCGCACACAAACCGCAAGAGAAACAGCCACCCGAAACAGATGCCGGAGCAGGCTGAGCGAGGGAGTGCCCGTGTTGGTCCTTGTGATTCTTGCGATCCTCCTGCCCCGGCATACACTGGCCTTCTGCCCATCGAAGTGCCAGTGCTTGGGGGGCGAGGCCAACAATAGGGCCTTGTGTGTGGATGCCGCGCTGGAGGATTTGCCCATCCAACTGAACCCGGAGACCAAGTACATTAATCTCACGCTAAATCGTATCCGAAATCTGGAGTACGCCCTGCCCTTTTACATGAAGCTGGAGATTCTGGATCTCTCGCAGAACATCATCGAAACGCTGGGCTCGAAGAACTTCGAGTACCAATCAGAGCTGAGAACGCTGAACCTCAGCCGGAACTCGGTCAGCTCGCTGCACAAGCACGCCTTCAAGGGGCTCACCAATCTCCTGCTTCTCGACTTGAGCTTCAATCGCATCGAAACAGTGCATCCCACTGCGCTCAGTGACCTGGCCGCTTTGGTGGAGCTGGATTTGACGAACAACAACATTGTGAGCCTGGAGGATAACAGCTTCAAGGGCATGGTCTCGCTGGAGGTTCTCGTTTTTCGCAACAACCGCCTGCTCGACGTTCCGGCCACCAATCTGTGGCACTTGCATGCCCTCAAGTCGCTGGACATGTCCGAGAACCTGGTGGAGTTTGTGCGCAACGATAGCTTCGAGGGGCTCAAGGAGCTGCTAGCCCTGAGTCTGAGAGGCAATGTGATGAGCGAGCTGGATGTGAGCGCCTTCGAAGGACTCATCTCGCTGAAGCATCTTGATTTGGCGGACAATAATCTGACGGTGAGTTACCTCATAGTTTTGGGGTGAAAAGATCATCGGGAAATATTATATTCGGTTTTCTCGAATGCAAAACCAAAGTGTTAACTTGCGCAAGCATTCCAAACGCAACCACACAGAGAACTTTCTCATAAATTTAAACACTTTGCCAGGACTAAATCCTGTGAGCAACACTTTGCCAAAGCGGATTTCCCATCCAACTCCCCCCTCCCAAGCAACCCCGACAACCGAGACTCGTTTAAGTTCGTCCTTCCTGCAGTTTTGCCAGCATTTTGCATAGGGAAAATTAATAACCATAACTCTTGTTGTTGCTGTTAGCTACCCCATACACGCACTAGAGAGCGGGAGTCCTTTTGACCGAACGGCCGGACCATGTCCCTTCTGCTATTTATGCATGCAAACATGTCCGTGTCGGGGCTGACTTCTGCCGCTTCCACCCATCGGTGGGTGTTGTTGCATAGTCTTTGTCCCAAGGCCCTTGGCCATTTCGCCAGCCTTTCCCACCAAAGTGCGTTCTACGAGTATCTGTTGCCCCTCCCTGCCGACCCGTTTCCTGCCAACCGAGCTGGCTTTAAGCTGCTCCAACTTTACGAGCAGACAATTGTGCAACTTAAATTGAGGAAGGTCAAGATAAAACTGAAATCACAGGCTGGCGAGAAGGAAATGCGACGACCTCCAACTCAAGTGCTTAAATTCCAGATTAAGCCGTAAAAAGGGCTCCGAAAAGAAAAGAAAGCAATATTCACGAGGATGTCGTGATAAAACAAGTGGTTAAATCGGGCAAACTGGAATTTAAAAGGTTCTACAAAAACGACAAGGCCTTAAGTTAAAAATGCCAAAAGGAACATGTTCAAGTACTTGGATAGCGCGTTAAATAGACCAAACCAAATCATTAGGACAGACTTTGTGTGGGACCGAAGTTTCGGTTGATTTCAGAGTAAANATGTCGTGATAAAACAAGTGGTTAAATCGGGCAAACTGGAATTTAAAAGGTTCTACAAAAAGGACAAGGCCTTAAGTTAAAAATGCCAAAAAGAACATGTTGAAGTACTCGGCTAGCGCGTTAAATAGACCAAACCAAATCATTAGGACAGACTTTGTGTGGGACCGAAGTTTCGGTTGATTTCAGAGTAAAGCCCCGAGCTCAAAGGTGAAACTGCATGTTCTGAGTCCTGTATCCCGAGAGTCTCCGGATATGCGTTTTAATGCAATCAGAGACAGGCCAAAGAGAAAACACAGGGAAAAATACAAATTTGGAAGGATAAATAATTCCTTTGTTTTGTATTAAATATGTTATATTTTATTGCCTGATAATTGTGATTGTGAAAGATTGATTAAAGTGAAAATTTCGCGAAATTGACTTTGAAAAGTAAAGCATTCTCCGTGTGTAACAGCAGCCGCCTGTTTATGCAAACTGATGGATGCATTGCAACGGAGTCCTGGACTCAGAACGAGTGGGAATCCGGCACAGGAATACGTATACTTATGGCCGTTACGTGGGGATAAAGTGGGCGTGCATGTCCTGTCTGAGGGCTGCCCAAGGATTTCTAAGCAGGTGCAACAGCAGCAAAGCAAAGGCAGCAGCCACCGCGCGTAGTCAACGGCAACTGACGTTGCTGAGGAATTTATGGCGCTCGGAATCAGTTCGAAACTACTTAAAATACCTTTTGGCATTTTGTAGTTGAAATATGGTCTACCGCCCACCAAATATATACCCATATATCCTTGTATAACCGGCGATTTTGCCAGCGAGTCCTGCAAACCTGTTTGGGTATTTTCAAATGGCATTCTTTTTCGTATCGGACAGATTGTTGTTTTATTATGCAGAGAGGAGAGAGGGTGTGGACCCACCGACATTCTGCCCCATTTTGGCATGCGGCTAGTGCATGAAATTGTTGTCTGCCTCTGCATAGTTTTCCCGGAAAATGGTAAATGGAAAACGCTGCAGGGAGCAGGGCTGAGGTGTAGTATTATGTCTGGAGTCTGCAGGTTTCTGTCTGGAATGGTGGCACTCATGAAGCATGCAAAATTCAAAACTTGAATATGATTTATGAAGTGCGTTGAGTTGCAACAAGAGTTCCGCTTCTAACTACACAGTGACTGAATATTAATTCGAACTACAATTTTCCATTAGCCCCGTCTGCGCATTTTCCACAATTTGTACAAAAGAGAATGAAAAATGGTGTATATTTCGCACAATTGATTGATTATTCTAAACATTCCTTTTTCGATTTTCCGCATCTCGAATGAAATCGTTTTATTGCTGCCAAAAACATTGGCAGAGCACAAAACTTATGCACAATTTTACATTTTCATAATTCAGCAATAATATTTGCCAAAAAGCAATGTTTCCATTTATGCTCTGATTTTGTGCACTAAGTGCATAAATATACACAAATATTATGGCACTCAGGTTTCGGATTAAACTGAAAATAATTGCAAAAATATCCAAGAATGCATTTGCATGGAATTTGCTTTTATTTTTATTAGAAGTTGCGTATAAACGAATTTATTTATTTGCCATTTTTTTTTTTGCTCTCGTTATAGTTGCTTTTATTGCATAAATTATGCGTTTGCTCGCACAACTGCACAAAATCGTTTCCCTGGAAATTCGAGTGAAATATTTTCATGTTTTCCTTTTCTGGGAAATCTCGCATATGTACGTCCGCTTTTGTGGGCAAATAAAATATATAAATGCGAAAGGTTTCCAAAAAAGTAAGGGTTAAAAGCCGTTGGCTGCCTTTCAAGTTGCGTGGCAAATTAGCTTTCATTTTCTCGTTTCCAATACTTTTTCAGCACGACGGCAAAGGGGAAATGGGAAATTAAATTGCAAAATCAAAGTCAATATAATTTCGCTTTCTTTTCGGGGCACTTTTCTACAGTTTGCACTCACGCTTTTCCAGAATTTGTTGGAAAAAAGGGCGGCGGCAGAAACAGGAGGAAAACCTTTTAATTAGTTCACCAGTCGGCTCTTTGCCTTTGAGTGAAGTACAAACATAAAAGAGAGAAATGAAAAAGCAACAAAAATCAAAAAAAAAAAATTGCGCCCTTGCCATTTGGTTAAACAATTGCCCTGCTTGGCCCACATTGCGTATGCGTAATGCTTTTAATTTTCTACAATTTTCTGCCTGCCTTATGAGCTTTGGCCAGCATTTGAATTCATTTGCCACACACTTGGCAAACTGGAAGAACTAGTAAAAGAAGTGTTCACCCGTTTTTTCATAGGTTTTGCAGCACCACCCAAAACCCAGAAGTTCATTACGTTATCGCGGAGTGTGTTCGTGTCCGGGCGCTTGGCACGTAGCTTCCGACACGCCAAGGGAAAGTAGAAGAAAAACGGGGGAAAAGCCGGGCAAAACCGGGGAAAAACCGGGTAAAAGGGATGAGAAATAGAGAGAGAGAAAGGTGAACACAACAGGCACCCGAAAATTACAGCCAAAAGCTTTTGCCACCGAAAAGGAAGCCTTCTCTTTTATGCATGCCACACTCCTCGAAGCTGTCTTGGTTCTTGTAACAAATTCGTTGCAAGATTGATTTTATTGCCCAGCAGAAGAAAACATGAAACCCAGAAAACAGAGACGAATTTGTTGGCCAACGAGTGATTGGTAACAAAAAAAGGGGGAAGAGGTAAAACACGGAAGTACATGACGCGCGTTTCCGTTTCCGTTGCAGTCGCTTTCCCATTGATTGTTCCTGTTTTTTTTCTGCCAGTTTCCTGCTGTTAAGTGATCTTTTTTTTTTTTAGGGGTTTTTGGGAGTTAAAGGACACCTGACCGCAAAACGGTTTCTAAGTTGAGTGGCCAGCATTAATATTTGATGAAATCCATTCAGTTAGGGGGGTGAAAAGTTTTCATTTTTGAATGGTTGCAGTTCCTCTTAACAAAAAACCCACTTTATCATCTTTTATTGCAGATGGTGCCCACACAGCAGCTCTCAAAACTTTCGAACCTCACTTATTTGAACCTGGGCGGAAATCGCTTTTCCCAGCTGCCTGCCGTCGCTTTCCTCAACTTGTTTCATTTACGCGAATTGCACTTGAGCCGCCTGGACTATTTGCAGCGCATCGATTCGAGGTAAGATCTGGTAAAACTTCTGTTTTCCCCAAAACAGCAACGCAAACTGGGTCAGACGAAAACGAAACTATTTGCTCTAACAATAAACAAGACAGCGGGCCTGTCGAGCTGTTTAAAAGTTCACCATCATCGCTTACTTTCCGCTTGCTCAAAAGTTTGCAGTTAGTTTCGTTTTTGATGTTAGGGTGCTTGCTGGATATAAAATCATTTAAAAGTTTAAGCATCAAAAGTCAACTCAAAGTGGGTCTTAGCTTAATTATTTTGTCTATGGCTTAAATAGTCTGCCCTTTCATTGAACACCCATTGGGAATTAATCCCTAAAAGTGCCATTAAGTTGCCACGGCAAACTCTCGAACGACCAAATGGCAGAAGGCAACAATTGGAAATTCGGAAAACTCTTTGAGCCATCGACTAATCATACAATTCACTTTCACACAATTCTACGTGACTGCCCCGCCCAGTTCACAAACAAATAGACACTGCAGAAAAATGTCTGAAATAATTGTGTTACCACAGTTAATTGCACCCACACATATATTTATACCGACCCCATAAAGTAGGTATATATATTCTTGATCAGCATCAAAAGGCGACGACCTGCGAACACATATAACGAACGTAAAGCTAAAAGAATTACACCTCTAGCTTTTACCATCTTCGAGAACGACGTGTTCATACATACAGAAGGACAGATAGATGGACAGACAGACAGACATGGCTATATCGACTCGTCAATAATATATTTACTTTATGGGGTCGGAAATGCTTCCTTCTCCCTGTTACATACTTTGCACAAACTTAATATACCATTTGTACCTTAAGGTATGTGTACATGGTATAAAAAATCGTTTTCGGTCTTTTTCGCTCAGTACACTTCTACAATGTAGCTCAGCTGCCGAACTAAGCGGCAGGCAAATCATTATTATTGCTCAATGCAATCAATCATGCCTAATACGCTTTGGTAATAAGATGCCGCCCCGCAAAGGCCAGACGCATTGAAGGGCGGTGGGCGTGGCCGTGGTCGTGGTCGTGTCTGTGAAGGCAAATGCTTGAGCTCAACTCGAGCATATGTTAATTCAATAATTCCAGGCAATTTTCATATCAAATCAATGAACGAGTCGGGAAGAGACGATACGATTCATCCTTAGACCCATTCCCTCGGTGGCATGTCAATCAACCAGCAGTAGTCGGAGGTGAAGCAGCATCCTTCCAAAAGCCACGCCCCCTTTGGGCGACATGCCGCCTTACAGTGACATTAACATGACTTACATGACAAGTGGCGAGATGAATAGAGAGGGGAAACGAGGGCTTCATACACGCCATTTAAATGAGTTTAATTTGGAATTTTCGTTTGATTTTCCTGCCCCAAGTTGCAGGACTGGAGCTCAGCCGCCTATACCAAATGTGTGAGCGCTGAAAACGGTTTCACCCTCTTTCCTGCGCCCACTTGCCACCCCTTAGTTTGGCCTTCTGTTGGCCTTTGTAATTGCTTTTGCTTTTTGTTTGGCTTTTGTTTGGTCTCTGTCTCAGTCTTGTGTAAACTTTTGCGAACAATCTGAGGGGGCTGACGGGATGGAATTGTTCGCAGACTGTTGAAATTGTTGCTCAATCTGCACATACCCACATACCCACGCATCCAGTGTGTGTGTCTTGTCTGTGTTGACTGATTTGCAAACTAAATTTCCAGCCCGCTTTCCGAACAAAAGAGATCTCGAATTCGCCAGATTTTTAAACCTTATGCTAATTTTGAGGAATTTCAATTGGCATCTTCAAATGGAATCATTTCTGGCGAAATACCTGAAAGCTGTATAATAATTCTTGGGAATATATATATCTTGAAATATATATTTTAAATTGCTTAAAAATAAATGTTTTGTTTGAGATTTCTTTCCGATTCCACAGCTCTTATATTCATTTTTTGTTCAGCACATAATTTCCTACTATTTTTTTACAAAAATGACGAAGACTGATACCGAGTTGATGTTAAATTTATTTTCCAAAAGGGACCAAACTGGCGACACAACATACTAAAGGGGTTGGTTGCCAAACAAATTGTTACCTTGCCTCCCTATTCTACATATAGTATATTTTCCTTAAAGGAAATAGCGAAACATTTCACAATTTAAGAGTGGAAATGCAAACCCCCGAGGACCGAAAGAGACAAACGGCGGGCACATGTAAATATTTATGCAAATGCGTTAATGGAAATCTGAAAGGCGGATAGGTTGGTCGCTTGTTGGGAACGTCGAGGGCTTTGAGGGTAAGGGGGCAGGACGAACAGCGATGGCGACACGTTGATAGCCAAGTTTATGGAGCGACAGGACACATTTCGACCTCCATATCCCTGGCTCGTGTGTGCGGCAACCTTCCTCATCAGATCGCTGCTCATTATGGAAACCTTACACCTAAACAATCAGCGCGAGTCCTTGCAAAATTCATTAGGCAGCAGCACGTTGTCCGTGCGCCAGTGCCACCCCCTTCCCCATCTCGCAAAACAAACAACCCTTCGCCACAGGATCAGGAGTTGGCAGCATCAGAGGTGCAGGATATCAAAGGGAATATGAAGTGAACATGACTTAATAGCCAGGGAAAGTCAGTGCCACTGCCGAGCCAGGGGACCTCAGGTGTTGGCCGGTTTATTTGGTTGTGGATTTCAAAATTGAAACTAATTGTTTTAAAATGTATGCGCGCGGGGGGCACTGACATGTGTGACATTTGTTCTGTGGCAGCTCTGGGGTTGGATTGTGCTCCCCAAAAAATGTTTGGCTGGATGGTTGGTTGCTTTTTGAATTCTGATGAGTTTAGTGACTGTAGAAATTCAGAATAAATAAGAGTTTAATGGCTCGGAAATTAGGGTAAAAAGGAAAAGTGCTGAAATTTAAATCACAAGCAATATGCTTCAAATTTGGTAAATTTTTATCAGGGAGAAAGAAGAAGAAAGAATCCTCTCTTGATCAGCACCAACAGCCGAGGCGATCTAGCCATGTCCGTCTGTCTGTCTGTCCGTCTGTCTGTCCGCCTGTCCGTCCGTATGTATAAACACGTAGTTTTCGGAGATGGTAAGAGCTAGAGGTGTAAATCTTTTTGCTTTAGGTCCGTAGTATGTGTACGCAGGTCAAGTTTATATCAAATTTGTGCCACGCCCCTTTCCGCCTTCGTAATTTTAATTTTCTTCGATAACTTGAGAAATTAAGAAAATCCCGACTACAGCGTTTATACTTGTTTTAAACGAAATTAAATACAATTTCACTCTCTTAATTCAATGTGCTTTATTATGTACATATGCTCGGAAAGCTATTTACTCTTCTTTATCGTTTGATTAAAGTAATTTAATAGGAAAACACAAATGAGTTGGTTATTTCGAGGGGTGGCCCTCATCTTTTCCTTCAACGTTCGCACCTGCAGTCAAGTTTTAAGCCACCAACTTTAGCTTTATGCAAGCCCTCCCCTAACCTCGTTCCATCTGCTTTGGGAAATTCAAGTGCAATGGGGGCTTAAGGCTGAGAAAGGGGCGGAACATGCATATGCATAAATAGACAGACTTAGACGCTCAGCCCCGAGGGGAGGTACCCGTTTTCGGGTAAATACGCATAATAGCTACTCACAAGCTGCTCTGCTGTTGCTGTTGCTGCTGCCGCTGCCTTGAAATATTTCCCAGCTCATAATTTATGGAAAAATATGGCCGAGCTGGGAGAAACGGAGAAAACGGTGAGGCCAACGGGCCAGGGCAACATGTTTATGTTTTCCTGTTTCCGTAATTTCTTCCTGCCTTCATTTCGTCTTTTCTCCGGCCATTGTTATTGTTTAGCTTGCATTTTTTGTTGGCACTCGCAGCAAAAAACGAAATGCACTGCATACTTTTGTGCAAGCCAAATAGAAGAAGGTCCGGCCCGCTCTTTGTTTTTGTGTTGTCTCTGCCTTTGTTTATTAAGACTCCAGCATCTCCATGCCGCTCTGTTGGCTCATTAAGCTGACATATTTGCCTCCTCAACGTCTCAAGCATTTCAGCATTGCAACGTTTCATTTAATTAGAGCAACAGGAATTGCAACAGGAAAAAAGCGGGCAAAGTTTTCCTACTGCAAATGGCAGTCCATTGACTTCCCGGTTGATAGTCGTATTGAAATTTATATTGAATGGCCACTTTAAGCACTCTTCTCATTCAATGGGAAACTTTGCAGATGTCGCCGACATAAATGATGTCACTCTGTGTGCGAGCATAATTAGCTCTTTACAAAACACACACATTTTTCATGAGCCTCTGACATACTCGTAATTAGATAACAAATTCATAAAGTGAAAAAAAGTATTCAGCAGAAACAAATTGCCATCATCGAGTTTTTGCTTTAAGGCTTTGCAATTTAAAATGCAAATTGCAAACACGCGAAATAACAAATTTAAATTAATTTGCTTGCATAAAATCAAGTGGTTGCATATGTAGTTTTCGAGGGAATTCCACTTAAGTAATTTTTAAAACAATGTCCCCCTCTCAGTTCCTAAAATATCGCCTTGAGAATTCAACCGTCTTATTGTTGGTTAACAATCTGTAATTATGCAGATAAAATTAAAGGTCCGATACAGGAATCTAACATATTTTCCCCTTTTCCTGCTGCTCGCGTCAGAACGCCCCCTTGACTTCGCTGAACGTATGGGTGCGGAAAATGAAAGGACCTTATGGGGCGTATGCGTAATTTAAAAACGTTTAAAATGTCATTAACAAATTGCGCAGCCATATTATTTGATAATGTGTCTCTAAGTCAAGTGGATTGCGTGTTTGCGAACGGGGATTACGGGTTGGAAAAACAGCAATGGAGCTCAATGAACTCTGGGAAAAATTCAAATTAAACTCAAGAAACGTGGGGGGGTTTCCGTACTGGGTTACCTGTGTATCATCTGTTCCCATATATTTTGTTGTAGCTGAAAATGTCAATCAAATGAATTGAATCGGAGTAAAAGGACTTACGGCAGTCGTGGCAGCGGCATGGACTGCCCATTCAAAACTATATCAAAAAGCAACTGACAAACTGTTTGACAGACTGACTGATTGACTGTCCAGACAGGATGTGAGATGTGAGTGAACTCTGGGCGAAATCCTGCAAATCGTGACTGAGCGAACATGGACAGCAAACATTTCAATCGGATTCCTAGCGATTCCCATTCCCAGTCCCATTCACATTCACATTCACATTTGCATATGAGTAACCCAAAAGAACCAAAAACCCGAACAAGGCAAACATTTATGCCTCGCACACACACACCCATGCCAGCCAGCCATTTCCGTTTCCGCACGTTTGACGTTGGCAAACGCAGACAAAATAGAAGGAAAAAATTGCAGAGAGTCAGTCAAAAACATGAAACATGCAAAATAAAGTTTGAACCGCGCGGGGGTGTGGGTTTTGGAGCAAACCAAAGCCAAACAGCGAAAAGGTGGGTCCGTTCACAATTTTGTTTGGCCTGTCACTTGATTTTTAGGCAGTTGCAGTTTAAGGACCAACTACAACAGGTCGATATGCTAAATCCTCAACCTGTGGCGCTCAAAATCCGCTCACAAGCCGATGCGAAAACCGAAAAGTTTCCTCCGAAGTCACGTTTTTGTGTTCGGCTATTTGCATAATATTTGCACAAATAATTGAATTTATTTTTTGCCCCTGTGGCTTGCTTGTTGCCGCCTAAATTGTTTTCAGGGGTAAATGCGGCTTATGTCGTCTGCAGACAGAGTTTGTTTTGGTAAATGCAAAGTCCTATTTTTTCATCCTCCTCCACGTAAATGGCGCCTGCAATTGAGGTTTTTTCAAGCTCCTTTTTCCACGTAGAGTCAAGTTAAATGTTAAACTTGCCATGAAATTGAATGTTCGAGCCGTGGAAAGATAGTGGTGGCGTCGAATGGGCAGAGTTTAGGCTTGATAAGTGTGTCTGTCTGGCTGGTAGAGTAACATTAAGCTGTTTTAAAGAAAGATTTTTATTGCAAATTTGTACTAATTTGGCTGTATTCATGATCAGCTTTTTGCCAATTGAAAATGCTTATTTGCCACAATTGTATCGCTGGCGGAAGTTCTCCAAAAAGTTTCGGAAAACATGGATTGCAACCCTTTGCCGCCCCATGTGCTGACAAACAATTTTCGTTCTCATTGCCACTGCAATTCGAATTCATCACCCGGAGTCATAGTCGACTGAATACGCTGGCAAACTGATGGCCCCTTGGAGGATGGTAACAAAATGCAGCCACTTATCAAATCAATGCGGTGCCCGGATATATTCCTAGCATCCCGGAGACTCCTTGAGACTGGCAGCGGCAACTGCAGATGCAATAAATGCGTTCATTTAACACGAAATGCAGCCGGCAAGTATTGAAATGAAATGTTGGCTGCTCCACAGAACGCTTAAAAGCGACAAATTCGCTTTGTGTCAGCGGAGTAAGTCAAGTCAGCCAGAGGGCCCCTCTGCATCGACTTCTTCAATGTTGCTCATACGCCACGTTGCACTTAGCCCCCACTCGCAATTTCTGTGGCAGCAGCAGCAGCAGGAACATCTGAGACGGAGATGGAGACGGCGAACGCAGTTCGGGTCTCGGTAATGCACTGCTCACGGAGTCACACATCCTTGCATCCTTTTCTCCAAGTCAGCGACTTAGCGCGTTGACTTAACTTGGCAGGGATTTACGACAACGCTCCACGGAGCTCGAATAACATGCAGCTTGTGTCAGCTGCCGTCTCGTCCTGCGTGCTTTCGCCTTCTTTAATTCCATGCTTGCATCCGCCCCCTTGACTTGCTTTTTTCCAAGTCCCTTCCATTCGCCGTGTCTATCCTGCGCTTTTATTAAGTTGAAATAGACGCAGGCTAAATAAATCCATGTCGCTTAAGTCGAAGCTGACGTTGTCATGTGTGCGGTACAGAAGGACTGCAGGAAACTCGGGGAAAACTCGAGGATGTATGTACGTTATTCATGTATTTCATTGCCCAGCATTTAAGTTGATCGCTGCTGATGCATGTATTCAGCATTCTGCATATAAAAACAGAACAGATATAGAAGATACGACAAGTGGCAAGGCAAGATATTCGGGTGACTAATTAAACGGTGCAGAAACCTATTTCGATTTCCTTAAACCTTTCTGTCTACTAATCTCTAATTTTAATTACTTGCAGAGCCTTTGTGGACAACACCCACCTGCAGACACTGCACCTGAACAACAATCCCCAGTTGAGCGACATTCCGATGCGTTTGTTCCAAGGCAACCCCAACATCCTGGAGGTCTACATGCAGAGCAACAGCTTGCAAACTCTATACTCCGCCCAGTTTCCGGTGGACCAGCTGCAGAAGCTCTATCTCGGCGACAATCCGCTGCAATGCAATTGCTCGCTTCTGTGGCTCTGGCGCTTGGTCACCGGGAACTTCGAGGGCGTGGATCCGGGCACCATGGAACACGCAGCCGGCGGAGCTGTGGCCGCCCTGGCCAAGGAGGCAGAGTCTGGGATGTCGGAGGAGGAGGAACAGGCGGACGAGGCAACAGCCGTGGCATCATCGGACGACGGAGTAGCCGCCCTAGCTGCCTACATAGCCGACCAGCATATTGCCAATGCACTGCACACCACCGAGCCGAGTGCCTATGAGTTGGCAACCTCGCCCACGAATCGCAATCCGGGTATCCTGCGCATGGACCGCCAGCAAATAGGCTGCGACATTTGGCGCGACAAAGTCCGGACCCGGAGGCAGTTGCTCACCATGACGGAAGGCGAGATCACCTGCCCGGCCCACATTGTTACCGTGGTGTGTGCGGTTATCACCTGCTTGCTGGTCGTCCTCATCGGAGTGAGTGTCGTTTACTATCTGCGATTTGTGAAGCGCCGCCGGAAGCTGCTCCACGATCGGGGCGGTCCCTCGCGGATCACAAAGTCCATCATCAATGTGCACGATCGTATCCACACTCCCGGGGGGCTGGGCATGAGCAATACTCTGGGTGGCAGCCACCATCATCATAGTAATGGCATGGGCATGCCCACAAACTATTCGAATCATGCGCAGACGCTGCAGGCGCATCATCACTACCACCAGGCCACGATGCCACTGCAGTCGCACGGCAGTCACGAGTACCAGCAGGCAACGATGCCACCGCTGAACAAACTGGAGCTGGAGCGCTACCTGACCGCCCAGACAATATACAATGAATACAGGGCGCTGGGGCCGTGGGAGTTGGCTGTGAAGGAACCGGCGGACGAGGAGCCGGAGCATGTGTACGAGCGGTTCGATCACTACGAGTACCCGGACTCCCACACCATGACCAAACTGAAGCAAGCGGCGGCCTTGAATCAGTCAAACACGAACACGACTTCCTCGGGCGGATTGGGTAGTGGCGGCGCTCCTTCTCCGGTTCCCAAGCCACATGTGGTCTACGTATGACGTGGACGTGGTCAGGGCGAGCAGAAACGTTGCTCCCAGATGAAAATTGAAATGGAAATGGTCGGACTTAACCACCACCAACTCCACAACAATAACAACTATAGGGGCTTTGTGCAGAATGGTGAGTTCTGAGCTGGAAAACTTCAGGGGGGGACTAGGATTGCACGTGCACATCCATTGGAAAGCGGCTAAAGCGCAAAAACAGGGAGCGCAGGACTAACCTAGGCTAAGGCAAGTTGGAGATGAAGATTTTGTGAAAATTAAAAGCGGGGTGTATTTTGCAGGGAGTTTTTTGGAAGAATTGCAAGCTGAGATGATGATCGATGGAGTGCAGCAAGTAATGCATATGTTTTGCCATTTGCCTTAAAAAAGTGATCGTGATCACTGAATTTTAGTTCGTCTCCTGCAAACACTCATAAACTAAAATAAATTTGAATTACAAAATCTTCTGCCATTAAAACTCCCTGCCAAAAAAAACACCACAATCTTTAGTTGCAAACCACTTAATATTGAGTAAAAAAATATTAGTAACTCGGAACAAAGTTTAACAAGCGTCAAATGAAACAAGGGATATGTCTACGTGTATAGCAAGAATAAAATTAAAATTACTCTTAACAACATAACAAATAACACAGATATGCATAAGATACTTTAATGTATACTATTCGGTAGGCTAAGTGAGATGGGAATACGATTTCAAAGAAAACCCATTACCCTTTGCTGGCTCCAAATTAAAGTAAGCTAATCTCACTCTCAACTCTTTTCACACTCATAGTTAAAATGGCAATTTTTGCAATCGAATAATCTAGAATCTAGATAGCAGCTAGTGGATAAGCAGAAAATACAAGTGAATTTAAACCATTATATGTATACATGTACGAGAATAAAATAGGTATTGCCGGCTAAAGCTATTTTTATGCGTTTAAATGACTTTCACAAATTTGCAGAATATGACCCCAAGACTTGGCGGTGAAAAGCAAACCAACAACCAAATGGGGACCAAATAGTCCAGTCCATCCCAAAACAACACGCACTAATTCACCTAATTCACCTCGGGGGGCCTCTTCTGAGTCATGTTCTCAAGTTTTCCACCTTTAGCTAAACAAACAAAAAACAAAAATAAACATCTCGAATGACAATATACCACACAAAATTTATGCAAAAACTAAACAATTAATTAATAACGCAAATAAATATTAACATAAATCTTAGTGAGCCAGAACTCAAAGTTTATACAAAACAAAATCGATATATTATATGTATAATTTGTAAATATCTACCCTATTCTACGATTGCTGTAAATAATTTATGGAATGCATTTAAAGCGCATTAGTCAAATGCATAGATTATTCATTTAAGAATAAATAATTCCCAAAAAAGCAATAACTCTGAATCAAAGCCCCCGTTTGTTGTTATGCTAGTTTTTCGATTGAGTTTCATTTTGATTTGGCGAATAATAATTTAATTAAATGAAACGACGACGAGACGAGAACAGCAACACAAATAGCAAATAAAACTAATCGGTATTTGCATAAAGTAGCCACAGCCAAGCACACAAAAGAAAAGTGTACAAAAAAAATCTCAAACACAAATGGTATATACGTGTATACTAAAATAAGCAAAATCAAAAGGCAAACGATCAGTAATGCACCAATCGCATTTAGGAAAAACACACGTATAAAAATAAATATAAAAAAAACTGGAGTTTGTGTATAAAAAAAGTTTGTGGCACATAAAAAACCAGACAAGCGTATGTTTAAATTTAATAATAACGATATAACGCAAATAATATTTAATTAAATCATAGACACACCCACAGCAACAACAACAACAAAATGTTATTTCTTATACGAAGACTGAAGAAAAAGATGAAGCAAAATAAAAATGAACAAAAAATTCCAATTCTGTACTATTTATTTTTACACATGGTAATGAACAAGGGTATACTGAATTGGTACGAATGTATTAAGTGGAAGTGTATATTTTCAATCAGTATCAACAGCCGAATCGATATAGTCTTGTCCGTCTGTCCGTATGAACGCCTAAATTTTAGAGACCATAATAGATAGAGGAAAACCAATCGGCTACCATTGGCACCCTCGCGAACCGCGAAATTCTGTGGCCAACACAGTTTTATCCGTAGAGGTACCAAATTCTGCTATTGCTTTGTTAAATCAAATGTCTATCTATGTTGTGAAAATAAGCCGGTTACGACCTTTTCCGCCCGCGTATTTGGCAAAAATTTGCACACCGTTCCTACTTGTTAAAAATATTCGAGTATCCCTGAAAAAAAAAAGAAGTTAAGAATGGGCAATGAAACTCCCCACCTCAAGGGTACGATATGAAGTCAAAACCTTTACGATGAGCGCCCTGCAAGACCTTTCTCTTCAGGGCGATTTGCAGAGTGCTTCCAATCAGGGATTTAATCAATATTTTCAAGATTTTTTCACTTTCCTGTCCTAGACAGGACCAATATAGTTTTCGCGCTATAATTAATGTATTTTTTTTGTTTTTATTTTTTTTATCTCTATTTACTGGTTTGCTATTTAATTTTCCCCCAAGTCCCCACAGTTTTGACAATCGCCGCAGCAGCCGCCGCAGCCGCCGGCGCCGCCGGCTCCGCTGCCGTCACCACCACAGTCCTGACAACCAGCGCAAACGCCGTTGCAAATCTCAGCACAGGCCAGGCAACCACAGCAGATGCACAGCAATGGCAGACAGATGATCAGCAAGCACACGAGTAACACTACGACTACGATAATGATGAAGAGTGAACTGGACGTCATTGGTGTTGATGCCGTGGTTGACGAGTAACGTATTATCTCCATGGTGGTATTAATAGTTGACATTTTATTGGTTACACAAACAAAAAATTTGGCGAAAACAGAGATATATTAAAAACTTCGAACCATAAAAAACAAACAAAATATTTACAGAACGAATTTAAAAACAAAAACCAAAGCACACTTAAATATTACATGTGGTGAAATAGATAATGATAAACAAGATACTTTAGCCTTTAGGCAAACAGGACCACAGATTCTTTGACTTTACCTGCTTCATATTATAACTATATAAGTACAGTATCTTTCTATAACTTTAGGGAGCTAATGTAATATAACTGAATAAAAACAGCTTTAATGCAGACCAACAATTTAGCCCAATTGACTTGTTAGTAAATATTTTACACACGCTGGCTTACTGAGCTACATTTTCGGCTATCATACCCCACTGCCCCATTCGCATTTATATATATTTTATGTTGTCCTGCCTTAGGCATTCCAAGCACACATATCTTGACCAAGGGCGGGTGTGGAGTTGTGTTTGCCGAGTACTTCTTTCGCCACAGGATTTATGCCATTTATTGTGCCGTTTACTGGGGCCACACCCCAGTATGCAGGGATATACAAGAATTTCATTTGTTTTACATGGATCTATTTTATGTCTTGCCACCCGCCTGCTCGCCCGCTACATTTGTTGTATTTTATGCTACTAATAGTGAAGGGGCGTTAAGAAATTCCATGCAAATCCTTGATTTATTGCAGGCTGCACACAAATTTCCTGGTTGAAACGATTAAAATCAAGTGTCTCGACTATAAATACACGGTTCTAAGTTTCCACCAGATTTTTATAACATTTTCTTTTCGGATTTGAATGAAATGTATCATTATACCATGTACCTTAGGGTACAAATTGTATATTGAGTGTGTGCAATGTATTTAACAGGGAGAAGGAAGCGTTTCCGATCCCATAAAGTATATATATTCTTGATCAGCATCAACAGCCGAGTCGATCTAGCCATGTCCGTCTGTCTGTCTGTCTGTCCGTCTGTCCGTCTGTCTGTCGGTCTGTCCGTCCGTCTGTATGTATAAACACGTAGTTCTCGGAGATGGTAAGAGCCAAAGGTGTAATTCTTTTTGCTTTAGGTCCGCCTTCGTAATTTGCATAAAACTGTATTTTCTTCTATAACTTTTAAAAAAGTAAAAGCGAGAGATTTTTTCCTTTGCAAGTTATGGGCAAATATGTCGAAGAAAATACAGTTGCAGTTCCTTAGCAGTAAGCTGGGCCCCAAGCGCGTTTGTTCAGAGATAAGCTGAACACTTTATTTATGTGTTTGTCATTCGACAGTACAAACTTGTCTGATCTACAGACTTAATTTCACCAAGCCTATCACTAAGGGCTGGCAATACATAAGGTGTTTACTTGTACATGTTGACATTCGTACCTTCCCAATTAGTTGGCCTTGATTATTTGCAGTTAATTTATTCAGTAAACAAAATTTCCACAAGCAATGGCGCATAACGGGTTAGGTGGACATATTCTTCATACCACAATTCTGGCCGTATTTATTTTGGTAACATCAACTATAGCCGATGACGCACCGACAGACCCACCGACACCCCCATCGACAGAGGCATGGGATTATTCATTCTCAACACCGTTACCGTCATACTCAATGACATGGCCAAATTTGGGCGAATGGACAATTTCGAGCGACCCAGCGAAAACCCGAACGATGGACCTACCGATAGACCCACCGACAGACCCACCGACAGACCCACCTACAGACCCACCGACAGACAGGTGGACCTATCCACCAGAAGACACACCACCGGAAGGCTCACCTGGAGATCCACTGGACAGTCCTACAGATGGTCCCCCGGAAGGTCCTCCGGAGGGTCAATCGGGAGACTCAACGGGTGGCCCACCAGAAGACACACCACCGGAAGGCTCACCTGGAGATCCACTGGACAGTCCTACAGATGGTCCCCCGGAAGGTCCTCCGGGGGGTCAATCGGGAGACTCAGCGACAGAGCCACTGGACCCCTTAGAGACAGGAATTCCATTCACAATCACACCGACACCGACAGACCCACCGACAGACCCACCGACANCCCGAACGATGGACCTACCGACGCACCCACCGACAGACCCCCCGACAGACCCACCGACAGACCCACCGACAGGAAGTAGCTCAACGGGTGGCCCACCGGAAGGCTCATCTGGAGATCCACTGGACAGTCCTACAGATGGTCCCCCGGAAGGTCCTCCGGGGGGTCAATCGGGAGACTCAGCGACAGACCCACCGACAGACCCACCGACAGATCCACCGACGCACCCACCGATAGACCCACCGACAGACCCACCGACAGGAAGTAGCTCAACGGGTGGCCCACCAGAAGACACACCGACGGGAAGTAGCTCAACGGATGGCCCACCGGAAGGCCCACCTGGAGATCCACTGGACAGTCCTACAGATGGTCCCCCGGAAGGTCCTCCGGAGGGTCAATCGGGAGACTCAGCCGGATCCAATAACAGCAGTTCCCAAAACACCACAACCCCCACAAACCCTAAAAATACAACCCTATATGAGCCCCTGGTAAATATGGGGGGCTATGGCCTTCTGTTTATTCTCATGGTCATCGCCGCCATAGTTGCTGCCTTCGCGTTCCTTATTTTTATTTTTCGGAAATTAGAGAAAAACAATTCTTAAGCCATATCTAAAATCGGAAAGAAAATTATTTTACAGTGTGAAAATAAATTTAAAAGTGATTTTTTATTAATTTGTTTTTTTTACTTATCAAACCTATAATACGAGTATTATTTGGCAACCGATCAACAATTTTTCTGGGTGAAAATCATTTGGGGTCATCCTGAAGTCATACAAAAATGGTGAACAGCTCGACTTGATTACCGAATTGACCAGAGAGATGGAGAGGAATTCTTCCACTCACAGAACCGAGTTCATAAATTCCGGGCATCTGTGCAGCTGCCAGAAGAAGAAGCAAACACACAAAACACTCGTTCAAAGTCCAAGTCGTAAATGCACTCAGCACTTTGTCAGCTCTCAGACAGGAAATGCAGTTGCCATTTTTCTTTTATACGTATACCCGGCTCTTACGGCCTCCCTCTTTCCAGCCCTGGTAAGTCGTTCTGCAACTGTCTGCATTTTTCACTTGCCATCCATAAAAAGTATCAGTATCAGTTTTAGTTTCAGCTTTAGTTCTCACATGGGCAGACGGCTCGTATGTATGTCGTCTTCTTGCCTGTCTGTTGTTTTGCGGTCTCAATTTTTGCCAATGCTTCCATATTCTGTTTCATAATTTTTAGCCAAAAGTTTTTCATCTTTTTTTGGCGAGGGACATGACAAAGTTTTCATCACTTCCGTTGTTGCAGCATCGGGGTGGTGGAGTTTTTGGAGTGCATTTAACATAGCTCTCAAACATGATCTAAGTGGTGAAAAGGCATGTGCTCCCCGTGAGTTGTGTAAAAATTGTACCTATCGTGGCAGGGGTTGGCGGCACCTACAATTTCCAACATTTTGACTGTTTTCAACGAGCTGTTTGTTTAAATACTCACTCCTTGTGTTGTCATCTTTAATATTTGTTTTATTAACATTTCTCTCAGTATATACACGCGCGGTTGTACGATTAATAACTTTCTTATCAACTAATTGAAACGTTTATGGCCCAGCAACCATTTACCTGAGACTAATCGGTGAACTTGCCCAGCCAATTGACGAACTCCCTCAATTTCTCGAGTCGAGGGGAACCGCCCCGGCTGAGCGTTCTCTTCCAGCGGCCCTCCACCGCCAGTCTGTCCTCATTGTCCAGGGTTTCCATATGCTTCTTCAGCTTTCTATAAATCACCTTTTTCAGTTGCGTGGTGCGGGTCTGGACGGTTCGCTTCCAGCGATCAAAGCCACTGCGCTGCAGGCAAAGGGCTATCACCTGGGTCTCAATGCTCGACAATCGCAGAGGATCGCCCGTGGTGTCCGAATCGAGAAAGTCCTCGACAACGTCGTAGAAGGCATTCAGCTTCTCCTGAGTCTTGGTATCGTTTACCGCTGTAAAGGCATCGAATCTGTCGAGGTAGTTCAGGATTACAGCGTTGTGGGAGTCCAAAACAATGAGATCTTCAACCACATTATCTACCAGTTCAATGGCCTGAGCAAGCAAGTGATTGCTAATGCTGGCTATTGCTTGATCCGATTGCTTATACAACCGGTGGCGGCTCTGATCGCCCGAGGACTGTATCAGGCTTGGACAAAGCTACAAAAGTCGAAATCAGAACGTTTTGGCATTATTCTAGCTTGAGTATTTATCAGATAAGTTTTTAATTGAGCTCTTTGCCTTATCATTTCGCTATATTTTTAGAATATCAACTCGGATATTGGCTTCCAGGAGTTATCTTCGGCATAATAGCTTTCTTTGTTTAGCATAAATTTAATTAAAGAAATCAATTTTCTTGCGGAATCTTTTCTGCCAAAATACATACCATTGCCAAGACCAGAACTAGCTGACATTTTGTGTAACTCATGGTGATCTGTTGCGCTCAAAAGTCACTCGTCTACTAAAAATGGGTCTCTCGCCCAAAGAACTCGGAAGCAGTGGCAGGCCGTAGATAGCCTTATCTTGGCGTAATTTCCATGCTGGTCCCCCCGCACGATAGAGTTTATAAATTAAAAATTCTTATTTATAGGTACACATGACGCTATGGAATCAATGACGTTTCTTTTCATTGGATCGGTGTGAAGACCCCTCGATAAGAGGGCCGCACGGCTTTAGATGCTTTAAAGTTTATGAATGGGACGCGACTCAGGGTGCTAGATAGATAGATCAAAAGATACGACAGTGGTTCAGTTTCGTACGCAGAGTCTTTATCTTTCAGTATCGAAGGCTCAGTGAGAATGTGCCTAAATCGCTTTGAAGCAGAATACATTTCAACGCAGCCCCCACAAAATAATAGTAAAATAAAAGTTCACTTAGTCAGCAGGACGCCCCAGGACAATGGCATGGGTGTGATAAATGTCTGAACTGGGTCAGTGGCGTATGATGATGATGAAAACCGGCAGAAAAACGAAATACTCGTATAAAACGCCGATTGCTCGTATCAGGGATTTCGAAATGAAATTCCGCCCTCCTCCACCCGTCTGCCATTTAGAGTTTTTCGAGTGGCCAACAAATCCGAAATGCGCGCAACTGCAATTTCAACTTTGATAAGCGAAGTTTAGGGCTAAAAAATATAAAAAAAAAGGTGGGGAAATAAACGACCCCGCTACATAACAATGTTATTATCGTAGTTTCTGCGTTTTTCAGGGCCTAACCCTGGCATATCCCTACGAGTTTCGTTGGCAATGTTCAAGTGCAATTAAGCAATTGCTGTCGCAGCTCGAAAAGGCCCAAAGACCGATGGAATGCTAAAAGATGTACCCAGCACATTTCCATTGGCAATCGGGGTAACATAATCAAACCCAACGACTCCGAAACAATTACCTCCTTGGGGGAAAATCTTAGTATACGGCGAAACAATAACCGAAAGACTGCCTTCAGCGGTACACACCACCTTTTGCCCCTTCGCGAGGCACACAAGTGCTATAAATTGCCTCAACAACGCCTGCTGGTTTTCCGTCTCTCTCCGATAGTCCTGCCACGCCGTTGCATGCAAATTTCAATAACTTGTATATTCGGGAAACCCTTCCGAGCGAGCAACTGACACTGAATATCAAATATGAGTTGGAGCCAAAAATTATTTGCATACTTTGGGGATGCTTTGCTGGAAACCAAAAAACACGCAAAGTGAAACAAAAGAGGAGTGAAAAAATAAGGATAGAATTTTATTGTTATCCAAACCGAAAGTGTAAATATACTTTTGTATGGAGGATCGAATAGGTTTTGCAAATAAGCAAGAAGAAATGAAACCAAACCAATTTCGGCTATCGATAAGGGATAACAATTGATAAACAAGAGTTGTATTTTTAGCTTTTGAACTTGCTAGAGTGGGCCCAGTAATTTTTTTTATAGAACATATTAATTGAGTGTTATCCAACACTAAGTTATTATAGAAACCAAGAGTATTCAAGAGTATTCCAACCAGAAGAGGAGGAACTCACAGGAACTACAAGCAGACTCGCACATGTGGCGCGCTTTTGGCGGGGAGGAAGCCGCAAAGGAAAAAAAAAACAGGCCAGCCCAGGACTAAACAGGAACAAAAAACCAGAGCAAGCAGGAAAAAGGGGTTGAGGAGCCACACGGTTTTGTAAGGGGGTGTAAACAGCAAGAGAAAAACCTTTCGCTTTACCATTCTTTTTTTTTTTTTTGGTTTTCACCGAAACGAGTTATTTATTGCATTTGCAAATTTTACACAACATTTTGCAGTTACCTTCAGCGCCCATAAAATCCTCTCCCCCGACAGAAGGCGTATCCGAAGTTTATCGCGGCAAAAATTGATTCAGTTTGTATATGTATATTGCATGAATATATATTTGCGAGTAGCAAGGGTAGCAGACTTTTGTGTAATACGAAGCTGCAAGCTCAATCAAGCCAAAAGGTGTTACACCCCGCCCCCCTTCTTTTCTGAAATTGATGTGCAAATATTTTCATAAATTTGAATGCCAAAGTTTAAGGTGTCATGTTTGAAAATATATCTCCGTTTTTGAGACGGAGAAAATTTGATTTTTGCGGTGGCAATGAAATTTTGATTTTCACAATTTTCTTCTGTTTTGATAAAGCTGTACATTTTTTTGCTTACTATTAAATTGTGGGCATAATTTATTGGTCCACGAATTGCTTTGGATTTGTATCTGACAATTCAAAGAGTTGCAAATGCCATACGTCACCCTCTGATTTCTTGAGTTTCAAATTTTACTTTCTACGGAAAAAACCCATTCACTCCCCCAAAACCATAACTAATTCGCATGTCCTTCCTCTGGCCACTTATCTGTGCTGAAATATGGGGGATGTCATGCCAAATAAAGGCGACCAATAAAAAGTGCGGCCAAGATAAGCAAAGTGGCCCTGACAAAGCCCCGAAAAAAGGAAACAACTGAAACCAGGTTGTAGGTAGCAAACAAAAGCTTGAGGCATGATTAAAGCTTTTTTTTTACCCCTGTCCGTGCTACCTTCGAATTGATCAAGATATATAGCTATATTGCAAGCGTTTATATATATAAACTTGTATATTGTTTGAATTTTTCGAGGGTACACCTGGTTAAGTGCACAGTCCGGCTGTCAAGATAAGTTCTGGTTTTGGGGGATTCGGTTCGGCAACTGGCAACTACCAACTTCCACACTTTAAGCCCTTTAATAGGCAACTCTTGCTTTAGTCTCACTTTACTGTTTTACTGTTTCCACACTTTAGCCGTAAGATGAATGCCTTTGCTTATCTGCTGGTCACTTTTCCTCCTTTCCTGTCAAACGGGGTTTTAGTGCCCACGGATACACACAGGACAGACACACAGGACAGTTGTCCGTTCAGGTCTATCCTTTGTGCTGAAAGCGATATGTCTGCACTGTGGACTGTCCCTTTTGCCCTGACAGCATCTTAACTAATATAATGCCCAATTTTCTGTGGTTTATGGCTTACAACTGTCAATGCCGCTGCCGAACATCCATCTGGGCAGAGCAGCGTGCTGTGTGGGATTTTTCCAGCCTTCAAGCTATTGAAAGCTCGTTATTTAAATTGATATAAATGATATGTCTTGGGCATTTATTTTTTACTACCAACCGGAAGGCGGGAGTCTTTTCTTTGTTTGGTCAGTGGCGCTTTGACGTAAGACGCGGTGAGTGAATTTCAAATCAGCGCTAAGTGACTTTGATTTATCACGGTCTATGAGTTATTTACACACCTCGGCCGGCCATCATTTGAGCAATTTGCTTTTGACCGGGAGTGCAAACAAACTTGTGTCTTGTGGACTCAGCTGTTGTTGGGCCCCGACATTACCAAACTGCAGGCAAACATTTAGCTCAAGTGGGGTTTCAGATTTTCAATCACTTTGTCCAGCGCAAACTGTATGTATGTACATATCGTTCTCTTTCCGCATTAAAGCTTTGCCATTTTATTGGGCAGTTTGCGCATCTTTTAACAAATTGCAGGACATTAAGTTTTTATGCTTCCAGTAGCAGTGGCATCAGCATCAGTATCTTTATTTGTATCTCTGTATCCGTTTAATGGCATCTGTATAGCGAAATTTCATTCGGCTGAGGCAATTAAAATGATACTGGAAATCGTTATTCAGATGGCTTCTAGCTGCATTTAATGGCAACAGGACACTCTTTTTCCCCATTTCCCCTGCACTTTATGACTTATGGTTACGTTTGGGGGCCCTTCAAGATTTTCCGAAACACTTTTCGGGGCTAATTAAATGCGACCAATAAAAGCGTTGTTTTCCTGCTTCGGCAGCCTCGCAAAGTAATGTCGAAATATTAATTACTCCCCATTATTCACACGCCTACACGCCCACGAGACTCCGAATCGAACTTAGCCCCAGACTCAGACTCAGGACTCAGGACTCAGGACCCAGGTGTTTCCCTTATTCCCGGGGATTTTCATGGGAGTGACTCGGTGGTGGATGGTTCGACGGGTTGCTGTGTGCCCAACAAATGCTCTGCTATCATTCAAAAGCAGACACGGGGGATTTGTCGCCGTCTAAGCCGCGCGTTGAGTTGAACAACTCAATGAGTGGCGGGGACCCAGTTAAAATGAAAGTGAGCTTCAGGCATGTTAATTATTTAGAAAGCATTCAGATTTATTTACGCAAATCTTTAGTCATTCTTTTCAGTCTCTCCTCTGGTGTAAGCTTTTGCGTTAGTCTTCAGTTTTTATTGTGGGTTTGTAGTTTATTAAAAAATAAAGACATATGTACTATCAGTATGTGTTTATTATTACCGATTGTCTGCCTGTTTTTTAGAATTTTTAAAGATTTACACAGAATTGCAAAGCTGTTGAGATATTCGACTATAATAATCACTTGTTACGTTTGAAATAATACCACAAACAGTTCGAGGATTTTGTAATTCTTCAACCTTCACCCAGAATGAGTAAAGTTAAAAACCTGTACACGTGTACACTCTCAACTCTTTCGAGAATTCCACATATCAAGTGACTTCTAATGATCTTTTTGAGCACAAAAGTGCTCATTAAACCACACGCAAACACAATGCACATTCGAATTGTATAAAACTTAATGAAATCCATTAACGAAAGCGAAGGGCGATATATGAAGAGCAGTGCAACCCTCGGATCTAGGAATCTGGGGGATACATATATGTACGTATGTCCCTGAATCCCTGGATGTCCTCGTTAGCACCGCCAGCCAACCAAAAACCCGCCCACACTTGCCACATTTGTGAANTCGGATCTAGGAATCTGGGGAATACATATATGTACGTATGTCCCTGAATCCCTGGATGTCCTCGTTAGCACCGCCAGCCAACCAAAAACCCGCCCACACTTGCCACGTATGTGCAAAAAAAAACACTCGACTTTTGCATCATTATCATAATTTGAATGCGATGCGAGTTTTAAAATATTCATGCGGTATGATTTTTTTTTAAGAGTGCACACGTGTGCGCAAGGGTTCATTAAACGAGGGTGTTTACTGTAGAGCCTCGCCGTGTTGATTATAATGACTGAATTTTGCGTGCTGATTAGTCCACAGAGAAAACTATGGCGTCAATTTATAGTATTGTAGAAGAGGTAAAATGACAATTTTTCGATACTTTTGTAGGAGGGAGATTTCGGAAATGGGGTAAATAGTAAAAATTGTGATTTCCTTATTCTAAAATTGCGATATTATAGGGTTTTGAACGTTTTCCTCTAATCGCAAATCATTAATTGGCGTTTGTCAACCAATTCCCAACCAAGCTAAAACAATCAGTCAATTCACGACCTGACACCCCTCACCACTGACACTCACAATACTCATTCAAATACTCAGCATCGTGGCACACGTGGCTGCCTGTCAAAGTGCAAAGTTTTGTTCCACAAAAAAAATGGCAGGAAAGGGATGTCAGAGGGTGGTAATGGCAGTCAAAAGCACCACATGTCGATGTACAAAAAATACAAAAAAAACCCTGTAGCACTAGTTGAATGAAGGCAAGAAAAAAGTTACCTTAGCTGGCAACCCTTTTAGTCCTGGCAATTTGAACCTCGACTGCTCCAAAGTTGCCACTTGCCTATCGCTGCCTCGTTGTTGCACTTGCAGTGTTGTCCTCGTTGTTGTAGCTGCATCCCTTGGAAGGTTGCAAAGGACTCAGGGCATGAGGGGGCAAGGGATGCGGACTAAATGCGGTGCATGCAACGCGCGAATGCAAAAAGTCAACTTGCGCATTCGATGGTGACAGGGCGACGAGAATAAAGAATGCTGGCGGAAGTCCGAACCAACACAGGTAAAAACTGATGAATTTCAATAATCAAACAAATATAACTAAACCTATTGCTTGGTTCTTTTCAGGTTTTGCTAGGAAACCAAAAGAAATTCATAATTTTCTGAGAGGGAATGTGCAATTTTCGAAAGGAAATTTCGGGTCTAAACCTTGACGGAATACAAAGAATTCCTTCAAGTTTTTTCCCCAAAATAACCAGTAGAACCACTCCTTAGGACAATCCCTGTGCTGCTAAAAAAGCTAACCTATATACACAAGTATATTTATTCCCTAGCAATCATCATCATCATCAAGGATGTACAATATTCGTGTTCGCCGCTAGCCCATCATCGCATTCATTGCCACTCAACGAAGGCAGCGAATTGCAATCGTAAACTTGATTGTAATAGTATAATTTTTGGCGTAAAAGCCAAACAAATAAACAAGCCAAAAGACCAGAGGCCCCGGGATTATCCTGCCCATATGAGTCAGTGTGTGACGGTCTTGTGCCCCCATTTTCATGCAATTTTTATGACTCCGCCTCTATGCGCCGTTGTCTGTTTTTTCTTTTCGTTGAACAGGAAGACGGGATTCTCACTCATAATCCGCCCCAATGGACCTTTTCCTTTAGCCAGGCTGCGCAACCATTTACTTTCCATGAAATCGCCTGGATTTCCCCCTTTTTCTTTAGATTTTCCCCAACAGAAACGGCAGCAGCAGCAAACCACGTCACGCGTGCTGCGAAAAGTTATTGTTATCCTTTTGTTTTAGTGCGCATCTTTTATACTTGTTTCATTTCTCTCCGGCTCTTATTGCCCCGTCCCGGCCCTTTTTCGCATTGATTCATAATACATAAATATAAATATTGCGTATACGCAGCGTTTGCCCTGCCCCACGATTGCCATAAATTCTTATAAGGGCGGCAAAGTCATCAATCTTTTAGCATTTCACTTAGATAAAGCAAACTTGTGCTCTCGCCGACCGACCGAACGCACATATTCCCCCAGCTCTGCCTGTTTAGGTTCGATATTTGTGCATAAATATTAATATTGCATGACCATTTTTATTTGTTCCACGGCAGTGGGCAGACTGGACCCTCAGCCTCTACTTAATGCCGATAAGCAGGATACCTTCAGCTAGTTCTGGCCAAGTTGATTTAATGGAACTAGGTGTAATATTGTATTATTTTAATGATTATGCCAAAGGAGTAACGAAAAGTATTGATTTTGTACTGCCAAGAGATCTTATAACCTGCATTTGTATGTATTTTTAAATAATTAATAACATTAATGACTGCATATTAGATTATCACCGTGCTGTTCATTATCAATCCTGTTTCATTATCAATCTTGAGTCGGAACGTCTTACAAGGAACGAAACAGACATGGATATACCATGTACCAATTTTCATTTAGTTTCTATTTTCAATTAGTTTCTCCGTTTAATTAAAATGTACACATGCATAAAAGTAGCACATACAAATGGTTGTAAAGACATTAGATGCCTTCTCCCTGTTGTATACTTTTGCACAAACTTAATATACCATTTGTACCCTAAGGTACATGGTATAAAAATCGACTCAGTGATATCATTTAATTATCTCTTTTCGCATTGCGAAATCATTGGGCCTTGCATGCGTTGCTCCGCAACTTTGGCAAATAAATTTGCCTTGATTTATGTGGTTAAATAATTAGCGCCTTTTAGGAGCCATTAAATGAATTCCAACAACTCGCATAAAAACCCATCAATCGCCCCTTCTACTGCCGATGCCGCGCTGTCGATGGCGGCAATAAATTGAATGCTCCAATATTTTGGAACGGGTCGCATTGAATTTAAATATTTGCAATTACATTTAAATGTTGGGCTCGGGCAAAGCATGTGTGTGGATTTCGATTCGGTTTCGCATTCGGATTGAGCCACTGAGTGGGAGGTGTCTGCGAAAATATCCCTCTGTCTGTCCTCCTCACATGCCAATAAATTTCGTGGCACAAAGTGTCAACTGGGGCCGAGCCCTTCGTTTATTTGCATATACACTTATATGAGGATATACCCGATTTCCATGCCCCCTTTTTACCCAATATTGTGGGGCTTTTCTTTCCGCTACTTACAACAATATTATAATGGAATCCCCACTTGAAAATAGAGCAATATCCACTTGCATATGTTGCCGCGGACATTTCGAGAATGAGACGACGCTATAAATATTATTGAATTGTTCCACCAAGCCCCCGATTGCCCCGCCCCCTTTCAAGTGGCCGCCCCCTTTGGCGGCAACGGCAACAGCAACAGCAACAAGAACAAGAACCAGAACAGACGATGATTGCGGCAAGCGGATGTGAAAACCTTGGCAATGACAGCTTTTTGGGCTCGGATCCGTACTACGTCTGTTATGCAAATGTCTATATATATAAATATACGTGCAGTGGGAATTATTGCAAGTTTTCCTTGAATTGAGCATGCAAAACCCCGAGGCGGAAATCTAACAAGAAAGACTATAATTTTCTAGTCAATATTTTATTCTGCCATTATAATATATGATTTAACTTCTTAACTTTCTTAACCTTTCTTACATTTCATAGATTGTGGTTTATTAATACCTGTAAATCATTGACAATTTTTCCCAGTGTATCCCAGCAAATGTTTATATGCAAATCTTTTATTTCGCCATTGCCTTCGTTTCATTTCTTATTTCCGTTGCATGGCCGCTGCCGCTTTTGCCGCCGCCGTTGACTTTTTTATTTCTTCTGCATTAAATTAACATCAATAAAATGTTGCCTCTGTTTGCCAGAGACCTTCCCCTTTTGCTGGACTTATTTCCAGAGTCTCCTGATGTCCTGGTGTCCTGGTGTCCTGGTGTCCTGCTGTTGCACTTGTGCGTAATTTGAAGCTAATGCCAACATGTGCTACGATTTGTTCCTCGCTTTCTTCACACTTTATTCGACAACCATTGTAGTCAGTAAAGTATTAGTCATTTCCTTATTTTCGGTGAGACGCAAGAATCTTGGGGGGTTTTCGAAACTAATTTTGGAGAAGAATTTATAGAATTTTGAACACAAAATCAGGTTCCTCCGTTTTTTTTTTTCTGCATCTTACTCCCCATAAATAATGCACTCGAATCCCGGAAACTAAGGCCGCTACTGGAATGCCCAAGCACATCTAACAAAGCCTGCTTTCTTTGCTTTTCCCCGGAATTTTTTTTCTTGCCACACGAAAATCCTTCGAGTTCACATTAAGCTGAGCGATGATAGATTTCCATCGCATTCGGCGCATGTAAACATCGGCTTTTGTTAATCAAATTAAGTGCAAGTTAATGGTGGGGCACACCACCCATCAGCCTCCCCGAAAAATATCTTTTCACAAGAGTTATTACATCCCATCAATGCCCCGCTCTGTTTGCACACTCGAAAATGATGAATAATAAATTGCTAATCATAAATATTGCGAAATCAGGCGAAAAAACGAAAATCCGAGCGAGGAAAAAGAGAAATGGCTAACAGGAAAATTCGCCCGCTAACTAAGTTGCCCGCTAAAAAGCAAAACAATAGCAAATGTACACATTGTTAAATTGAAAGGAAACAAATGTAAAATTTATACAGCTGCAGTGCCCAGAGAAAGCAAAGCAGCTTGAATGCAAAATCAAAGAACCGACAAGGGTGTGGCTTAGCTGCTAGTGTTTGCTCCATTATCGAACCCCAAATATTCGCCATGAAGTGGTTGGTTTCGCAGGGATTTGATTTTCAACCATTTCGGGGAGCTTTTCCGGGGATATGATTAATTTAGCGTTATCAAATTGATTGGATTAATCGGACGAGGAACAGGATCTGTATAGCAATTTATGAGGAGCAATAAACAAAAATTGGAAAGTGGGTTAGTCTTTATATGGCAAAGAAAATTTACATTTAGTTTGTGTTTTTAGTTGTCCTATTAAATCATTTTTTGTTGTATTTTTCGCCATATTTTCCTGCTCATAGTTCATTGTTGAAAATAACAAGAATATTAAATTTGTACGAATGTATGTCATAAGGAGCTTATATATTCTTGTTCAGCATCAACATCCGAGTTGATTTAACCATGACCGTCTGTCCGTACTAAGGCCTAGAATTTGGAAACTATTATAGATATAGAAAAACTAATTGCATATTCGGGCAAACCGCGAAATTCTGTGGCGTCCACAAATTTAACTCTATGGGCACTACATTTGGATAGTACATTGGTAGCGCCTATATCTATCTGTGTTGCAAAAATCAGCTAATTACGCCCACGTCCGTCCCCTCAATTTTAGTGCTATTATAATGTTCTAAAAATCAGGTGGAAACTGAGAACCGGGTACTATAATCGTTCTTACTTGTTTATCCTAATCAGCTTCAAATGTTATCTGATCACAATTACGCACCCAGAGCTGCGACTTTTGCCCCCACATTTCCTCTACACAGCAATTAGCGTTTGAGGAAAATCAATACAGTTTGTGCCGGAGCAACTAACCCTCGCCAGCAGGAAACAATCGGATTTGGAATCAGAATCGAAAGCCGGGACCAGGGTTACGTGTTGCGGGCCGCAAATGCCAAATTGTCCAAAGGGTAATCAAGGCGAGAGAACGAGTGACTAAATCGAGAATCAAAATCTACCAATCGGCCAGCTGCCCAGATTCTCATGAAAATGCTGCCAAGCCACTGAAACAAATTGGGGGTCAAACTTATCCCAAGGCCAGGAAAGGATGCCAACGATTGCTATTTAATTTCTATCCTTCTATTTTAGAATAAAACAGTTTTGTAAAATGACTTTTTGGTGGAATTATCTATTAAGCTGTGTGGAAATGCATTGCGACTGGGTTTGGTTTTTCAGTGCAAGGCTGCAACAAAAGTCAAGTGCTGGCAGTTGGCTTATTACAGTCAAACCAAAACGCTTCGTTGGCCAACAGCTAAAGGTGAACGGCGCACAGCGCATGGTGAACGGTGACCAAATCGCATTGAGGAGCAGTAATATTGGTAGTAACCTAATAGGAACAGTGACCGTAACTGGCAGCGGTAAATCTGTGGCATCCACCAAAAAGTGTCCGCAACATTTTCCCGTTGCCGAGAAGGAGCCGAGTGCATTTAATTAAATTTCCTGTTTGGGGCAAAAAGCATTGCCTACTTTGGCGGGCGCCGGGACAAGAAACTGTTGCACATGCAGCCGCAAAATGTTGGCTGCTGCTGACACCGCCAGAAAGCAGCCGCCAACCGGCGGCAACCGTCGGGGAGCCACTCGGTACCGCTGCTGCACAAATAGCGCAAATAGCAATAACACCAGCTACTATACATCTGCAGACGGTTGTTGCAACAGTAGCGGCAACTACAACAACTAAACCCAAACAATTTGCAGCATCTTGCCAAGAAGCATCTGTGAACACATACCCCACAGCTTCGAAGAAGAGCGCCGGAATATTGGTGGCAAGTCTAGCGACTTCCAGAGACTCTGGAGAGTCGAAAGTTTTTCGATAAGTAACAAGTTATGCCAGTATCCAATTGCTCTAAGGACAGTTTGTTTAGCGGTTGTGAATATCTTAAAAAAACATTCGGTTTTCCCTGAAAGATTCTTTATTAAATATAGAATTTATCTTTAAAAAAATCCAGTTCCTATATATCGATATCGATAACAATCGGAATCCTTTGCTCTTTTAAAAATCGAAATGAATAACCAGGGACTATCGGAGATATCGAAAAGTATCGATTAGATATCCCTAATTGGCCTATCCTTGGCAACTTTTGTCAATTTCCGTGAGGGTATTGTGAGAAACTGCTTCTCGTGGACAGCAAAATGGGTCTGCGAATTGTTGCCGCATTCAGCGGAAATGCAAGCTGAGCTGGCTGTATGCTGTCTAGGAGTCCTTGCGGCTCCTCCTATTCAGGAACCGCCCTTTGCCGCTGCCTGCCGTTCGTGTTGTGTCTGGTGGCATGCCCCATGAATATTCATGGCGTTTGCCGGGGCAGTCATTCATTCATTCGTGATTTCACGCAACCCACAAAGCGTAGGGATGCCCAGGGGGGGGGCGGGCAGGTTGCAGGGGCACAAATGCGAAGAAGCTGCGGAAAACAATGAAGAGGAATGGCACAAGACAAAACATGAAGCCAAATAAATAAACAAATGTCAAGCCATGTTGCAGAGGGCGGACACGAAAGCCAAGAAATTGGCGTGAAAATAAATCAAGAAATAAATTGGAAAATTTGTTATTTCAACGAGTGAACACAGGCGATAGTTTTGCAGGCAAATGTTAGCTCAGACACTGCTAAAAGGATTCGATTTGCATCGAAATAAATTGATCGGAATTGGTTGGGGGTTTCGGTTTTGCTGCTGCCCGCATTACTCGACCGATATCCATTGAGTGGAGAAAGCCGCCTGGTCGAAAAGCGTTTCGATAATGAAATACTTCTTTACCCCAATTTTTCCTCAAGAATTTTCCCCTCGAAAATTCCCTTTGTCTGCCTCGCCCACAGAGGGAACTTTCAGTACTGAGTTAAATGGATTTCCATCGCCAGGGGTCTTTCCACTTAAAGGGGGTCCCCTCCTTTAGCGGGCCAAAAAATCAGATTTTTTGGATATAGTCTTAATCAATTGCTAAACTGTCCAAGAACATTCCCTCAAAATTTCAAGTCGATACGTCCAGTATTGACGAAGTTGTGAATCTTTGCAGCGGACAGGTCGGATGATGGGTTGGAGTGCCCTAAAACTTTAAACGCGATCTTCTCGAAATCTCTATTTTCTATATGGTAAAAACTGAACCGATTATGACTCTGATTAACGATAACGATTAACGATAATTTATCTTAGCTGTGAGACTAATTGTTTTTTGAAAGACATTTATTTTTAATATCAATACAGTTTGTCCTTTTATTCCTATTTTAAAGTTAATATTTGTAAGAAAAAACCCACTTTAAATTTCTAAACATGTAAACGTGTAACATATAATTCTTTTGTTAACTGTATTGTACTCTTAAAACCATTATACTATAATTGGAGTTTCGAGACGGTTCAATTTATTATATCCGAGAAAACAATTCTTGTATATCGAGCATTTCCCGGCCGTCTGAAGGTGGGAACCCCTTAATCGGGGTTCGCAAGGGGGAGGCCCCTTGCCCAATAACAATTCGTGTGGCCCGCGAAAGTGAAGGCCAATTAAAATGTCCTTTAAGCGTTTCTGCAATATTAATTAACATGCACCGGGCGAGCATTCAGGCATGAGAAAAATATATACGCGTAAATGCAATGTTTGGCAATCGACTTAAATTGAGGCGATCGTACAGGCAAATGCCTTTATTTAATTGCAAAGTATTACATATTTAAACAGTATCCATTATGAGGGAGGTGGCAGTGGCAGGCTCGGCGGCTTAAGCTGCAGTTGCAGGTTACGCAAAGCCAACTGCCAAAGGTAATCAACTGCCGGGTGAAAGTCGGAAAATGTTGTAAAATTGTTGAGAAAAAAGAAAAACCCCTTTTAATGGTTGCCCATGTGCAGAGTCTGGAGAGTGAGGGGGGGGTTCAGGGGTCGATGGGTCGAGGGTCGAGGGTCGCCCTGTCTGAATCCGGAAAACACAAGTTCGCGTCTGGGACCTTTGTCCCTTTTGCCAGCGAGAGCGCCAAGAGGTTTCCATTTGCCAGCCAAAAGGCCTGCGCCTGCTCCTGCTTCTGCTTCTGCCACTGTGACTGTGACTGCGACTGTGACTGGAGCCCGAACGGGGTCATTTACTTTGAGTGTGCGGCGCTCATTTAAATGCAAATTTAAATGAAATTTTAATCCACTTTTAAGGACACAGTTGGACACTCAGGACCGGGCCTTTGATGTTCCGGCTCATCTCGCTGATTGCCTTCGGGGACTTCATCGGCCGGATGTTCGATTGCAAGGCATTAAGAAAAAAGAAGTTGCCATTGTTTGTGAAATATTGCATTCGCATTCTAAAGAAATTTATCTCAAACAAGAGTAACAACATCGTGCTACTTAATTTGTACACTTAACAAATAAACTGCGAACAAAAAACGTAATTTTTGGAGCATCCAATTACCATTTAATCGCCATCTCTTCAACGTCAGGCACTCGTGAATGAAAATCCTTAACTAAGTTAATACCCAAACCGCAATGGCGAGGATGCAGTGCATCCGAGGGCTATAGCCTCCCGATTTCTGGGACACCATCATCATCATCATCATCCCAGCGCACATTGATTGCATTTTGTGTCATTGAATGGATTTACTCGCGTTCACCATCAGGCATAATTTACAGCGCATTAATGACCCCACCACCCCCCCGATGATGATTTATTGTTGTCCTTGTTCGACCATGTCCTGCGACCTGCCGCCCCACCACAAAAACATATTTAAACCAACGCATTTATATTTAATGAACAGCACAGCACTGGGGTGGCTGGTAAAAAATCAGAGCTTAACCATGTTACAATGCTCGGGGGTCGGACAAATTATGAAGTTTTCCACCGGTAATCAGTGGGTAGTGGGTAGTGGGTAGTGGGTGGGCGTGCCATGTTGTGTAGTGTTTGGCGAGTGCCATCCACAGGCGATTATTGTCCGATCATTTCCCGGAAGTGGGACTTTGCGGTGCCGTATTTGCATTTGCCAAGGCGAAGGATATCGCAGCTGAATTTTTCCATATTTAATAACAAATGATAATAACAAATGTTCCCCCGTTTCAGCAAAGTAATCGAGAATGCACTTGAAAATCGAGGACCGGACGACGGCTTCCACATCCCGGACGAGCAGCTGGGGGGATGGCAAGGAGGGCTCCGGATTGAGAAGCGTATCCGCAGCCGACTCGCTGCTGACATCCTCGACGGCGTCACTGCAGCCGCGGCAGGCAACGGAGGAGGTGCAGGGCAGGAGGCCCGGACCCGGACCCGGACCCGGACCCGGACTGCTGATTTTCCCGGGAACGGCGCAAAGAAATCCGCCTAATACGGCTGGCAAAACAATTGCGAAAGCTAATGACGACAACGGGGCCATTAATCAGACGACACCGTCACCGTCACCGGCCCAGGCACCGGCACCAGCGCGAAGTATTCGCCGATTTCGACGACCGCCGCTGTGGCACCCGCCGACGGCGTCAAAGGACGAGGTCCTGGAAAAGCATCCGCACGAGGGCAGCATGGGGATGCGGGATCGTCGCGGTGCCTGCTTGGCCAAAGTGCAGGCCTTCATAATCGAGTTCCTGCAGGGCTCCTCCATACACGGCTTCATTTATTTGGCCAAATTGGGTCTGAATTTCATCGAGCGGTGAGTGGGGATTTGCTCTTTCAAACGTAACTCTTCGACTGCATAGGATTCGATTGGGTAATGGAATTGGACACAATGGCAGAGACACTAATGGGACCCGAAACGGGGAACAATTCTTTGCAGGAATACAACAAAGCCATGAGTAATTTCCTTTCTCCTTCCCCAGACACTCGTCCTTCAAAGAACTCTCCCTAAATGTTGATTTCCCCACAAACCTTGATCTTATTAATCAAATATTTGACTAAACGGCCGCAGCTCATCTCAGTCAACATTTCTACTCAATTAATTTCCGAGGCACATTAAAGCTAAGCCTCATTACAAACCCGAAGCCGAAACCGAAACCAAAGCCAAAGCCAAAGCCAAAGCCAGTTTGAACTTTTACACAGGATTACCAGCGTCCTGGGCCACCCCCACTCGCCGGTGTCAGCCATAAAGTGGTGAACTAAAGCGACCAAAACTATAAGTCGAGGACTTAAAAGGGACGCTGCCACGTGCAGAGATTGCGATTGAGGAGACCAAGTGCGTGCTAAGGTCCCCCTTTTCCTTATTTTTCGAAGGGATACCCGTAAATTTTTCCACACATCTTGCAAAGGGACTGGCCTCTTTGGTAATAATTTTGCTGCTGGAATTTGTGTTTTGTTCGGTGCAATAAATCCTTAAAACTGACATGACATGACAAACAGGATTACACACTCAGAGGGGCCGAGGAATTCCTGGTTCCTGGCTGGCAAGGCTTAAATTGGCAACACTCCACCGAGTGGCCGACCGGCGGGGGCTGGGAAAATCTGTCAGGACTGCCGACTGAGGGTTAATTAGTGACTAACAGCCAGGCCAAGGACTCGGCCAAGAAGGCACTGCGAAAAATGATGGATGGATTTTCAATACCATAAGTGATTTCCTAATAGTTTCCTAATACCATAAGTATTTTCCTAATAGTACCTACAGGGACAACCTTCATCAGTATTATTTTTTAGATAGAGCAACCTTGATGCAATTTCTTCAAGTGCCTTGTGAAATCGTTGCGCCCCCAAATCATGAAGCTCAATTACAATTATTGTTAGTTTTTCTGAAATACCTGAAACTGAACTGACAGGTGTTGGCCCAAGGGTTTTCTACTTGCTGTCTGGAGAGTGGGAAGCTGCGGACTGAGGTCACGCAAAGCTTTGCCTTAATTAATATACTCCCCCCTGAGGGCTTTCGTGGTAATGATTTCTGGTGGCATTCGTAGAATACATTTTTCTTGGCAAATTTATTTCTCTGACCGATTTTCGCTGGCACAACTTAGATTTATACCCAGCGAACAATGCAACGTAGGAAATATGCTCGTATGCTTTGCCATGGCAAAAAATCAGCTTGTGACGCACAAATTTGTGGATTATGCACATCTCCCTTCCAGACCAGACTTAAGCTCCTCTTTCCCGCTCTAAACTAAAGCAAAAATCTATGTGTGGGCTTATGAAAACAAGCTGGGGGGACGCACAACCAACAACCATCAACCAACAACCGAAAAAAAAAACATATAAATGGGGGAGCAGATATGCATAAACCTGAGAGAAAGAGTCTGTGTCGCTGACATGTGATAACCTCAATTTCACAAGCGTTGATATGGTAACTATGAGGGCTTTGCAGCAGTTCCCGTGCCCTTTCAACTCCCGCCCCCGCCTCGTTTTACCTTTGGTTTCCGGGTGGCTGCGACAGGTGCACGATTGCATAATCCACAGCCGAAAACTGCAAATGCAAATGCAAAACACGCCGCGGCCCAGGACGCACAGGATTTGCATGGTCTTTGGTCGGTGTCCCCGAAAAAACCAATGCAGGGCATCGAGCTGTCGGGTGTCCTGATCCCGCCCGACGGTTTTCGGGTCCCTCAACGTGGTAGTTATTGAAAATTAAATTCCAAGCTTCTGCGCAATTTTACAAAGCCCCATCAACGCTTTTCACACAGAAGATATAATTATTGGGCTTTGAAAAGGACATATAAATCGGATAGATTGTTTTATTTCAATTGTTTTGAAATAGTCACAATGGTATGGTCCCCTGGTTTATTTTAATTTCTGGTGCAAACAGGGTTTGTAATGGAATTTCAATTGTACGATTTTGGAATTTGTAATCCCATATCATATGTTCCTCAATCGCATAACTGAGCCGCAAAAGAAAAGAGGAAAAGCCACCCTCCGACAGGGAACACTCTGCTAGAGATCTCTGCTGGCTTTTTCCTACTCCCAGAGTTTTGGGGGGCATCAGGCATGCATCACTGGGCCTCATTCACGCACAAATTTTATGCATATGAGTGCCGAGTGACGGAGATGATGAAACAAAGCAAACACAAATCCAAATACATAAATTCGCAGGCCAGACAGATAGACAGGGCTGGTAAATGGGTGAAAAGTGGTCGAGGAAAATGCGAAAAATAGCTGGCGTGTGGAAATGACAATGAGTCTGTCATACATGCGAGATGTCCGAAAGGAATTCTGTGGTGTTAGACAATGTACACTCGGCACTCCGGCTGTCAGAGGAGAGAATTTCAAAAATCGCAAATGGCTTCTTCGCTGCCACACAGAAATACTAATAAAAAGAAAAAGAGTCGGAAAATGTTTGCGAGGGGAAAATTAAAAGCAGAGTATGAGATGTGCGCTGAAAGCTTTATGAGCCATTGCCGAGGAAATGGAAAATTCTCGAAAGGATTTTCGGCGACTTGTGTGTCCTTTTGAGTTGGCAAACAAAAAGGAAAAAATCCTGCAAAGGGTTGCAAACGCACAGAATGCGTCCATTGACTCTTGGCCATAATTCTTTTCTGGCTTCCACAAAAATTTACACGCAATAGATTTTTATGTGCGCACTCAACAGCAGCGCGAATTTTTCCACCGATTTTCATACATCATCGTTTTGGGGATACCGAGTGCAAAATAAATATAAATGCGAATTTTTAGAATGCTCTGGTTCGCCTTCATCTGCGTGGCCCTCTTCAGCATCATCTCTCTGAGCAAAAGGACATGGCTCCGCTTCCAGACCTCGCCCATGGTCATATCCATGGATCGGAACAAGCTCGTTTGGAACACTAGCTTCCCCTCGCTGACCGTGTGTCCGCATAAAAGGATCGACGAACTGAAAGTCGAGGAGTACATACTGTAAGTGAAGTGTAACCCAAATGACGCATTCGCTCACTGACGACATTGAAGCACCCATCCCGAACAGTTCGAGTCCGAGGAGGATCAAGAGGACTTCCGTGATTTTATTGTGAAACTTGCCAGCCTCACATACGACAACTTGGAGACACTGCCGCTGAACAAGTCGTACGGGATACCGAGTGCCAAGTACTTGGATCTGTTGTACGAACTCAAATGGCCCTTCGAACCGGAAATCAGCAGCGGCGCCGCCGTCAAAATGTTCATATACGAGACGCAAACGGAGTTTGGCATTTGCCACTCTGTCAACTCGCTGGTGGCGCGTTACAACTCCTTTGAGTGAGTTCATCCTGCAATTATTTTTGGACAACCCCAGGAAGTGGCACTGATTTTACGACCCTTTGACAGCTACTGGCGCTCGGGGGACTGGAGCCTCCAGGACCACGGGGACCGGGTTACGGTGCACCCCCTGGATGGGGAGATCTACGCCCAAATTATCAACCTTTCGACGGCCTACGATGTCTACTTCCACGGTGCCGGCGATGTTCCGAGCATTTCCAAGCAGCGATACACTTTTCCGGAGAGTGACTATACGACAGTGGAACTGATAGCCCTGGAAATCTACACCAACGAGGAGGCGAGAGCGTAAGTGGAAATTTAAACCAGCGATGGGCACAGATTTTCAACTTGGGAGCCGACCACAAAAAGAAAAAAAAAAATAGTCTACGTCCGATTTTTTGGTTCTACAAATTTTATTTGTGTAATTTCACACATTCCCTTTTTACCGTCAACTTCGGATGACGTGCAAATTTCGATTCCCTTTTGATCAAGACCTTCTCTTCACACATTCCCTTTTCACCGTCAAATTCCGAGCACTTAATCCCCTCTTGTCGAGACATTCACAGCTTTTTGTTCTTGGGAACACTCGGAGCAAAAAGTGCTAGGCGCTGCCCATGGAGGATTTAAACACAGCAAACCAGAGTTTTCATAGCGAAAACTTTTCCAGGTTTAGTACCAAACAAAGGAGCTGTCGCTTCAACTACGAGGCCGAGGACATGCTGACCGTGCCCATCTACAGTTTTGGCCTCTGCCTTTCCGAGTGCAGAATGTTTTTCGCTCTGCGAGTCTGCGGCTGCGTTCCGCACTTTTACCGAAGCCGCTGTGAGTACGCCAATCATATTTTCGGGACACAGAGTTGCACTTAATTGGCCGCCCATTAAACTTAACTTTCATGCCCCGGATACCCCAAGCTCACGGGTTTTATGGTGCCAATTCGGTCGTAAAATGTTTAAATACTCGGGCAGTTTAAGTGGAAACTTTTGCACGATTATCCATCTTCCGGTTGCCCCTTAAAATTTATCTATACTTTTTTTATTTGTTTTTTTCGGATAGTACGAAACGGACGCAAGTTGCCGGTATGCGGACTGGAGGGTATTGGTTGCCTGGTCAAAATTAAACGTGAGTAATTTTAAGGGTGCTCCCTAAAGGACATGCAAGTATTTCGAAGGAACACAAAAAATGTCCCCCACAACGTGACCGTAATTTAATTTGTGTCCTGGCGAGAATTGACAACCTGTTGAATAATTTGGAATGTAATGAAAGTAATTTGGATTTCTTGGACAGCTTGACGTTGATGAGTTGACTTGCCGACTTGTTTTCGATGGAGGTTTTGTAATAAGTTCCATATGGTTTAGGGGAAATTTGAATATTGAAATGATGTTGGGAGAAACCCTAGATACCAAAAATTCTATTTTGCAGGCGATATAATAGCCTTGAAATCGGACAAATACAAAATCAATTGCAACTGCCTGGCCAACTGCGATGACTCCAACTTCTTCGTGCAATCCTATGTAAGTACGCGCACATAATAATAATAATAAGCATAAAAATAAATGAAAAAAAATGGTAAATAAGCTTAAAAAACATGGAAAAAAGTATAAAGCAAAGTTTAACTGTAAAAAGGTTTATGGCAAACAGAAGCGCCATCTAGCGCTCGTTAAGTGGCAACTGCAGACGCCGCTGCGTCGCGCATTTCAAGTGGAAAACTGCCCGGAAAACTGCGAAAAATACAGTGGCCCGGCAGCGGCGGTGGAGGGTGGGGAATGGCAAAGCTGCCCGAGCATTTCGGGCGAGCATTCGCCTTAAACAAACATCAAAATTGTAGTCCGGGGCTATAAAAAATAATAAGCGCAGAAGTTGCAGGAACTGGGCGCCTTGAAATATGCAATTATTTTATGGCCCAACGAGGGTGGCGGCGCGGCGTACGAAAAACCAAAACTTTTGTTTAACTTTTTTTCGCTCTGTGTGCGCGCGGCGAAAGTTTTTACATTTAATAATAATTTTTGCTTACTTGCCTTGTCCTATAACGATGATGATGACGCTGGTGTTGTCCTTATTCAGGCTTTGTTGTTATTATCTGTACGCCTCATTTTCCATATTTTCCTTATTTTTCTTTATTTTCCCGGCATTCCCGGGAAACTTATTTAGCGTTCGCGTGTCTGGTTCCTCGGCGCTAATCTGCAATGGGGCATAATTGATTATCCCAAAATGCAACTGCGCCGCGATGTGCTCTTCTCCTTTGCGGATGTTTTGGGTGAGTTTGGGTGAGGCCCACGGGTTTTCCCGGCTTGTTTTTCTATATGTTTTATGCCTATTTTCCAGTCTACATTGGCGGCTTGGTGGGCTTTTTTTTGGGCTGCAGCGCCTTGAGTTTCACCGAAATCGTTTACTATTTTACGGCTCGTTTTGTGCGGCGCATGTTCTTCGACTAACTGAAACAACATGGAACCGGGGTATTAATATCACATTTTACAAAAATTTAAAGCACCTGCCAACCCAGAAAATGAGAAAAACAATGTTCTATAATTAGCACAAATATTTCGTAGATTGTTTGCTTACTGGAAATACTCTTTATAAGATTATACTCTCTTTGTAAAACAAACAATCCCTTACAGTCCTCACCAAACACGTTGATATTTGAAAAATAAACTTTTTTATTTGAAATAAAAACTTTTATTATTTCAAGCTAAACTTATAGATAGGGAGTGCATCTTCCCAATTCTTCTACCCAGACCATAACACGATTGCAAATCGACGCTCCAATTACCAAGACAGTTGCCCAAACACCGATTGATTTCATTTTGAAAAAGTACTTGAGTTAACATCTGAAAGGTGCTTATATAGAAAAAATCGAATTGTTTTATGAATTGATTAGTCAAGGTTAAAACAAAAGTTGATTCAATTTAATGCGAATTTTAACCCTTGAGTATGAGATTGTTTATTAAAATACTTTCCAACTACCAACAGTCCTTACAAAGTATGATGATTTGTTTTTTTCTTTTTCGAGCAGTGCCGTTGCATAACAACTTCACACCTCCCGCCCAACCGACCGTGTAGCGTACGGCTCGAGTCGCGGGTTATGATGTTGTTGTGATAGGTGGATTTGTACAGGGGTTTTAAGAGTGTTCGGATTATATTTGGGGATAATGGAGAAAAGTGCATTATAGTCCCTAAAAGGATCATGCAGGGCGTAGTTCGTTCTACAATGTGGAAAATTACGGGGGACGAAATTGCGAGTTAGTCTACGGGGCACGTGAAATTTGCAACGATTCAACGCTGTCCCCATATTGGGGACTCCAGACACAAGACTCGTATTCCAGAATCTAAAGATATATATAAAGTTTTAGTAAGGTATGGGTTTTGAGGCCTATGAAAATATAATCTCTTACTATTTTCTGAGGATCTTGAAGATAATCACACTGAATCAAGTTGGCGGCGGAACTAAAAGTCTGTCAGAGACTACATAGAAAACTTTAGTTAAAAATTGGAGAAGCGGAGAGAACTGAAAATGGCTCGCCTCTTGAAAAATACACCTCATCTGAATTGCTATTTCATGGACGGAATTGCCTACACAGAGGATAACATTCCAGTCCGTAAGATCTATATGTTTAAGATTCCGTCTGAGTTGAATCAGAGAAGCCTGCAATCTTACTTTGGATTGTATGGTCCTGTGGTGCGCTTGAAAATTTTCCGTCCCAACAAAGCAGGGCACGGAGGCGGGAAACCTCACAACCGCACTGGATATGTATTATTTGCTAAAGCCGAAGATGCGGCCAAGGCTTTGCGTTTAAGGATTCACCATGTAAATGGACGTCACCTAAACGTTCAGGCCAGCGATAGCTGGCACCAACCGGGTGCCTATGAGCGCCCCCGGAATTTATCCATGGGGCCAAATGTGATGGCGCCGGCCCCCATTTGTGCCTTGGACGAATATTGCTTGGAGAACATCCTGGAACGTCTTTCATTGCCGGATCAAGTTCATTTTGCTAGGACCTGTTCGCGTTTTAGGGCGGTCTACCAAATAGCCTCACCTAGACTGCATAGGACCATGAACCTCCGTCATTTCGATGATATGACGGAGTGGGACATGCGTGACTTTTTTTCCTTGTCCGGAAACAATGTGCAACAGTATCGGGGCGAGATTCCCACCGCTCGGTCGCAGCGTCTGTGCCATTTTCTAGCCCACAACTGTAAAAACGTGAAGTTCATGGAGCTATTCCACAGTCAGATGAGTTCCCGTTGTATGCACAAGATTTTCGCCAAGATGAAGAAGCTAGAGGCACTGGAACTGCCCATGTCAAACACGACAGACTATGGGGTCTTGGCCCTACGCAAACTGCCCAACCTGAAATTACTCAACTTGTGCAGCAATCCTCTAAGCGGCAGCACTCTATGTAAGTTGACTGGTCCTATTGAGGCGCTCTCTCTAAATGAGTGCTGCACATTCAAGGCCTTCCACTTGACCAGGATATGCAAGAGCTTCACTCACCTAAAGGAGCTAAGCATAAGGAATATAAACACCGCATTTTTGAACTCATACAAATTATTGGTCGTGAAAAACGCCTGTCCAGCGCTGGAAATCCTGCGTATGACTGCCTTCGAAGGAGATGAATACGAGTATATAGCTCAGCTGCCCAGCCTCAAGCATTTGACTGTCTACACAAAGACGGTGGGTCGCACCACGCTACGTTTGGAGCTCTTTCAGCAATTGGTCGAGCATAAGACTGAACAGCTCAAGGTCCTGGAGATCTCTGGCTACGCACAGCTTTCAAGGGCAATGATGAATCGAATTGGCATGCTAAAGAGCCTGAAACAATTGCTTTTGCCGCGAATTGAAACGGATAATGTAATAGAAGAATTAGCCCATCTCGATCAGCTGGAGCGCTTGTCCATCTGCCATGCTATCAACGTCATCGGATCCACTGTATTAAAATTGTTTTGTGCCTGTCCAATGTTAACCTTTATTAGCTTGGACGAGTGCGTCGATCCGTGCGACAAGCTGGTTTTAGGCATCATTTCCCGGGTGCGCAAGGAAATGGCGAACAGGGATATGCATCGCAAGCTGCCTGTTGAACTCTCAACTTTCATCCAAGTCACCATTACTGATCATCTCATCAAGAATTCTGAAACTGATCCCAAAGACATCATTAATGTGAAATGCACATCGTTAGGCGAATACAATGTAATGAATATCGATTTTCCCAACATGCTTGTAGACGATTATGACTTTGACCCTGACGATCTGGACTGGGACGAAGACTCCGATGATGATTTAGATGACTTGCTCAGCAACGACGACGGCTCCCATGACGATTCGAACGACGAACCCGACAATTATAATAACGAAGAATCCTTAAGGCTTAACGACGACGATAACGTAGACGTCGGTGGAGGGCTGAGCGACTAATCTGTTTAACTGCTGGAACTGCTGCAACTACCTAAAAGCACCACTTTATACGCAAGAACTCACTTTCTATTCTATGTTAAACCCAACTAAACAATTACATGATCAAATAAATGAGGAATATAAAGAAATTTTATCAAATTCAAAACCACTTGAGCTAATACCTCAACGCTACAAATTAGCGTAAGAGTCACAACTTTAATATTCCACTTTTATATATTCGATATAACCCTTTTATAGGGGTTTTTATACCATGTACCTTAAGGTACAAATGGTATATTAACTTTGTGCAAATGTATGTAACAGCCAGAAGGAGACATCTCCGACCCCATAAAGTATATATATTCTTGATCAGCATCAACAGCCGAGTCGATATAGCCATGTCCGTCTGTCCGTCTGTCCGTCTGTCCGTCTGTCCGTCCGTCCGTCTGTCTGTATGTATGAACACCTCGTTCTCGGAGATGGTAAGAGCTAGAGGTCTAGTTCTTTTTGCTTTTGGTGTGTTATTATTGCAGGCAGATCAAGTTTATTTCAAATTTTTGCCACGCCCCTTTCCGCCTTCGTAATTTGCATAAAACTGAATGTTCTTCGACACATTAGCCCATAACTTGCACAAAATAAGAGGTAGAGACCTATTTCTTTTTGCATTATGTTCGTTTAGCAATTACGCAGATAATGGTATTATTGGATTTTTGCCACGCCCCTTTCCGCCCTCGTATTTGCAAAAAAATCGATATCTTCGAAATGGTAAAAGCTAGAGGCATAATAATAAGTCCACTGATCGTCAAACACGTACGTGCAAAATTACGTACGGATCGGACAATAAATATAGAAGATATGGCCAATTAAAGTTTTACCCACCCCTTACCTAGGCAACGGCATGCCGCAAACAAACGAAAATTTGGTGAATTATTTGAAAAAAAAAAATAATATCAAAGAAATGGTTCATAAAGAAAAGAGGTACATGGTATCTTGTTGTCCAGAAATCTCGACTACAGCGTTCCTACTTGTTATTTATATATTGGACAAAAATCTACCAAAAATCGTCGGAAATTCCGAGCATTATATCTGGGTTTCAGTGACATTAACTGTTTGTTTTTGACCCAAAAAAAACCTGCTTTGCATTTGTTCTCTGTGCATTTATTTGTGTTTATTTTACTGTAACTAGAGCCAGTTTTTCCGATCGGGCAGACACAGTGGCTCAAATTGTTTCTACCCAATCATGCCATCTTTTTAGTCTCCAAACAATAACAACTCCGCGCGCGCCTAATCAATAATAAAATACGAGTACGCTTTGTGCAGAGTCGGCGAAAACTTCAATAAGCCCCGCCGCGCCGCCCTTTGCCTGGATCTTCCACCTCATCATCATTGGGGCTTCATTGTCCATGTTTCATGTTTCGTCGCCGGCATTTCAATGAACTGTTTACTTCGGCCATCCCTGAAAGGGGGGGCGCCGGCAGAGGCAGCCCCAAAAAGGACGACAAATTGGCATCCTTTTGTGTTTCTGCTAACCTTGTCGATTTTTATTATTGGGGTCGTAGTCGTCGCCAGACATTGAAATGAACTTTTCGTCCTGTTCATATGTTATGTGTGCTTAATATTTGCCCAAATGATTTGTAGTGCCAAGTTACTGGCCACTGAAGCACAGTGTGACCGTGCCAAATGCCAAATTCGAAATCCTGGCCACTCTGGTCAGTATCAAGTAGGCACTGCCGACTGAGTACACCCAAAATTTTTGTATAAATAGCACCACGCAAAGCCATTCAGTTCCGCCGCTTGGGACAGTTTACTTATTTTGTTTTTTTTTTATTATTTATTTTATTTTTGCATTTAATTCAGCATTTATTTGTTGTAAACGAGCTTTTTGGTTTTATCTTTTTGTTTTTTTTTTATATCCCTATCTGGGGGATTGTGTTCTTGCTAACCGTATCGTTTA